>BPTQ01000002.1:255256941-255844488 GCA_019973895.1 Chrysanthemum seticuspe | reverse complement strand
GTCATGACAATCAGAATTCATACTTTTACGACAAATAACACAAGGTGCATCAGACTGAATATCAAAAGTACTTAACGGTTTAGCATTCGTTACATCACTATTTCTATTACATTTGCCAGACGCAATATCTATAGTGGAAGCAACGTGAGTCTTATTCATAGTCCTAGGGTGTTCTTCTACTTTAGCATTCCTTATTGATCTTTTTTTAGGTCGCAACTTCCTATTCTTCGATTGAGTGCTCCTAGGATGTGAAGTGCGGACGTTTGGAAAAGACTCAACTATTCCTGTTTCAGTAAAAGGAAACACATTAGCAACTTGTGATTTGGCAGTAGGGATTCTAGGTGCACGATTACTAAGTGTTACAGGTGCTAATCTCTTAATGATGGTTGGCGGAAGTTGTTCATACTTTCCTAACATTTCTCTTAACTTAGAGATAGTGTGAATCAAATCTTGATTTTCAGAACGAATGTTACCAGCAAAATTCATGACTTCTCTAGTATGAGCAAGATAGTGATCAAGTTCGTTTGATGCTTCATGACGAGTCTTATTGAGTAAATCAAATATGACACCATATTCCTGTTTAACTTTTACAAGTTCTTGTTCATATTTTGAGATTTGACTTTTCAAAGACACGTTTTGATCATCCAATTGCTCAATTTTAGGAACAAAAGATTTTGTTTGCAACTGAGCGATTTTCTTTTGAAAACCAAGTTGTTGATTGTGTATATCTTTTTCACACCAATTAAGACGACGTTTTGCATTGTAAAGTTCGTTAAGTAATCGTTCATTTTCAGCTTTTAAAGACTCGATTTGAAGCACCTTATCAGTATTCTCAACGGTTATCACAGAGTCAACATTATCAGCAGAGATATAATCAGATGCATGTGGCAAAGAATAGAGTAACACAACATTATGGATATCAGCACAGATAACATCTTTTAAGAGTCGATCAACATCTTTTCTCAACATTTTCTTTTTACGTTTAGTATTAAAGATAGATGTTTCAGTTTTCTCGAAAACGACCTTCATCACTCCAAGTTCCTTATGAAAATCCTTTTCCCAAGCTAATGCACAACTTTTCAAATTTTTAACATTTGGTAAAAGATTTTTCTGAAAAATGTTTCTTTGTTCTCGCGCCAGAGGCGATTGAAAGTGTTGAACTTTGATTTCAGAATGATATTCTATCTCATGTTCTAAATTTTTGAGGTCAGCCATGAAAATATCAAAATATCTAAGAATTTTGCGATTTTCAGGTTTTGAGTTTACTTCACTGATGGAAGGTAAAGGACCATAAATTTGTGCATAATCTGGTTGGGGATTAACATTAGAAGACTCAGGTGTTTTGATGATAACCCTTGGTGTGTTTGAAGAATCCATTGGTGTGACAAAAGTGACCGGTTTTGAATAATTAAAAGGTTTGTTGTAAACAACAGTTTTTAATTTGATCGACTCTCGTCTTCTGCATCTAATTCCTCTTGACGATGATATTCAACAACACTCATAACAGTATCATTAATTTTATATTCTGCACTGGAAACTTCCGGATTTGGTTTGAATGTTTTTAGTGAAAGCTTTGGTTTGTAATCAGCTAGATTTGGTCCATATCCTTTTGGATTAGGTTTTAAAGTAAACTTTTCAATAGCTGTTACTGATTCACCATATTTGTAAACAACAGTTTTAAACTCTTTAAGTTTGTTTTGCAAGCCGATAATTTCTTCAAGAAGGTCATCTACTCAATTCGTTGAATGCTTTTTGTATGCAGAGAACTGTTTTTGACAAGTTAACAACTCAGCCTTAGCTTTTTGATTTTACAAGGTAAGAGCGTTAATTTGCTTTTTTGTTAATGTTTCAGTTGTTCTATTTCAGACAACAAAGCATTCTTCGAAGCGGCTAGATCACGCATCTGTCTCTCTAAATATTTTTCGTTTTGATGAGATTTAGAAAAAGCGGCTTCAAAACCTTTTTCACGGTTTTCTTGAGTTTTGAAAAAGTTGAGTTGCATTTGTAAGCATTCAAAATCCTTGGTTAACAGTGCATTTTTGCTTTTTAATTCCTTATTTAATGCATAACATTCCTCCATTTTGATTTGATGATCTTGAATTAAACGAGCAAAATCTGGATGAGGCAACAGTTCGGCTTGTTCAACGTGAGTTACCGCATGATCATTATGAAGATCCTCAAGTACAACCACGGAGTCAATTTGATTATCAAAGGAAACCATAAGGGCATCTTGATCGTCAAATGTAACTACAGGGTTTATTTGAAAATCGTCAGAATGAGATGTAGATGACTCATTTTGAACAGTCTGAGCCGTGCCGGATTCAGATATTGGCGGAGATATTAGTTCAGATATGATGATGGTTTGTTCGGGTACCTGAGACAAGCCATCAGTGTCATACACTGGGCCTGTTTCACTCATGTGTAACTCATGCATATTAGCCATCAACATAACAGCTGCATTGGCCTGCAAGTCCTCCCTATCATCATCTGAGTCTGCATCTGCCATAAAGCTCTGTTCTTTGTTTGTGAGAGATCCACCAGCTTCATCCTTAAGAGCCAAAAGAAGAGCCTCTTTGAAATAAGCACTGCCCCTAGTCCTTGGCTTTGGGCATGCATTAGCCAGGTGTCCCTTCTCATTGCAGTTTTAGCATCGAAGACCATTCAACCCATTCTGAGCATTTCCCTGTT
Source organism: Chrysanthemum seticuspe (assembly GCA_019973895.1). Taxonomy (NCBI): domain Eukaryota; kingdom Viridiplantae; phylum Streptophyta; class Magnoliopsida; order Asterales; family Asteraceae; genus Chrysanthemum; species Chrysanthemum seticuspe. The sequence goes on along the minus strand of BPTQ01000002.1, from coordinate 255,841,800 downwards.
CCACCACTTAAGCTCTGTTGTTATTCCTACCCATAGCATTAAACCCTTGACCACCTCCCATTTGACGACCATAACCACGATTTTGAACTTCAACTCGTCCATTGTTCACAACAGCCTGATTTCGTGTATTGGATGAGGAACGAATACGATTGTTGGATTTGTTGGTATAACGGCTAAAAGCATTAGCAATCATAACAAATCCCTGTTGCAATGCTTCGAACAGATCGGATTCCTCACTAGTTTGACTATGAAGTGATTGATCATTGTTGTTGTTGTAAGGAACCAATTGATTTTATTGAGGTTTTTGTGATTGATCGTTTGGTGTGACTGAGGCAGTTGGTTGAGTTGCTTGTTGAGGAGGATAACTTTGTTGAGCATATAAGGCAAGTTGTTGATTTTCCGGATGTGTAGGTGGAGCAATTTGAGCACGGAGAATCCTTTCCCGATCAACTTCCTTTTCATGAGGCTTCAAGTAATCGTACAACAATCCATATGTAGAATGATGCATATTCTTCGCTTGACGGAGAAAAATGACATACTTCTCCCATTCAGGACCAAGACTACTCAGGAACTTAGTATTCACTGCAATTCTTGGCATGATGATGTTGTGTTTATCCAAATCATTGATGATGTCTGAAAATCGATGATGCTAGGACTCTAGTGTCTCTCCAAGTTTAATCATGAAGTGTTCATAAGCCAAGTAAATTTTGGATTCCAAATCCTCCTGATTGAGTACAGATCCTTCCATAAGAAGATGAATATGGTCCCACATTTCCTTTGCAGTCTTTTGAGCATCAACACTTCGAAGAATTGGGTTAGGTAATCCTAAAAGGATATATTGCATTGCAAGTTCATCAGCTTCATACTGTAGAAGTTCTTGAGGATTCAATTCTGCAACAGTAGCAATGTTTGTTTGTTCATCTCTTGGTGAAATGGCATTAGGATCTCCGGGTACAATGACAGTAGGCATCTCAAATGGACCTTCCAAGATAACCTTCTTTAAGAACTTTCCATGTGGCTTCTTCAGATCACAAAACCTAAAGAACCTTATCACCCATTGATCATAGTTTCTTGGAGTGAGCATTGGAGGTCTATCAAGTGATCCAGCCTCATGAATTGATTGTTGGCTGCTTAAAGCTTCACACATCTTTGCAAACCAAGTGGGTTCCTTCATAGTGTTCCTTGATGGATGTTGATTGAAGTCATTTGTGTAGGGTTGAACTTAAAGACTTGGCGGTGGTTGAACCATTTGTGGTGGAGGAATTGCTCCAAGTTGTGGAGTATGTTGTTGATTAAATTGTTGTTGATAAATTGCTTGTTGTTGATTCCATTGTTGATGTTGTTGACTTAGTTGTTGTTGTCGTTGAGGATAAGTGTAAGGGAAATAGTTAGAGTATGGTGGTTGTGACATTTTGAAAACTTGTGTTGGTAAAAAAATGGATCTTTGTAGTCGAATGAACCTTTGTTGAAGAAGTATCCTTAGGTGTAGAAATCACAATAACCAAGTAGCACTTATGCGTAAAAACACCAAAGTTACGCGTAACAATTAAGAGTTAAGCGTAGGTTTAGCTTACGCGTAAGAAGGAAAAAGACACTAAAGTTATGCGTAGACACAAAGTTAGGCGTAGAAACTTATGCGTAGGATTACCTTATGCGTAATACTAGGCTTAGGCGTAAGATGAATCTTATGCGTAGGATTCTACGCGTAAGCTTTATGCTTATGCGTAAGTTTAGGGTTTTGCCCAAATGATCTTTTACACTATCACAGTGCAAAAGATATCCAAAGTCGACGTATTTTCAGGCTTATCCAAGCAAGAAAACACGGAGTAAACCACGAAAATGAAGATCAAACCAAGGAATAACTTACGCGTAGTTTTAGGGTTTTGCTACGTGTAGGATTACTCGTAAAAATGATTTTGCCCAAAGATGTTTCTAAACCAGTTTTTGTGTGTAGAAATAGCTTCAATAACACCAAAATAACACAAAAGTGTGAAACTTGATGATCCAAAGCACTCAAAATAGTTACGCGTAGGTTGACACCCTCATTTAAAAACTAGTTGAAAAACAATGATCCACGCATAAAGTTCAAAACTTTTTGCCAAAAACAGTAAGTTTAACACCTTATAACACTGAAAGTACAAGAATCTTGGAATAAAAAGTGTAAAAAATGCGTTTTTAAGCACACCAAAGTTACGAACCGTATGTTAAGCGTGAGACCAAAACTCACTTCAAACAATACGTTCACCCAACTATTTGGCGATTGATACCACTGTTAGGTCACTAGTTTTACAACACAAGCTTAATAGAAAGAGATAAGGCGATTGAACAATAAACCAAACACACACACACAAGATAATAATACGGTTTAGGCGTAGAAGTGAGTGAAAGAGAAATATTGAACAACCAACCTTCAAATGAATGTTTACATAAGGTATTTAAAGGAGGAAAGCTAGGGCAACACTCCTAGTTTCCATCCTTTCTTTAATGGACTTGGTCATAAGCTCATGGGCCTTCTACATAAGCTTAAGGCTAATAACAAACATAAAGGCCATAATAAGCTACCTATTACATATTAATGACAAACACTTGAATTATAGTTTAGAAGTGATTCCAACAAATATCAACAATCTCTAAGAGAAAGTCGATAGATTATGTCGGTTCCCCGTGAGAATGAAACAAGCCCTTTTAAGAGGAACTTGAGTAGCTTGGGAAGTTGTAGTGCAGTGCGTCACTGGGTCCATGTGGTCTTGTCTTCAATACCGGCGTTACCTTAGTAACCACCAGTAGCATATGTATTGAACCCGGTTACTGCCCTAAGGTTGAATTATTGGAGGGCTATTTCTTTTCACCCTTTTCACATTCAATTCTTTTTCATTCTTCAACCCTTCAGTGCTTACTGTGACTTCATTACTAGAACCTTGTTGGGTTTATTCCAGTTCTAGCTCTGTCTCAGTCGGCACTCTTTCCAGTTCTCATTTTTCTCCTTTTTTCATCATACCTAAGGACTCTACACTATCTAGTGGATTGTCCCTGGGTAGATCCCTCCGGTTCTGGCGGATCGTGGGAACTAATACCTAACCTCACCAACCTTATAACTCCATACATAAAGTAAAATGGTCGGTCTTTTGGTACAGTTCATTCTTCCGTGAAACCAATTGAAAAATCATTTGAAAATCAATCAAGGTACTTGTGATATAATATCAAAGCATTTTGTACCTTAATTGTTTTGATCATTTAGAAATGCTCCCCTTCAACATGTGCATATGATCATGAAATTGTTTAGCACATGGAGGCAAGAGTTCTTTGAAATAATTTCTTGATCACAATTTCCGTAGAAAAAAAGCCATTTGATTTTCTTGGTAAATTCTCCCCCTCAATATGTGCTTTGGATATTTGAAATCGATTTTATCACAAAGAGGAAAGAGTTCTTTTGAAGCATAACCACGATCACAAAAACCAGTAAGAAACCATTTAGAAAAACAATCAAGGTACATTAGGATAAAACTTTGAAACCTTTGTACCTTGATAGCTTAACATCTTTAGAAACGCTCCCCCTCAATATGTGCTTAAAGATTCGAAAGTGTTTAGCACATATAGGAGAGCAGCCTGCACTTTGAGTCAAATCGATCATCATTTATCACATTTCTTTATTAAATCACAAATTCTCCCCCGATCAAAAATATCAAACCCTTTGAGATTTTGGATCCCAAGTGATTTAATAAGGTTTAGAAAACATGGGAGAAAATGTGTCTTGTTTAAATACTCATCTTGTTTTTGGATAAATGCTCCTCCTCAACATGTGCATCGTGTATTTGAAATCGTTTGGCACATGGAGGCAGGAGTGCTTTTAAAGGACTAAAAAAGATTTGAGATTTAAATCACGATCTCTCCCCCGATCAAAAATATCAAACCATTTGAGATTTGTGATCCCAACTGATTTAAATTATTTAGAAAAGTTTGGGGAAAGACGTGGCAAGATTTAATTTTTGAAATAGACTGATAAGGATCAATTTAAAACATTAAAGATTGTTTGTGTCAGGTATGATAGTTTTTTAAGAGATCTTTAAGTAAAACAAAACAATTTCACAATCAAACAAGAACAGAAAAAAATTCATTTTGAAAGACCTTGATTCTAAAGAAAAATCATACCATGACATAACATTAAATCTTTAGATCACCACTTTATTTCGTACAAATCGGAACTTTTGTGAAGAAATATCGTTTGAAAAATATTTTGTTTTATATCACTCCCCCCTCAATCGACGACCGTAGTCGATGATTGAGTGACTTAAGTTTTGATAAAATGAAGTCCGGTGATTTTCAAAATTAAGTCCAAATTATTTTCAAAACCAATATTATTCCATTTTTCAAAAACAATTTTATCAAATATTTTGACAAATGGTATTATTCACTCTTTATCATGCACAAGATACGTTAGGTGGTAAAGAAGCTTCTGTTGTTGCTGTAGGGCTGGAAGAAAATAGTCTGCTGATGCAGTGAGACTTCTTACGTTGCATTATAATGCCAACTAAGGTCAAATTAAGCTCTGTTTCTTTATTTGCTGATGAAGAAAACCATCTGCTGATGCAGTGAGACCTTTTACGTTGCATTTTTCCATGCCAACTCTCCATAGAAGTCCAATTAAGCTTCGTTTCTTCATTTTTCAACCCAAGATATAGTTACCCTTTCCTTTCGGCATCCAATCATCTTCAATTGTGGGATCCGGATCGAGAACATTCTTATATACCAATATACCTGCATACGTTAGTGAACACTGATTGATCTCCAAACAGTCAAGTTTAATCACACAAGCTGACCACTTGTAAATGGTCAACCGTAATAAACTTAAAACAGCTCAGAAACAAATGCAATTAAGATCAGATGAATATAGTGGATTCCTGGGTCGTTAAGTCCCACGGAGGATGAATGGTGTTTGAACAAATTCAGATGTCGAATAATCACTAAGGATAGTGATCAGTAAGGATTTTGATGAATAATTACACTACTGATTGATTGGAATGATATTAAGATACAGAATTGTAAAGCACAACAATCAGATAAGACAAACGTAAATACGTACGATTAGAAACTACGTAAACGTACAAAATAAAAAGTGAGTTCTAAGAAATAAAAGGCCTAAAAATATGAAAATGATATTTTTGGAATCCTAAAAATAAAAGAAAATTATTGGAAAATTAAAATTATTTTTATAACTATTTATTTAATTATTATTAATTAAAAACTATTTTTAACTATTTAATAATCACCTAAAATATGATAAAATATGAAATAAAGCAAGAAAATTAAAATTATGACTTGGAAAAATCTAAAATATTATAAAAATTATTTTAAAATTGAAAATATATTTTTTTTTTACACTTTTTATCTATTTATTACTAATTAATTACTATTTAAAAAAAACTTAAATACAAGAAAATATAAAAATAACCTGGAAAAATAAAATTTTAACTTAGAAAAATCTAGAATATTATAAAACTAATTTTAAAACTGAAAAGATATTTTTTATGCTTTTTAATTATTTATTACTAATTATTTAATACTTTTAACTATTTAAAATTATAATAAATACTAAACAAACAGAGAAAATTATGAAACTTTTTATAAAAATTTCTTAAGGTGACAGAAAGCTAAGAAAATTATAAAAACACAAAGTGCTTAATAAAAAGCTGAAAAGAAAAATTAAAAAGCTAAATTCTATTAAATAAACGCTATCACTATATTAAAAATGATGTTTTTGTGTTTTTTCTTTTATAAAACTACTTAACTACTTAAAATAAACAACTTTTATAAAAACAAAAATTTTACAACTTAAAAATTAAGCTGTTTAGAAACTGAAAAGCTTAACAGTGGACTTATGAGCTTATTATTATGATTTAAGATCAAACAAGCTTCTCAGCTTGAAACAAAGATACAATAAGCTACAAACAAGCTAAATGAACTTAAATGAAGCTGAAAAGAACAAGGAAACACACTGATAAGCTATTAATAAGCTAATAATGGATTTCATCAATCCCCCACACTAAGATATTGCTAGTCCCTAGCAATGTTTTGAGAAAAATTAATGGATTTCATCTCTTTACCAAAATCCATTACTTATGGAGTAGCCAATTGTTTTAGTTCAAGTAAGAACCTTGGCACAATGATAACCAAATGATTTTGAGCAAATCACCAGCTATAAACGGATTTGATTTGTCTTTACCAGAAGCCGTTTGCTTCTGGACTAGCCAACTCTTAGATAAATTATCAATATTATCTTTGGTGATCCGATTACCAATTATGGATTTCCAACTGCCTTTACCACAAGCCATAAACTTGCGGGCTAGCCAACTTTTCACTAATTAAAGATATGGTGAGTTGAACACAATACTATTTTGGGCTAATTGCAAGCCATAAACGGATTTGAGATATATTTACCAAGAGCCGTTTGCTCCTGGATTAGCCAATCCTTATGTGGGTTAGACATGGCGGACTGATTACCATTTGCTGAGTAAGTGAAAAACACTTACTCCAAAAAAAAATTTTGGCCAAAAACGGGGGAATTGGGTGGAATAATTACATGATAAAATTCGTGAGAATTCCCCCCCACACTTAGAAATGAATATTGCCCTCAATATTCAAAGTACCGGCGGTTATGCCGAAACATAGAACGTAAAAGGGAAATACTACGGCCATTATTTTATTTTTGATATATACACATTTTTTTTTTTTTTTTTGGAAGAAAACTTATATACAATAGCGGGGGCAACTCCCCCACACTAGGGTGATACTCACGGGCGAAAACCCATGTGGTGTGCTACTGTTTTTGATTACCGAGTCGCTAGCTTGACTCGATCCCCGCATTCTCCAAAATAATGCTTTAATCGATGACCATTCACTTTAAAATTTGGACCATCGGGCTGAGATAACTCAATGGTACCATAAGGATAAACCTTAGCAATAGTAAATGGACCAGACCAACGGGACTTGAGCTTTCCCGAGAATATCTTCAATCTAGAATTGAAAAGAAGGACTCGATCACCAACGTTGAAAACGCGGTTCTTGATTTTAGAGTCATGAATCTTCTTTGTCTTTTGTTTGTAGATCAAAGAGTTCTCGTATGCTTGATCACGGAGTTCATTTAGTTCATTCATTTGAACTTTTCTGTGATCACCAGCTGTCTGAATATCGAAGTTTGCATGTTTTAAGGCCCAGTAAGCCTTGTGCTCAAGCTCAACCGGAAGATGACATGCCTTTCCGTACACTAGCTTGTATGGAGTACACCCAATGGGTGTTTTGTAAGCTGTACAGAAGGCCCAGAGTGCGTCATCCAGTTTATCCGACCAAGATGCACGATTTTCGCCTACTGTCCTTTCTAAAATTCTTTTAATACCACGGTTGGAAACTTCCACTTGCCCACTTGTTTGGGGGTGGTATGCAGTAGAGAGACGGTGGGTAACACCATACTTTTGCATGACACGATCAAATTGGTCATTGCAATAATGCGTACCACGATCACTGATTATGGCACGTGGAGTTCCAAACCTGGCAAAAAGAGATTTTAAAAATTTCACAACTACTCGGGCATCATTAGTAGGTAAAGCTTTTGCTTCAACCCATTTTGACAAATAGTCAACAGCCACGAGTATATATTTGTTTCCTCGAGATGATGGAAATGGCCCCATAAAATCAATGCCCCAGATGTCAAATATCTCACACACTTGAATGGCGTTTTGCGGCATTTCATTTCTTTGTGAGATATTTCCATGACGTTGACAAGCGTCACATGCTTTGACAAATTCGTGGGCATCCTTATAGATAGTGGGCCAATAAAACCCGGAATCAAACACCTTTTTGGCGGTGTAATTTGGACTATGATGGCCCCCGGTGGGTCCAGCATGGCAAGCTTTGAGAATGTCAATAGCTTCCTGTCCATAAACACACCGTCGGATGACTTGATCCGCACATATTTTGAATAAGTAGGGGTCGTCCCAGAAGTAATGTTTAACATCCTTGAAGAATTTGTTCTTCTGTTGGGTTGACATCCCTTTCACTATGAAGTTACCCGCATGGTAATTTGCGAAGTCAGCAAACCATGGGGTAGAAGAGTTTCCACGAAAAGAAACCGCATTGAGTGTCTCGAGAGGAAATGTTTCATTTATTTCCTTTTTCTCGAAAACATCTTGGTGAGGGTTCTCTAATCGGGACAGATGATCAGCAGCCAGGTTCTCAGCTCCTTTTTTATCACGTATAATGATATCAAATTCTTGCAAGAGAGAACCCAACGGAGCAATCTCGGCTTTGCATCTTGTTTTGCAAAGAGATATTTGAGAGCCGAGTGATCCGTATATACCACACATTTGGTCAAGATTAAGTATGGCCGAAACTTCTCAAACGCATACACCACGGCTAGTAGCTCTTTTTCTGTGGTGGTGTAATGGGTTTAAGCTTCAGTCATAGTCTTACTTGCGTAGTGGATAGGCTGAAAATGCTTAGCTCTACGTTGCCCTAGGACTGCACCGATAGCAAAATCACTTGCATCGCACATGAGCTCAAAAGGCAAGTCCCAGTCGGGAGCAACGAGAATGGGTGCTTCAGTAAGCTTTTTCTTTAATGTTTCAAAAGCTTCGATGCACTCAGGTGAGAACATAAAATGAGCATCTTTTTCAAGAAGATGAGTCATAGGCCGGGCGATTTTAGAAAAATCTTGTATGAATCTACGATAGAAACCGGCATGACCTAAAAAACTCCTAATACCTTTGACGGTAGTAGGATGAGGCAGTTTAGCAATAACATCAACTTTTGCTCTATCGACCTCAATCCCATTTTTGGAAATCTTATGGCCAAGGACTATGCCTTCTTTGACCATAAAGTGGCTCTTCTCCCAATTTAGACAAAGATTGGTGTCTTCGCACCGTTGAAGCATTTTATCTAGATGGGAGAGACATGTTTGAAACGAGTCCCCAATGACCGAGAAGTCATCCATAAACACCTCCATTGTTTCCCCGATCATGTCGTGGAAAATTGCCATCATACATCGTTGGAACGTGCCAGGAGCGTTACATAAGCCAAAAGGCATACGTCTGTAGGCAAAAGTTCTGTATGGGCAGGTGAATGTGGTCTTTTCTTGATCCTTTGGATCAATGGGGATCTGAAAATAACCCGAGAAACCATCAAGGAAACAATAGTATTCGTTCCCTGCTAATCTCTCAAGCATTTGGTCCATGAAGGGTAGAGGAAAATGGTCTTTACGGGTGGCGTCATTCAACTTACGCTAGTCAATGCACACACGCCATCCCGTAACCAATCGAGTTGGAATTAACTCGTTATCTTCATTCATGACAACAGTTATGCCACCCTTTTTAGGAACACAGTGAATTGGGCTAACCCAAGGACTATCTGAGATCGGGTAAATTAATCCTGCATCAAGAAGTTTGATAACCTCCTGTTTGATAACATCATGGATCTTAGGATTCACCCTTCTCTGATGTTGAACTGCTGGTTTGAAGTCATCCTCCATCAAGATTTTGTGAGTACAAAATTCAGGGTTGATACCCTTAATGTTGGAGAGTTTCCAAGCAATTGCTTGCTTGTGTGACTTCAAGACCTTTATGAGAGCAGTCTTTTCATCTTTACTCAAATCTCGAGCAATAATGACTGGTAATTTATCATCACCTTCAAGAAATGCATACTCAAGATGAGGTGGTAAGTCCTTAAGTTCGACTTCAGGAAATTATTCAATTTTCTCAACTGACTTGACTTCCTTGTTATGAAGTTCGACGGGAGGGAGCGATGATGGATCATCATTAAGCAAATTATCAATGAGAAGTATGTCCCCCTCAATGTCGATGGGAGCGTGATCAATTTCCCATGGAACAGAATCACTGGACAAGTAGGCTTCAATCTCTCCCAAGATGAAGTCACTTTCCTCAAATGGGGTGAGAGAAGGAGTAGAATTAGCAATGATGGGTTGAGATGAATGAGTGAGATTATCACTCGAAGAATTATGATCATAACCAAGAATTTCTTGAGAGTACTCTTCAGAAGCAACATCAATGATATCTATTCGGTTAACCGACTCAGAATCATAGTTTCCGGAGTACCTCGAAGTTTGATCAAGGTTAAAGGTAACAGCTTCATTACCAACACGTAATGTGATTTCTTGCTCAAATACATCAATGAGAGCACGGCCCGTTCTCAGGAATCCTCGTCCAACAATGAGAGGAACCCGATGATCGGCATCAAAATCAACAACCACGAAGTCAGCTGGAAAATGGAACTTTCCTACTTTCACAAATACGTCCTCGGCAATGCCAAGAGGACGGGATATTGTACGATCTGCAAGCTCGAGAGTCATGCATGTAGGAGTAAGTTCAGGAAGAGAAAGTTTCTTCCATACTGAATAAGGCATCAGATTGATGCTTGCACCAAGATCTGCTAAGGCAAAGCATCCAACCATTCCTGTAAATACACAAGGTAAGAGAAATTTTCCAGGATCTCCAAGCTTTTCTGGAAGCTTCTTCAGGATAACTGCAGAGCAGTTCTCGTTCAGAGGAGTTTTAACCATTTCAAACAGCTTTTCCTTGTTGCTTAACATGTGTTTGAGAGTTGATGCAAACTTGGGCATCAGCATGATAGCATCCGCAAAGCTTATGTCAAAATGTAGTTCTTGGAAAATTTGAAAAAATTTGTCCATTTGATGACTGGCTTTTTCGCAGAGCTTTTGCTCATTCAAACGTGATGGGTAAGGAATAGAAGATTTGGATTTGGTATTTTCAACGGGAGCTACTGGAGGTTCAAAAACAACTCCTGGATTGGATTTGGGTTTCGGGACAACTTGAGGATGGACATCATTGGTTCGTCCGTTATTAGTAGGAAGTTCCTTGTCCTTTGTTGCCTCAGGTTCACTTTCCACTACCTTCGGAAGAGAAGAAGAAGAGGTAGTAGGAATAGCGGGTCCATTGTATGAAACACCACTTCTGGTTGTGATCGCCTTTGCATCTTCCCTCGGGTTAGCGATCGTGTTGCTCGGAAGTTTTCCTGAGCCCGAGGGTTGATCATTTAAAGATTTCTTTAGATCAGCGATCTGACTGACCAACAACCTGTTCATTTCATCTTGGGATTTCATGAATTGCTTCAATAACTCATCAGATGATGGTAATGGAGGATGTGGAGGGAAATTCTGAGGTCGTATGTTTTGATTATGACCTTGTTGCTGAAAATTCCCTTGATTAGGATTCACATTTCCCTGAAATTGATTCCCTCGATTGAAATTGTTTTGATTAAGGTTTCCTTGATGTTGGAAACCTTGATTGGGTCCGGGATAGAAATTACCTTGGTTTTGATAACCTTGGTTCATTCTAGGTTGGTTCTGATTCCTGTTTTGTATGTTAGGATTATGGTTAAAACCGGGTGGTGCCTGATAAGTGTTAGCACGGTAGTTTGGTTCATTTTGAGGACGGTATTGATTACCTCCCTGATGTGAAGTACGGGCTATAGCATTAGCTTCAAACGGACTACCATCGGTGGCAGTACAGTTGTAGTATGCATGAGGACCACCACAAGTAACACAAACTTCAACTTTCTTCACTTCACCATGTGATGGTGTCTGTGTGAAAGTAAATTTCTTTTGGTTAGCAAGAACCAAAGCCTGAACAATATCCGTGAGTTTGTCAATCTTAGCATCGGTGCTAGATGTACTCACGGGAGATGAAGTAGAAGGTCCTGCATTAGACTGAGATTGATATGTCTTTGTGCGGAAAGGGCGGACCTGGGACTTGTTTTCAATGATTTGCAAGGCTTCTTTTGTGGTCTTGCTCAGGAAATTACCTCCCGCGGAGGCATTTAAAGAGTCTTGGTCAGCTTGTCTTAGACCATTGTAGAAAGTATCCATTTGCATTAACTCGGTAAAACCATGATGCAGACACTTGCGGAGCAATTCTTTGTAACGATCCCATGCCTCCCCGAATGATTCGTCAAATCTTTGAGAAAATTTCATTATCTCATTCTTAAGACTTGTAGTTCGAGATGGAGGATAGAATTCGTTAACAAACTTGGTGACTAGATCTTCCCATGTCTCAATGGAACGAGGGGGTTGTTTCTCAAGCCAAATCCGGGCTTGTCCCTCTAGAGAAAATGGGAACAGAAGAAGCTTAATTGCTTCATGTGGGACATTCTTGTATTTGATGGTAGATGCAATCTTGTTAAACCATCGAATATGTGCATGAGGATCATCCCGTTCAAAACCATAAAATTGGCTTTGGGTTACAAGATTAAGCAACCCGGTTTTGAGCTCAAAGGTATCAGCCACGATGGCTGGAACAATAATGGCATCTCCGTAACCCTCGATGGGTGCTTGAAGAAGCTCATTCATCAGTTTGTCTTCTGCCATTACGACAGGGGGTGGTGGTGGTAGACGTTCCTCAGTCACGGCTGAAGGAGCAGAACGTCCTCTACGTTTACGAGGAATATTTGCAAGCTCAGAAAGTGGACTTGTAGAACTGGAAGAACGAGTGCGCATGCACTAAGTATAAAAATCAGTTTTCAAAACAAATGCGAGGCAAAATGACAAGTGAACTTAAACCAATAATCACAAATGAAATGGCTTCTTTGAAAAAGGTACACCAAATCACAAGGACACAAAGGCAAGTTTTAAATCTGTTGTTCGGGAACTTATTAATGGTCACACCCCCAGTTGGTAGGTGTACTGCCTTGATTTGCGGTGGTTGATTTTTATGTATTAATTAAGTTCCAATGAAAAGACGTAGGTAATGATTTGTGCTAAGGGTTTAAAAACTTTTGGAAAATATTTTTGGTATCGTCTCGTTTAACCAAATCGTATTTCTTTAAGAATCACCTTAAAGGAAACACAAGCTAGAAAACGTTACGATTGTTTTGTTGTTTTATATATTTTTGGTGTTGTTAACACTTTAGGAAAAGTGTTAATGAACTTTTTGATTTATGATAACTTTACAAAAAACTGTTTACAAACGGTGGTATATGTGCAAGTATGGGTCTGAAAAACTGCTTAAAACACGCTTACAGCCTCCCCGGCAGCGGCGCCAAAATTTGATTGATCTCCAAACAGTCAAGTTTAATCACACAAGCTGACCACTTGTGAATGGTCAACCGTAATAAACTTAAAACAACTCAGAAACAAATGCAATTAAGATCAGAGGAATATAGTGGATTCCTGGGTCGTTAAGTCCCACGGATGATGAATGGTGTTTGAACAAATTCAGATGTCGAATAATCACTAAGGATAGTGATCAGTAAGGATTTTGATGAATAATTACACTACTGATTGATTGGAATGATATTAAGATACATAATTGTAAAGCACAACAATCACATAAGACAAACGTAAATACGTACGATTAGAAACTACGTAAACGTACAAAATAAAAAGTGAATTCTAAGAAATAAAAGGCCTAAAAATATGAAAATGATATTTTTGGAATCCTAAAAATAAAAGAAAATTATTGGAAAATTAAAATTATTTTTATAACTATTTATTTAATTATTATTAATTAAAAACTATTTTTAACTATTTAATAATAACCTAAAATATGATAAAATATGGAATAAAGCTAGAAAATTAAAATTATGACTTGGAAAAATCTAAAATATTATAAAACTTATTTTAAAATTGAAAATATATTTTTTTTACACTTTTATCTATTTATTACTAATTAATTACTATTTAAAATACACTTAAATACAAGAAAATATATAAATAACCTGGAAAAATAAAATTTTAACTTAGAAAAAATCTAGAATATTATAAAACTAATTTTAAAGCTGAAAAGATATTTTTTATGCTTTTTAATTATTTATTACTAATTATTTAATACTTTTAACTATTTAAAATTATAATAAATACTAAACAAACAGATAAAATTATGAAAATTTTTATAAAAATGTCTTAAGGTGACAGAAAGCTAAGAAAATTATAAAAACACAAAGTGCTTAATAAAAAGCTGAAAAGAAAATTCAAAAAGCTAAATTCTATTAAATAAACGCTATCACTATATTAAAAATGATGTTTTTGTGTTTTTTCTTTTATAAAACTACTTAACTACTTAAAATAAACAACTTTTATAAAAACAAAAATTTTACAACTTAAAAATTAAGCTGTTTAGAAACTGAAAAGCTTAACAGTGGACTTATGAGCTTATTATTATGATTTAAGCTCAAACAAGCTTCTCAGCTTGAAACAAAGATACAATAAGCTACAAACAAGCTAAATGAACTTAAATGAAGCTGAAAAGAACAAGGAAACACACTGATAAGCTATTAATAAGCTAATAAGCACTAACCCTAAGCCAACTAACCAAACAGGCCTGCAGCCATATTCCCAAGCAAAATAAGCTTATGTAATAAGCTAAAAAGCTCAAAATTAAAACTGAGGTGTCAAGATGAACTGATGGGCTTCCTAAAAAGCCAAGAATCTAACACTGGGGCCCACTAATAAGCTTTTGACAAGCTTATGAAGAAGGCACCATTTCACTGAGTAAGCAGTTTATACAGAAATGGGACAAAGTAAAAACAGCTAGCAGCCTAATTAAATAAGCCAAAAAGCTGAGAATAAGCACTGAAATGAAAAGACAGCTAGGTGAGCTTTCCAAAAAGCCAAGATTCAAAAGCTAAGTCTCACTAATAAGCTCTGTGTGAGCTTATTAAAATGAGCAGTTAACACAAACTTCCTTGGTTCAGGGCACTTTTGAAAACAGGTTGTCAAAATAAGCTAAAAAATAAGCCATTTAGAAGCTGAACTAGAAATTATAAAAAATATTTTTAGGAAGATGAGCAACTAGATTTTAATAACCCAAAAGCTTAAATCTTAAAAGCTAATAATAAGTCCTAAAGAAAATTTTCTAGTTTATTCAAAAACGACCAAACTGAAATTTTGACTTTTAAGAAAACCAAATAAGTTGACTTATATGAACTTTGGATTAATCCTACTAACTGATTATGATATATTATCCTAAAATAAGATGGTATTAAGCTAAGTTAACAAGTTTTAAGCTAATATGATGAGATTGACAAACTAAAACCTTAACAGTTAACAACTAAGTGAGATTAAAGAGATTTTGACTATTTTAACAAACAAGCACTGATTTTCTTTGTTTATATGATCTATATGGTACTTAAGTAACACAAAACAATAACAAGCAACAACTCAAACACTCTCTAAAACAGTAATCAAGGCAAATCTAAACACCTTTTAACTTAACTGTTTTGAAGCTTTTAGTACTAAAACAGATTTTTAAAACAGAAAACCTAGTGATTAACTTATATTAACTATGATGAGACAAGATTAAACCAAAATTAACTTACTTTAAACACTTAAACTAAAAATTTCAAATTATGAGAAAATGCTTACAAGGTGAGTCTAAGCACAGAACTGAGCACTGAGGTACAAGACCACAACCTATAGCTTCCCAAGAAGCTCTAAACCAAGGCCATCCACAATTTACCCTGCTCTAGCTGTGACCTTCATTTCCATGGTTTTTTATTTTTCAACTATTTTATTTGTATTTTTGGTGATTTTTACTTTTTGATTCTAAACTGATTTTTAAAGTTTCTAAAAGCTTTAATAAGCTTTCTAGGAGCTTATGTGATCTTACTCAGTCCATAAAAACAACTAACAACAACATTAGAACATTTTGAGATTTTTGAACTTTAAAAATTGCATAAACTGAAAATGAAGCTTAATACTGAAATTGATTATCACAAAAGCTTTATTGTACACTGAAAACTTGAAGTACAGAGCTTTAAAGCTAAAACATACACTGAAATTTAAAATTAAGCTAAAACGACATGAGCTAATTAAAATTATATTAGATATCTTCCCACATTGCTTCTCATCTCTTCTTTATAGACTTTTGAGACTTCTTGTCGACCTCTGATTGTTTCCCACTTGATTTCAGCCATTGGATCCTCAAATTTCATCATAACTGTCCACTTGGAATTTTTGGCGCCAAATATCTCTTTAGCAGGTTTTTTGCATTAATGAAGTTTGGGAGGTTGTAGAGGTGGAGGGGAGGTGGTTAAACAACTTGGAAGACAGGTGTAAAGGTAGAAGGATCAAGTGGGATGAAACCATGGTGGTATCTGGATCACTGGTTTTGGGCGGGTAAACGTGAGAGAGTAGAACAGTGTTTCTGGTTTTGACTTTGTTGACCCATTTTTATTAATAAGCTTGGGGTCCAAAATGGGGGGGTCACAGGGTATTTGGCAGGGGTTCTTTTTGTTTGGATGGGGTTCTAAATACAAAAGGGGTCCGTTTGGTTTTATTTATGACAAGGACCAATTTTGTAATTCTAGCAAACTTGAGGGACTGAATCTGCCAACAATCCAAAGATATTACAAGGACCAAACTTGTCATTTTTGAATAGTACAAGGACCATTATGTAGGGGTGAGCTCGGTTCCGGAACCGCACAGAACCGACCCGGAACCGAGAGAACCGAGAACCGAAAATTATATATTTTAGGAACCGAGAACCGGACCGAGTAGCATGTTTCGGTTCCGGTTCGGTTCTCGGTTCCGGTCCGGGTATTTCGGGTCTAACCGAATGGAACCGAAAATCTTAAAAAAAAACACATTATATATGCTACAGATAATTAGTATAGAACATGTTTGATATTTTGCATAATAAATCCCAACCTATAATGCAAAATACGAAGTATGTATCAAAGATTACGTTTGACCTGTTGTGAAGATTAAATCCTTTTGACATCTTAGACCAAAAATACAACTGAGACACCATAACGATTTAAAAAACTGGTCAATCAATGTTGTAGATTACTTTATTGCAACCTGTGAGAACTAGAACAAGAAACTATTCGATAATCGATACAATCAGATGCATGTTTGACACTTTGTTAGTTTGTCAACTACACTAACATGTTTTTCAACAAAGACAAATTGACTACATCCACACCAATTTTATTTGCAATAATGAGTTAGTGACAATGAGCGAATAAGAAATATTTAACTTGTGTTTCTCTTCCAAGGTTTATAGCTTCTGTTACTATTATACTAAAAAATACATAAATACTAATCATAATAACAAGTAAAAAACCATAGATACAAGGACGAAATGCCTTTTCCTTTAACTTGCGGTTCTTTCGGTTCCTAACCGATACCCGTCGGTTCCGGACCGAACCGAACCGAGAACCGAAATTATCAAGATTATAGAACCGAGAACCGGACCGCGGTTCCAAAATTCGGTTCGTGTTGGGTCGGTTCCGGTTCGGTTCTCGGTTCCGGTTTGGTTCTCGGTCAATTTGCTCACCCCTACCATTATGCATAAAATTCCATTTTTAATAAATCCAAGGACCATTTATGACAATTTTCAAAGTTTAGGGACCTAAGTTGTAATTTTGCAATTTTGAATTTCAATGACTAATTTTGACAACTCATGAATCCCTAGGGACTTTAAATAACATTTTTCTTTATTTTGAATTACCAAGGACTGTTTTTGACAACTTTTAAAACTTGAGGGACTAAAACTGCCAATTATGCAAACTTGATACGTTTTTCATCTGATTTTGATATTTTTGCATTTAAAACACATAAAACACTTGTTTGTGATATTTTTATCATTTTGATGCATTTTTGAGTGTTTTCAGATGTTTTTGGCATTTTAAACAGTACAAAAATGATGAGTATTTAGACACTCATCAAACACACATACAAATATATGGTGGTCGACATCACCCAAATAGTAATTGACTAATAAAAGTCAATTCAACATATCAATCAGATCATTCAAATGTATGAGAATAATGTGTTTATCAAACTCTAATCATCTAATCCTAGCAATCATATCCTAGGCACCTAGTCCTTCAACGTAGGTTAACATGAATTTTAATTAAGCATATAGGATAATTAAGAAAGCCCGTTAGATGATGTAAATTTGAAAACATTCTCCCCCTCAATCAATGACTTATTTTACTGAAAAGTTTAAAAGCGCTGAAGTCATTGATTGAGTTTTCAATTATTATAAAAACTCTGATTCTGATAGATTTCTCAAGCAACTCATAACCACCATTTTTGAAAACAACAAATATTTTTCTGAAGAATTTTAGACGGAAAAATATTTGAGTAGGAACAGCAGTCCTTCGACATACTTTCCTCATTTTGTTTTAGGATGAGTGCACGAAAATTTTGAAAATTTGTTTAGCGCAGCACATTCCTTCCTTGAAGAACGGGTTGCTATCGGAAATAATAGCAAGCCATGGTTTTTAGCGCGGGTTACAGTCTGAAATAACTGCAAGCCATTATTTGAAGCCCGGGTTACAGTCTGTAATAACTGTAAGCCATTTTTTTTGAAGCGCGGGTTACATTCTGAAATAACTGTAAGCCATAGATTTAGACATGTTTAGAAAAGAATATTTACACCTCCTGCTCGAACTTCATCTATGGTCCCGTGCCATTATTGAATGACATTTCTAAGACCGCAGATGTTATCGATACCAGAAGACATGTCTTAAGAAAAACAATATTTTTGGTATTTTAAGATTTTTCAAATTTTTATGGATTTTTGTTGATTTTATATTTTTCTATTTTGTTTTGCTGGTTTTATATTTTTGTATTTGGTTTTTCGAAAATTATATACAACGATAGAGAAATAGTTTAAGAAGATGATGATACGAGTACCGAGATAAGGAAATCGTTCAGCACTTTGAAGAAGATAGAAGTCATCATCTCTTAAACTTTCACCACCAAATCTTTCGAGGCTCTAGAATCGTCGACAGAACTTGAGCCTTCTGGAAGTGAAACTTTGGTAGCTTCCCCCCAAACCGACAAACTAAGAATAAAGACCATTTCCCCAAGAAGTATAAGTGAATAAAAATGGTCTCATTGAATGAAGCTCAGCACCCCGAAGAATCACGAGAACAACGAAGTAACAAGTTGAAACATTGATCGACTCAGTGGTTATCAAATCTGGAATAACTGGTTAAGTCCGATCACATGAACCTGTTGTGCGTCCCCGATGTACACTTTACTCTTCGAGATTGGCCAGTTGTCTATTAAGGGTAACAATATATCAACATCTTCATTTTACCAGGTGCATTCCAGTTATCTTCCATATAACCAATCAGCCCATAATGTACACAAGTACCCAACCAGAGTAGAGACAACGACATCACAGTAACTGGTTGAATCACTGGTCTTCTCTACGGATATCAACTCCGGAATAACTGATTAAGCTCGATCATGTGAACATGTTGTGCGTCCCTGATGTACACATATCTCTCCCCTGATGGTTGCGATCTCATCGGAATCATCATTACATTGTGTACATGAAGCAATAACCAGAAGCACTACCATAAACCATATAGAAGATGTCGATAAGCAATATCATCTCACGCTCCAAATATTCTTCTCATATTTCTTCCTACTAAAAGCTGAGTTAACACATACCAAAAGTATCCAGAGACCACTTCCTCCCAAATGGTTGGAATAATACATCCTTCCCCCAAATAGTTAGAATAATATATCCTTCCCCCAAATAGTTGGAATAACACACCAAAGGCTATGAGTAAACACTGAGTTTCTCTACGGTTATGACATTTGTCTTTCCCTGGATTACTTCAATGGAGATGAAGTATTAGGTTCATCACGTGTACTCATTGTGTGTTTAAATGTATGTCTCCTTCCCCCTTGCTGGTTTTGATACCTCAGAATCAGCAACACATCATTCATACAAAATATTCTTGACATAGAGAAGAACAAAAATTAGCTCAAATGAATCTTGTGAGAATCAACTGCTATAGAAACTCTCTCTGACTATCTTTATCAACCCATTCGTAGACAATTTGAAGTGACCCCTGATGAAGAAAACCCGTTATACCAAACTTGAAACTGAAGTAGAATTCTCCGCATGTGTTCTAAGCTTGCACTTAATGATGGAAGAACGGTGTCGAGAATATATGCATCAAGCAAATCTCTAAGTACTCACTACTCAAACAAAGTATGAGACATTAACACCTCTTGAGATTATCTACATCGTCATCTGCATGTGACACTGAGTAAAACAACGTAACTCCTAATAGTGATAGTTAACCAGGTCTTCAACCATCCACCCCGACTGCTGGCAACCAGATAACCCAAGTCTTCAACTCAAATTCTTAAGCCCGAGCAAATTATCAAATAAGAACACGCCTTCGTTGAAAGTCAACTTCAATCTCAAATAAGTGATAAATGATTAATTCCGAAGTCATTTTCTTTAATGTTCATGTGGTTGATTTATAGCATGCACAATGAGAGGAACAATAATCCATGAAGATTTGGCAAAGGAGTACCAAAGAGCGGATCATTATTCATGAGTGCAACTGCAATATTATGATAATCATTATCAATGCCTCGAGGAATAACTGGAGATTGTTTCTTGAGAATTCCGAGAAGTACTTCTTAGATGGTGAACCAGTTGAGTCGGTAGGAACCGGAGCATGAGCTTCAGAAACTGGATGATCAACATTTGTTGGAGATTGGAAGTACTCATCAAACATATCATGAAAAACAATGAATCCCAAATAGTATATCCCAGTTATCCTTAGTGAGTGAAGGCATTAGGCGTTGGAGAGTCGTATGACCATAACTTAAGCATCCATCAATATGTAGTATATGCACTCTTCTCCCCCTCAAAAATTGCATCCGAAGTTGCCATTTTTGATTTGAACAAGTGAATAAGAATAAACACCAATGAACGTAGATCCACTTGAAGGTTGAAAGAGCGTGGAAAAACATGAAGCTTGTTGATGAAGAATGTCGATGAGAATGGTCATACACATGAAGATTTCTCTTCTTTTGAAGATAAAGCGCACTGAAACGTACACTTTTCTTTTCTTTGAAGAACGGGGCATGAAGTGATATCTACAGACGCTATAATGGTGAAGTACGAGGCCTGAACTGATGTGAACAGACGTCATAGCAGATTGAATATCAAGGTTGAGTAACTTGAACCCGTGAGTAATGAGATATCAATCTATTTGTTATCCATACTTTAAGTGAGTCCATGTAGTGAAGGATCGAAGTATCTGCAACTGAGTAAGGAATACCTGCACTAACATTACAAACTTGATTGCATATATATTGGTTAGTGACATTAGTATCCAAATCCTTTGGGGCTTCACTGTCAACCTTGATTTTGCCATTAGAAAATAGCTTTCTGGTAGGTATCCACCTAAGTCCAGCATCCTTAAACATTCTACCTGATGGTATCCACTTATGGCAAGGTCTAGGAGTGTTAAGCTTCTTATGCACAGTGGAAGACTTATCGATATTCCTAGACTCCAAAGATTTAGCAGCTGGTATCCATTTAGGCAAAGTTTTTTGTTTGTTTTGCATCATAACATGTTGAACCTTAGCTATGTAGGTAGTCTTAGTGGATTGAACCTTGGCATGTGAATTTGGAAAATGTTTCTTATGTAGAAAAGACTCAGAATTTCTAGTTTTGTTTTCTACATGCTTAGCATTCTTATGCACATAATTACTCTTAGATGCACGCCAATCCCTAGTCTTTTGAGTGTTCCTAGGTAGTGGTTTACAACTACTAGCAGTGCTTTGAAATCTTGTAGAATTCCTCACCCTAAGTCTTGCACCTAAAATTCCGTCTTTTCAAATCTGTGCCTTTTTCCTAGCTTCTTCTAGATAATAGTTCTTCCACAAGTCATTCATATCATATGAATTCTGGGTTTTAATGCTTGGTTTTGACACTGTTTTCGAACTAATCCTAGAGGTGTTGGGAGTAGAAGTGGCTTCTTGTTGAGGGTTAACGGAGCTAGAGGCCTTATTCTTAGGTAACTCAGGTGAAGTGACTGGTTTTGACAAAACTTGTTTCTCATCAACTTGGGAGGCAAACCGTGTTTTTGAAAATTTTGGTCTTTCGGATATAAACGCAGTAGGCTGCCTAACAATGGACTGGTTTCTAATGGGATGAGAAACTGGTTTCCCCAAGGTTGATGGTTTTATAAACTTAGTGTTCACACTTTTTCCTACAGTTTTCCTAAGCTCATTTTTAAGGCAACAATAGCGAAACTCTTTTCCCGAAGTTGAGCTTTGAGTTCATCAATTTTTGCTATCAAAGAGTTTGTTTGTTCCATTGACTTAGTTCTAGCTTCTTTGACAGAGTCACTTAGTTCTATGTGATGCTTTATCAAAGACTCATTTTCCTTTAGTAATTTGGCCACACAAACCGCTAATTCATCATTTCTCATTTGAATATCATCAATAGAATTAACATCAGAATTACTTGTAACCAAATTACTTTTCATATGCATATTAGAAATATGTTTTTTCAAATTGTTGATAGTCGAGTTGTTGGCTTGAAGCTGAGCTTTTAAATCGTTTATTTCAAAAAATTCACGAAATTAAGGAAATTCCGGATTTTTACATGGTTTCTTAGTTTGAAAACTTTCCTCCATTTGTTGTATTGCAATTTCAAGAGAAATGCAATGTTTTTCAAGTTTTGAGAATTTGTTTGAAAGTTCATTAAAAGCCTTTTTATCAACCATATCATTTGTTTTGAATTTATTAGACTCAGCCTCAACCAAGGAACATTTATCAGAATCATGTTCAGTATTAAGATTAATTTGTTTAGGTACATAGAAGATGTACTATGTTGAACAGTGAATGGTACCTCATCACATGACACCTGCTCATTTGTCGGTCTGATATTTGCATCCACATCATGTGTAACAAGAGTCACTAAACAACTGGCTGTTTCAAACTTAATCGCCTCTGAGACTCTGTATTCAGTGTCAACTATAATGCATTTAAGCCTTCTAATTTTAGAAGGCTTAAAATTCAGACACTTAAACTTACTTATAATAGAAAGATTTATGTTACATTTGCAATAATATCAATACATACTGAAAATTAAATGTATTCAATACTGAAAATTAAATGTATTCAATTATGTAGACTTGTAAATTGTAACAGCAACATTAAAGCTCATTCACATGTAACAGCCCTCCCCAACCCTCCATTATCACCTAGCCTACATCAGTACATCATTTAAAAACCCCATACACACGATCATCCTTCTCTCCTTCTCACCCACAGTCCATCGGAACCACGCCTTTTGGTGGTTTCACCTCATACAATGTTACCATAACAACAGGCGGACACCACAAAAAAGGCCACCATTAAAGCCCCATTACCTTTGAAACTCACCGCCAACAAGAACCCCTCCCACCAAAAACCCCCCAACCTAGAACACCACCTTCAAGACTCACATATCATACGCCACCACCACCATTTCATCACCACAACAACCGCCTCCACCGATACACCTACCGTAACTGTGACCAACCCCCACCGAGAACGACACACCACCGAATCCAAATCGAACAACAACAAATCGACAACTAACCTAAAAACCCATCTCCATCTCGCGAACACAGTCAAGAAACCAACATCAAACCCACATCTAGACACAACCAAAAACCAAAACATACGACCCTACCTGAGAACAAGAAGATGTTGCATATTTTGAAAACTCTAAGTTTCTAAAACTGAAACCAAAACAAACAGAAATAACAAGAAGAGAACTGCCAGATCTATGATCACGGGGATGAGTTTGTGAATTATCGTGCTTGATTCTTTGTTTGGAGTTAAGTGTTTTGTTTAGAAAGGTTTTTGTGAGTTAGATCTAGAATCATAGGGATGAGTTTGTGTATGTGGTAGCCAGACGTTTTAGGTTACTTTTTAGGGTGAGTGACATTTTATAGCAATTATGTAGGGATTGGTTTTGTGTTATTAAGGTGGGCTGGATAATTGTTTTAAGTTTGTATTGGGTTGGTAAATTTAACTAACATTTGGGTATAATCATTGTACTTATTTTTAGCAGAAAATTGCTTTGAGGTTAATGGTTAAGTTTGGGCTTCGTAATAACAAAATGATTAAGTTTGGGGGATATCCTTTTATTAACGAGATCGGGATTAATCCATTATCAAGAATCACTTAACTGATAAGAAATGTTACCGTTTGTTTGTCGAGAAATTGAAAGTAGTGTGTATTAAAAATGAAAATGTATGGGATATATTTAGTGTAAAATGAAAAAAATTTGCTCGCTATAAAATTAGTCACCGGGTACCCGCCGCCGCATTGCGCGGGTACCCTTCTAGTGTTGAACAGTGAATGGTACCTCATCACATGACACCTGCTCATTTGTCGGTCTGATATTTGCATCCACATCATGTGTAACAAGAGTCACTAAACAACTGGCTGTTTCAAACTTAATCGCCTCTGAGACTCTGTATTCAGTGTCAACTGATCCATCATCCGATGCCTTACCGATCTCAACACTACAATCTATTGATTGTACCCGACATTCATTCACCTTTCTGATCACCGCATCCACTTCTTGTGTGACCGGAATTACTGAGTAGCTGGTTACATCATTCTTAGCTGTCTCTGATATTCTGCATTCAGCAACACCCGACCTTTCAACTAATATATTACCCGACTCATCACAACTATCTCTCAACTGCACCTGACACTCATCCACTTTTTCATCTTTATGTGTAACTTCCTCAAAGTACTTCTCCACATTATCCATGAGCTGGATGAATGTCTCAATGAACACGCTAATTTCTATTCCAGTGTGTCTCTTGAAAGACATTTCAGTCAGGTCTTGATTAATCTGATGTAAATTCCCCACTTATGAATGACTGAAATTGGTTGTTGATCACTTGAAGTGCAGCACTGGAACTATCCTTTTGAACCTTTTCTTTATCAAGTTGTTGTTCTAATTGTTCTAAGTTCAATATTAATGTTCCGGTTAATGTGGATAAGTCTTGACGGAAAATGGCAATGTTCGTTCCATTCTTATCAGTGTGAGTAATATGAGATGTGAGTGAAGTTGTTGATAAGGTTCAATGTTGCTTTCCTTTTGCATGGCATTCTGTAGCCTGAACAGGTGCAAATCTTTCTCATTGGACTCAGAGCATGAAGAACTCACATCATCATTGATTGATTCAATCATCTTTAATCGTTCAGTGTAGCATACATTATCATTGTTGTCCACAGCATCATACAATTTAAGTACTTCTGAAATTACTGGGTCAGTAGTGTAAGACATGATGTTGTAGTATACACGAGATTTTACAAGTCTATGATTTAAACCGAGAAATAGATTCTTTCGCGAGATTTTACAAAATCAAGAAGAAACCGTGATATAGAGACCAATAGAGCGTGTTAAGATAACTGATGGATCGACACAATGATAGAAAATTGTGTGTTATGTCTTATGGTTGTTTGTAGGATTAGCAAAGATGTTGTTTGGTTGAGATTTGGATTGGGTTATGCATGATTTTTCGAAGAAATTTAGGTCAAAAAGCATAAAAACCTCAATAACTTTTGTTCGAAGCGGATTTAGGCCTCGAAGGTTGCCTCGTATAAGTTAATTCGGCGTGCCATTCTCCTCATTCTTACGCTGAAAACGGAGTTACGGATCAAAAGTTATAGCCGTTTGAAGCTTTGTCGGGAAAAGTCAACAAGTCGCTATAAACCTTGAACCAAGTTGCTAAGCACCAAGTCGCTAAGTATTATGACAACAAGTCGCTAAGCACCAAGTCGCTAGACACAGTTAAGTTGCTAAAGAACAACTCGCTAGTATCAAGTCGCTAACAATTTACACTACAACTCGCTAACAATTTCTGAAGCAAGTTGCTAACCTCACCAAGTCACTAGCCGTAGTGGAGAATCCACTAACTTGTACTATTTGTCAGCTTGTCTCAATAGACAAGTCGCTAGGCTCAAGTCGCTAACAACAAACAGTGTAACTCGCTAACTTTTACTGAAGCAAGTCGCTACGATGAAAAACACTACGAGACCCAAGTCGCTAGCAAGAAAAACTTCAAAAACACACTTTTCAATCAAAAACAAGCTCAACCACAGTGATTCAAGCTTTCCACATCAAAACCCAAGCACTTACAATGATTCTAAACACAAAAGTACAATCAAAATCCAAACTTTAACACAAGAAATGATCTAAATGATGCAAAAACCACTAAACTTTTTCAAACCCAAAAACCATATAAAACCACTAGAAATCCAAAGATATGTAAGAGAGATGATCAAACTATGGCTCTTGATACCAATTGTAATATATTGGATTTCACAAACACATCACATAACAATATATGGGTCGAATTAGTTTAAGGTTCTAGAGAGAGAAAGTGGAAGATGGGAGCCTTTCTAGAGAGAGAAAGTAACAAAGAAAGAAATGTTAGATTAAGTGAAAGGTCCAACCCTCTACCTTGGGAGGTAGAGGGTATTTATAGTTACATAATAAATGTCCTCCTTCGGACTGTGGATCAAGCATACAGTGGGTAAAGACCCGTCCTTCCTCCACGGTGTTGCACTAAACTAAATAACTAACTAAATAACTAGTAAATAACGTAATGTCTACGAGCTAACTTATGCTAGATTATATTTGGGGTGACCGATACTTCACTATGGAATTTTCTAGTTCCTAACATAAATACATACAAATGTACGTAATATTGCCATACTACCATATATAAAAGTTACAGTTTTGATCATTGTCGTTTGCGTTGACTTTCACCGTTAGTCCTTTAACATTTTTTCACTTAGAAAAGTTACAGTAATGGTCCATTGACTTTTGCGTTGACTTTTATCGTTAGTCCCTTGACATTTTTTCACCTAATATAAGTATATTTTTTCCGTTTTTATCTGTTTTTGTTAATTTTTATACGTTTTCATCCGTTTTTACACGCTTTCCTCGGTTTTTCTTAATTTTTCATACGTTTTTATCCGTCCTTGTACGTTTTCGTCAATTTTTATACATTTTCGTTCATTTTTATTCGTTTTTATATGTTTTTATTCGTTTTCATCCATTTTTATTTGTTTTTATCAGTTTTTGTCCGTTTTTATACGTTTTGATCCGTTTGCATTCGTTTTTATTCGGTTTTATACGTTATTATCCGATTTTATCCGTTTTATATGTTTTGTCCGTTTTTATACGTTTTTGTCCGTTTTTATACGCTTTCGTCCGTTTTTTTACATTGTCATCCGTTTTAATCCGTTTTCACCCATTTTATTACGTTTTCGTCCGTTTTTATGCGTTTTTATCCGTTTTTATGTGTTTTTATCTGTTTATACGTTTTTGTCCGTTTTTAAACATTTTTGTCAATTTTTATATTTTTTCGTCCATTTTTATACGTTTTCATCTGTTTTTATAAATTTAAAAACGGACAAAAACGTATAAAACAGATAAAAACGTAAAAAAAACGGACGTAAACGTATCAAAATGGACGAAAAAGTAAAAAAACGGACAAAAAACGTAAAAAATGAATGAAAACGTAAAAAATGGATGAAAACGAAAAAAACGGATGAAAACAGATAAAGACGAATAAATGCTTTAGAAAAACGGACGAAAGCTTAAAACGTAAGAAAAACGGACAAAAGCGTATTAAAACGGACGAAAACGGATAAAGACAGATAAAAACATAGGAAACGTAAGAAAAACATACGAAAGCGTATAAAAACGGATGAAAACTGATGAAAACGCATAAAAACGGACAAAAACTTGTAAAGACACATAAAAACGTAAGAAAACCGGATAAAAACGTATAAAACGGATAAAAACATATGAAAATGTAAGAAAAATGGACGAAAGCGTATTAAAACGGATGAAAATGGATAAAAACGTATGTAAACATATAAAAACGGACGAAAACGTATGAAAATGTATAAAAATGAACGAAAACGTATAAAAACGGACCTTACAAACGTACTAATAGTTAAATAAATAATAAAAAGAGTAAATGACACGTTCGTCCTTTTGGTTTGAGAAATGACGATTATACCCTCATGAAAACGTAAAAAAATAGACGAAAGCGTATAAAAGCGGATGAAAACGTAAAAAAATATTGACAAAACAGATAAAAATGGATAAAATATACATATATTAGGTGAAAAAATGTCAAGGGACTAACGGTAAAAGTCAATGGACCATTACTGTAACTTTTCTAAGTGAAAAAATTTCAACAGACTAACGATGGAAGTCAACGCAAACGACAAGGATTAAAACTGTAACTTTTATAAGTGGTAGTATGACAATATTACCTACATTGGTAAGTATTTAAAAGTATATTACGTATGTTAATAATAAAATAAGTATGTTACGTATATCGGTAAATTTGAGAAAGTTTGTTACGTATATTAAGTCTTCACCCTTAATTTTACTTATCATTTGATCAAAACATATGTTCAAATAGACAAAAAAACAATGTTGTTACGGTTTGAAAAATTAGGGTGCGTTTAGTTGAGGGAAACCGCCCTTATTTTTTATAAAATATTTTGTGAAAACAAAGGAAAATAAAGGTCGCATTCAAATCAACGTTTTCTAACAAAATGTTTTGCAAAACACAAAATCTCATATTTCTTATTTAACAAGGAAAACTACATAACAAATTTTAGTTGTTTTTCTTTGTGATACAACCTCCTTCCCCTTCTCTAAATAGAAAATACAAAAATTAATTAAACGCGTTTTCTATATTTTAAAGTGTTTTGTGGAGATAAATTTTCCTTTCATTTTTTTACAAAACTAGAGATATAAAACAAGAAATTTTTTTCTCCAACTAAACGCACCCTCCACATGCAGTTTTGTTTTTCTTTGATTTCTTAAGACACCGTTAGGCACGGGCGGAGCCAAAATTTTTGCTCAAAGGGGCACATTTTGATAATTTTTAAAAACTATATTACAAAATGGTTATTAAAATGAGCAAATTAAAAAAAAATATTAATAAAATAAAAAATCCAAACTATTTTAAAAATTTTACACTATAATTTTTTTTTGCTAAGGGTACGGGTGTTCATCGGTTCGGTTATCGGTTTGTTCGGTTAATTTTTTTTTCTGGGTATAACCGAGAACCGAAACGAACCGAATTCAAATTGATTAAATTGAACCGAAAACCGAACCCTCATAATTGAAAACCGAACCGAATAACCCAAATTATATAAATTTTATAATTTATTCATTTATTTATATATATGTTTTGCAAAAAAAATAATTTTCAAGCTTAAAAAATGTTATATATATAGTATGAAAGAGTTTTATTTTTTTTTTATATAAATATTTAAAAAAGTATATATATTTATTTAAATTCGGTTTTCGGTTTGGATTGCTAAAACCATAACCGAACCGAAAACCGAACTTTTATTTCGGTTTGGAGTTCGGTTTTCGGTTCGGTTATGACAAATTCGGTTTGGTTATGAGTTCGGTTCGGTTTCGGTTTTCGGTTTATTCGGATATTACCCAACCCATGAACACCACTAGGGGCACGTGACCCCGGGGACCCCTCCCTATCCCCTCACAGGTTAATGTATTTCGACATTTATGATGAAAGTTCTTATTATTTGCATGATACTTTGGACATAATAATACATATGTGATGAGTAGTAAAATATTTTTGACCATCTTCGATGAGGCAGATATGATTCCACTAGCGAGTATAAAAATGACCACAACTTATGAAGCAGTGAAAATAAAGATGATGAAAATGTGGATAAAAGAGTCAAAAAGTAGAGATGGTGGTGTGTCTCTTTCCAGTTGTCCGAAAATATATTCTTAGAATCCAACAAAATGTAGAAAATCGAGATCGAGTAAAGTGTGTGTAGATTGTGTTTAGCAGTCCTGTTGCTAGGCGTGAATTTTATGCGGCCCTGAATTCCGTCATTTTATTTCTTTTTGTTAAGTAAGTGCACATCTCACTAACCCGACCACCCCTTAATTTCTCATTTCCGAATCCCCATTTTCATCCATATTTATTATATCTATATCTATGTTTTATTGTCTTAACGGTTATAATGTGTATATATGAGTGTTAGGGAAAGGTGTAAAATGATCTTTGATTCTCTATCTTGAGTAAATTTAACATGGTAATGCTTTAGCCTAGTGATTAAAGGTTTTTATTTCTAGTTCATCCTCTTAATGATGAGAGGATATAAGTAAACTCCAGTCATTCTTCTTTTTCAGATTATCCAAATATTTCGCTACATGTCATGATGACGGTGTAGGCAGGGGCAGAGACAATGGGGGCTGGGGGTACTCGGCCTCCTCTAACATGCTCCATCCATCGTTTTACTATTTATCTTATAAAGTGGAAGTTCATGGCCCAACTATAAGAAAATGATCCCACAACTTTTAGACGTCAAAAGAATTAAGAGAAGTCTGACAACGTTTCATGCACAATGTTTCATCTAATCATTTTTTAATTATTTGTCATGTGTTTTTCTATCAAAATACTTTAATAAGTTTGTAACCCAAATTTATTGACTTGTGTGATCATTTGAACCTGCCATTTAATGTTAAAGTTACATAACTTGGTTAGTTTAACAAATACATATGTAAATAAATCAAACCTCTTTATTGTCAAATCATGGCTCCGTCCTGATTATAGGTAGAACGTAATACGCGATATAGCGATCTCATTTGTCATATTGAACGCAAATTAAAACACTAAATTGATTAATCTCATATTATTAACCAATCAAATGTAATAAAAGTACAAAACGTTTGATGTCGTGGATTTGATTGCACGCTACAATAACAATGAGAAAAATGGTGGCCATGAGCACACATGAAGGCGCCAATATAGACGCGCCGTGTTGTTACGGAAAGTCTAGAGCACGCGTGAACACAACAACAATATACACAATTTTGCTGAAATGAGGTATTTTGAGCACACGTGAAGGCATGCAAAATTTGTGGTTTGGTCATCCGGACCATCAAGCGAAATTTAATTTTTTGTTGGTGTGTAAGTATGTGAGTGTATTGTGGTGTGTTTTTGTTTAATAGGGGTGGCAATCGAGTCGTGTTCGTGTTAACCTATTCGGGTTCGCGTGTTGGCGGGTTAGTATAGCATGTACTCAAACACGACTCATTTATTAATTGTGTCAAGAAACTCAATCCTAACTCAGACCTGCATAACACCTATAACCCATTTGTGACCCGTTTAACTCATTTAAATAAATAGGTCAAGCAATGAATAAAGTTGGTAGTTTGTCGATTTAACTAGTTTAAACGTCAAAAAATGATATAAGGATCTAAAATATGATAGGAATAACATGCGAATAACTATGCGACAATTTTCTGAATTACAAGCGTTAATTTTCATGATATCTAAGGTAAATAACAAAATACATTTAATCCACATCCAACATAAAAACCAGGTTATGTATTTTATTTTTAAGATCTTATATACTTAAACGGGTTCATGAGTTGACATGTTTAATACTTACTCAACCCAAACACGACCTGTTTATTAAACGGGGGGTTGACCCATTTTTGACCCAAACCTATTTATCCTCAACCCAAACATGTTTAACTTCGTATCGGGTTCGTGTCGTTTATTGTATCGTGTCGAAAATTGCCACCCCTAATGTTTAAGCGTGATGTTTGTGTAGTGCCTTTTGTGATGAAAGTAAATGATAATATAAAGCGTAATGAGAATAGATATTATCCGTCTCAATAAAACGTTAGGAAAATGAGATTTTAGCAGCATTTTCTTAGGCTGAGCGTAATAAGGCATATTTCGACGAGTCCCGGCCCTCATAGACGTGTCCCACCTTTCTATTCTTCTTCCTCATAGACGCGTCCCCTGGGAGGAAATGGAGAAGAGGGTCGTATGGCCGACCGACTTGTGTGTTTCTTTGTGTGTGTTGGTATTTATTTAAAATGTATTTTTGTATTGTATTTTTTTATACACAACAACAACAACAGACCCAATCCCGCTTAGGCAGGGTATGGGGGAGGTGAAATGTAGACAGATCCTACCCCTACCCCAGGGTAAACCCTTGTGTAGAGAGACTGCTTCCAACGAGACCTCCGGCAAGTGCATGTGTGCTAGTGCGAAATGATAGAGATAGTATACAGCAAAAACAATATGCAAACGCGTAGTAAAAGGTGAAGCAAACAAACAAGCAAGCAAGCAAACAAGGTATACATGCAAAGAACCACACACAAGCATACCGGAAAAGCCAAAAGCAAAGCGCAACAGAAAACACCAAAAGCAGACCAACAAAAGGAGCAACACAGTGCAAAGCAGGGCTAGGCAAAAAGCTAATGCACAAAAAAACACGTAGCACCAAACAACCAAACGCAGGGAGCAAGACAAAGCATACAAAACCTAAGGGAACAACAACAGAGCAACGCAAACCACGCACGGGGCCTAAGGCTATGGCAAAGCAAAAAAGCAAAAAGATGCCACAAAACAAAACACGTAAGGAGGCAAAAGGGGGAACCTAAAAGCAAAGCACCTAGCCCCACTACCCGCAAATCCTAATTCTATCCCTCCACCCCTTCCTATCTGAGATCATGTCCTCGGTTAAACTAAGCTCCATCATGTCCATCTTAAGTCTATCCTCCCACCTGATATTGGGTCTGCCTCTCCTTCTCACGCCATCTACATCTAGCGCTTCGACCCTTCTAACTGGCGCAGCCTGTGGCCTCCTCCTTACATGTCCGAACCACCTCAACCTTCCTTCTCTCATTTTCGAAATAATATTCCCGACCTCAAGTTTAGCTCTGAAAACTCCGTTCGGGATCATGTCAAGCAAGGTTTTACCACAAGTCCATCTTAGCATCCTCAGTTCTGCCACCTCTACTCTGTTAGCATGTGCCTTTAATATGGACCAACATTCAGAACCGTACAAGATAGCCGGTCTAATCGCCACCTTATAGAATTTTCCCTTTAACTTAGATGGGATGTTCCTGTCGCAAAGGACTCCTGAAGCCGCCCTCCATCTCGCCCACCCCGCTCTGATCCGGTTGGTTACGTCCTCATCTATCCTCCCTGATTTATGTATTATCGATCCCAGGTATCTAAAAGACTCCTTGGGTGTCAGGATATGATCACCGATCTGAATATCAATTTGTTCTTGGTGACCAGGCTCAGTCCTCCCAAAATCACATCTCAGGTATTCAGTCTTCTCCCTGCTCACCCGAAGGCCATTGTCTTCAAGAGCCTCCCTCCAGTGCTCAAGTCTGGTGTTTAACCCTTCCGCCGATTCTGCCACCAACACAATGTCATCAGCAAAGATCATGTTCCATGGGATGTCCTCTTGTGCCCCTCTAGTTAACTCATCTAGGATCAAGGCGAAGAGGTAGGGGCTAATGGCGGATCCCTGGTGGAGCCCAACTTCCACAGGGAAAAACTCTGAGGTCCCCACTGTGGACCGTACACGAGTCTTAGCACCCTCGTACATGTCCCTAATGACTCTCACGTATCTATTTGGGGTTCCTCTTTCGATAAGAGTTCTCCAAATCAACTCGCGCGGAACGCTATCATAAGCCTTTTCAAGATCAAGGAACACCATATGCAAGTCCTTTTGTCTTTCTCTATACTTCTCCATGAGACTTCTGAGAAGGTGAATAGCCTCAATCGAGGATCTTCCTGGCATAAAACCAAATTGGTTCTCTGACACCCTCGTCTCTCTTCTCAACCTTCTCTCAATAACTCTCTCCCAAAGCTTCATGGTATGACTGAGAAGCTTAATGCCCCTATAATTGCTACACACTTGTACATCTCCCTTATTCTTGTAGATGGGGATGACTTCACTGAGTCTCCATTCTTCTGGCATCTTATCCCCGTAGAAGATCTTGTTGAAGAGGCACGTCAACCAATCTAACCCCCTATCTCCCAGACACCTCCAAGCTTCTATGGGGATTTGATCTGGTCCCACCGCTTTGTTTCTTCCCATCTTCTGTAGAGCAATCTTCACTTCTGGTTGACTAATCCTCGAATAGTAGCACTCTGAACGTTGGCTAAGGTTCTCTATTTCCGCTCTGCCTTCAGCCCTTCCTACATTGAAGAGAGAGGAGAAGTACTCTCCCCATCTCTTCCTGATACCCTCTACGTTTACAATGGTCTGTCCTCCTTCATCTTTGATATACTTTACGCATCCTAAGTCCCTCCTTCTCCTCTCTCGGGCTTTAGCGATCTTGAAAATGTCGTTAGCCCCCTCTTTGGAGTCCAGTTTCTTATACAAATCCTCATACGCCCTGTCCTTTGCCAGAGCTACTGCCTTTTTCGCTTCTCTTTTAGCTACTTTGTACCTCTCTTCCGCCTCAGTAATGTCGGCTTGGCGACCCTCTCGGCACAAAAGAAGCTCTCTAAACCTAGATTGTTTCTCGGCGACCTTGGATTGCACCTCCTCACAAAACCACCAAGATTCTCTGTTGGCCGGTTGGGACCTCGATGTCCCTCTAGCCACCCCAAGGGAATCCTTTGCTGCATCTTTGATAATGCCGGCAAGAGTACCCCACAATTGGTCCGCGTCTCTATCAGCCAAGTCATCCGACTGAGTAGCAAGTCCCTCTAAGACTTTCGCTATAAACGATTCAGCCGCCTCACCGTTCAAATTCTTCCAAAGTATCCTCGACAACCCGGTCACTAATCTCCTTGGTTGTTGCCTCTCAAAAAGCATGTCAGCTGCTACCAATTTGTGTTGGGATGAGCAAGTCTCGCCTGGGTAAACCCTACAGTCCCTGCATTTACTAAGATCACTTCTTCTCATCAACAGATAGTCGATCTGTGTGTTGTGGCCCCCGCTCCGGAAAGTGATCAAGTGAACATCCCTCTTCTTGAAGAAAGAGTTCGCTACTACCAAGTCATGAGCGGTAGCAAACTCTAAAATCGAACGACCTTCGTCATTCCTAACTTCGAAGCCAAACCCTCCGTGTATCTCCTCGTACCCATCTGCAGCCGCACCTATATGGCCGTTCAAGTCACCACCTATAAACAAACGCCGATCCGACGGGCACTCCCTCACGAGCTCGTCGAGATCGTCCCAGAAACTCTTCTTCTCTGCTTCACTCCGGCCCACCTGTGGAGCATATGCGCTGATAACTTTGACAGTCTCCCCATTGATAACCAAAGTAATCGCCATTATCCTATCGCTACTCCGGGTCACTTGCACTACATTATCCTTGAGTCCTGCCGCCAGAATAACTCCAACTCCGTTTCTCGCTGACCTGGAGTCGGAGTACCAGAGCTTGTAGCCGTTTACCTCCCTCGTGCTTGAACCCTTCCATTTAGTTTCCTGGAAGCACGCAATGTCAACCTTATGTCTCCTCAACACATCTGCAAGCTCAAAGAGCTTACCGGTAAGGGACCCCACGTTCCAACTACCCACCCTAATCCTACGAGAAGACGCAGCCCTAGCTGAACCCCTACCCACCCTAGACCCGCCCACCCTACCAACCCCGCCTACTCCACTAATCCCTCCTACCCCTCCCTCTACACCTACTCCGGCTACCCCGACTACCCCGCCCAACCCGGCAGGACATGACCTCAGGTTACCATCACTAGCCAAAGGATCGATCCTAGTCCCAACAGACTAGCAGCAAGAGAGGGCTCACAAAATGGGCAAGACACGCAAGCACAAAGACAAAACACAACAAAAGGAAACAACACAAAGGAAGCAAATAAGCAATAACAGATATGCAGGAACAAAATAAAGGAAAAAAAAGAATGAAGAAAACAGAACAGACAGAAAAGGGAGCTAAAAATGAAAATAAAAAATCAGAAAAAGAAAATAAAGATAATAAGGAGAAATAAGCTCAGTTGGGCCGGAAAAAAATCCGGTGGTCGGAAAAAAATTTCCGGCGATGACGTCAGAAATCCGGCAGCCGGCGACTTTGATCAGACTCGGAAAAACCAGGTGATACTCCACTCTCGGGTCGTGTAGTTGCAGGCCACCGAGAAGTCGCCGGAAAATACCAGGATATAATCCACTTGCTGGTGGTGCGTGGTGTCGCGTGACGGCGCGTGGGTGGTCCGGAGGAGATCCGGTCAGTGAGGTTTTGGTCGGATTTGTGAAGTGGGGAAGATTGTAACGCTTAATTATATCAGATATGATAATTTAGAAGAGATGTAGTATTGTATTTTTTTTTTTATGATGCCGGTTTTTTTATTACACTAAGTTGGTCTAGTCTTGAAAATAAAACTATAATAACAAAGAAAATGTAGGTCATTTAAGAGTCCTTATAACCTTTAGTCTTATAAACTCACCCATTTTGCAACCTATAATATAATACAACTAGGCATACACCACTTATTTCTAAGTAAAAGCATTCGACAAACAATTACCTTTTGCAAATATAGATGCACACGGCCCAATTAAGAATGCAATACTTTTTATATTTTCTGAACGGATCAATGCGATCTTAACCCTTTTCCCAACCAATGACCAGTCCCTGAACTCAAGAAAGTTTTCGTTTGGCTGTGACATTCTCTAACTTATCCTATTATTCAATCTAATCTAATGATTTAATGATTTATTTGAGATTACTTAGACCGGGTGTTATGGTCGTTATTCACCACCTGTGGAGCACCGTCACCGCGCGTCAACCACATGACGGGTGTGCCTCCACCGCGTGTGGTGGTACAATTTTTGGTGTGGATCGGTGGTGCAAACCACCTGGCGAATTTTGTTTATTTGTGAGTTTGTATGAGCACGCAGTCTCACCGGGTAATTCCCAATTCAAATCACCAAGCGGAGGGCAAGCTTTTTTTCCTAAGAAGTTCGCTGTGTCGCAGTCTCACCAAGTAATCCTAAAAACTGTTTCCAACCCTTCTCTGACTACCCCAAATGTACACAACCAGCATAGTTTCCAATAAAGCATGTTCGTAATATGTTGATACATCAAAAATCGATCAGCACTATTAAGATACCATATGTTCAGCACAAGGCACACTAATAAACAAGTTTAGTCGTTTGCCAATCAATTTCGATGGTGTTGAAGAATAACAGCCATATGTTCAGCACAAGGCACAACGATAGGCTAGTTGTTTAAGCGTAACAGCTATTTTAAGGGGTGTTGAAGAAATCCAAAAATAAAAAACATAAAATTTAACAATAGACAACTTTTTAAATCTAAGCCTCAATTTAGTAGCAGCATCCAGGAGTATCAGTTGCAGCAGCGAATATTCTGCAGATAGTCTAT
Organism: Chrysanthemum seticuspe; assembly: GCA_019973895.1. NCBI lineage: Eukaryota > Viridiplantae > Streptophyta > Magnoliopsida > Asterales > Asteraceae > Chrysanthemum > Chrysanthemum seticuspe. The sequence continues at coordinate 255,804,811 of BPTQ01000002.1, read as the reverse complement.
TACATGTCCAAAACCTTGTTACAAACATTTTTTCCTAACAAAACCAACCTCAAAGATTTCACAAAATCTTGCACCAAAGCTAAGTAACAACAATTTGAGCAAAACCCTCTTCGGCAGAAATAGAACCAACACAAGAAAAAGATTTGATTACAAGATCTGAGCAGCAGTGTTCAACTTCTCTGCTAAGCTTAGTTGTGTCCTTGTAATGCTTGACAAGTATAGTAAGAGCAACTGGTCCTGTATCATGACGGAAAAACAGCAGAAACACCAAATGCGATTAGACAAAATAAAAATAAAGGCTATGTTTAATTTTACTGCGGAGACTACTGTTTTAATCATTTATGATCCTAACAATCTTCAACAAAGTTAAGAGTAGTTAGGAATATCAAGCATCTAAGTTAGAATGGGGGTTTCTTTCGTGATAAAAAATTGTGGTAAAGTTGAAATGATTTCAAGATGAGGTAGATCGTTTTTACCTGAAGACTATCATTCACAAGCTTATCAAAAGCAGGTGGGGATATCTTTGGAATGGAGGATACTGTATCAGATATAAACCTTCCAATGTTGTTATCTGGTGCAACACGACCTTCCTGAAAGGATGAAAATTGATGTTTAGAACATAAATATCCCGTTACAATATAACTACTAACTAGTAATAAACCAATCTCACCACAACATCATCAACGTATTTGTAGGTATCATCTATCAAGGCTAGCAAACGCTCCATTGTGGCTTCCATTCCTTCCATATCAGTTGGAAGTTTGTCAACTGCTGTGGTCTTGAGAATGTCAACTACAAGCAATGAATTTCATATGTTAATTTAACCATCAGCAGCCAAAATGTTAATAGAGTTGAATATTTCACAAAATGAAAAATGTGCACATTAATCATGACCATGTTCGGATAACTATTTATGCCAACTATGGAGGATATGTTTGTCTGATTCTGTACTCAGATCTCTGGTGTAAGATCACTTACGTAAAAACCACTCCTTTATCCATAAAAAGGTGGCAAGAAAACAAATAAAGAGATGGCAAGTCATTAACATTTCATGCACAATGCAAGATCAGCTCAGTGAAGAAGATAAACAACATTTCATAACTTTAAACTTTGTTCTGGTTTTCAAAGCAAGTTAGTCTGTTAATGTTTAACTAAACAGCATGCCAGTTGAAATTTGTTTACTTGTGTCCTTTCCAGAAAAAGGAGCGATTATACAGTAGTATGATGACAATTTTAGCATTGACAATAAAATGAACGGAGGGAAAGAGAGTGTAAAACACGTACATCCAACACGTTCAGCTTCAACCATACGCAGATCCAAAGGAATTTCTTGAAACTGAGCAGCGAGTTGCTGATCTCCCAGAGACAAGTTAACAGAGATAAAAGCTTTTATGGAAGCTTCTCCATTTGTGAATCCAGTGTCAACTGTCAGATGAACAGGGTTTGTAACTTCTCTAGAATAAAAATCATGAAAGAGAACACTGCCACCGGTGACACCAAATCCAGTTGAAAACCTACAAAAAAAGTTAAAATAGCATGATCAACTCGTTGAAATTGCTCCATGTTGAAAATGAACTTACCAAGATAGCTAATTTTTTAATATGACAAGATACAACATGTGGAGAGCACATTTAAGCATATGAAAGGCTAGCCGAGTAGCCGCCCATATAGGCTGCAGTGTATAGTTTTTGGCAAAATCTGGTTGCAACTTAACTGGTAGGATTGGTAAAAATGTGTGTTTGTGGGTGTCGGTGGGTTGTGCATGGTAAATGGAATGAAGGTGGAGGTTTTATGAAAAGTTGAATGAGTGGAAGTGTTCTTGTAAAAAAAATTAAAATGTCTTAAAAGTAGGTTTGGAGTTTGGGTTGGTTTTTGGTCAACATATTGGCTCTCTATATATGACTATATGAGTAAAGATGGGTGAAACTCTATAAGTTACACTTGTCATGTACAGCTGTGACCAGCAAGCTTTAAAAACTACGACATAATCATACGTCGCAAGATTAATTTTTGTTGTTATACAAACGACATCAGAAGCTTCACAACTTTTTGCAATTCAAACAAGCAAATTCAAACTAAAATACTTTCCAAGCAATGCTAATTCGAGTCATCTTTTAGTACATGAAGTCAAAGCACTACAAAAATATTCAGAAACCTTGTAACTTTCTTTCAAGCAAATAATTTAAACACTGTCATGTACTTTAAACCCACAATACTTCAAAATATATAGCAAGTTATCTGCTATATAATCTTTATCAGCTTATGTCTTGCAAAGGACCTTGTTTATCCAATAAATCAGTCTAACAGTCGAAGATATAAATCTATAATCAAATGAATAACATGAAGTTGAGATATAAAAAAAGTATGCTCACACAACCCATATGTTAAAGGTCAGCAACTACAATTTCCATATACATGTTCAGAACTCACCAAAAAACTTTCAACTTTCCAACTTCACATTACATATTGGTTCTGAAATTTAAAAGATAACTCTAGGTGGGAGTTGTGAGAAAGATGATGAATACGCCACAGCCTAAAGAAAATTATAGCATCTTCACATGGTAGATTAAATCAAATTCCAAGGTAATCTATAGTTCATATTTCTAATCTTTCTCCTATCAAAAATTTTTGCCCCTAAAATTGTGTAGCTTCTATTCAAAGTCCAAACAAATATAACAGACAAATTAACATATGTATATGTCCATGCATAGCTTGTCAAGCATGATTAAGAAGATGAGATAAATTAATCTCACAAATCAATATTACAGAAAAAGTTTGGACTACCAGCTTTACTAAAAATAAAGCTCGGGTAAGCCTTATCATAGGAAAAAGAAACACCCTGTTGCTACCAGATTTGAACAAGGGGATCACCACAAACTAGTTATATAGAATTACTAAAATAAGAATAAAATCATTTACTAAGCTATTTGCACTGCTGCTACAACTGTTATTGTACTGATCTTACTTTATGGCTTAGTAAATGTTTGGCAGAAGGCTATTTTGAGGACGCATATATATTCACAATGTCTGATGTGTAATAAAGCACAGGTAACCCTTATCTAAATATAAAGCTCAGGTACCTATCGTAAAGTTGCACAATATTATTATGTTAATTTAGATAAAGCTGGGTAGTCAAAGTTTTATCCAAAAATAAGCTTATAAATTCACAAATCATCAAATATTATAGAAGAAAAAAAAAGAACTAATTTCCATGTTAGCTTGATAGAATTTACTCAAGCAGCATGCGTAAAAACCTTTAAAACCCCATAAACTTCAATTGTGAAATGACCCCTAACATAAACCCGTACTAGCTCTCCAATAATTCTCATAAGTCTTGGCAGTCTAGAAAAAAATACATACCAACCAATCAGGTAGCAATTGCTTATCATTGTTCAAAATCTTTAGTCTTGCAAATACAGTGACATAAACATAATCGTGCAAATTTGACATTACAAAGGTTTGAAAAAATTACCATCCAACGATAACTTCTTTGGGATTGACCTTCTGATGAGACGATAACATATTGTGATGATAATCTATATCCAAAGCAACCTACAACATAACACATCAGAACACAAAACAGCAGTCAGCTAATTATTCATTATATCCAATAATCAATGCAAAAATCACATTCATCGCTACTTCAACAAATTGATTCCTAAGCTAACAACTAATATTTTAAACTCCTTGCAGATAACAGTTATAACATCACGTGTAATAAACAGAAAACATCAGTATCAAAACAGTAAGCTAATCAAGCATCACTAACTACGAATATCATGAGTAACTAACTATCAGTCAAACTACCCCAAAACTTATAGCATAATCTCATTCATCACTAATTCAACAACTTTGTAACTAAGCTAACATCAGCCGATAGTTAACAACGAATCTCCAAAAACCGTTATAAACGACTTAAAATGTCACAATAACATTATAACATACACAAAAATTTTAACGAAAAACTAATATCACTGTAGTCCTTTTTCTTAACTAATTCAACAATTTATACCTAAGCTAACAGCAACCAATAGTTAACAACGCCTAGCAGAATATCCACGAATCGTTAAAAACGAACACCTAAAACGTCACAAATAACGTTACTAACGATTCGTTAGGAAGAATGTCATACAAATTATAATATAACAGTACCTAACGATAACAATAAACAATTCTAACAGAAACTTAACACAAATTTATATATTTATTACTTTATTTTAGTAATTCATCGATAATAAGCAATATAACAATAATTAACGGAAAACGTTAGGTTTAACGGCAACCTGATCAGAGGACTCGTTATGAGGAACGACATAAGAGTTACGAATATCAACAGTTCCATCAGCAAGCACAGATCCGAGAAGCGTCCCGATGACTCGCTCGGCTGAGTCAGGTCTTCTGACGAAACAGTCACAGATGTTGAAGATAACGAGTGGATGAACCTTGGCTGAGAGGCTGGTTGATAACGGGAAGAACTGTAAAACTGTTTGATCCGCCATGGTTGTTTTGTGTGCCGGAATAGATTGCAAGGAGAGGTGTTGTTTGCGTTAGGGTTTGGGAATGAGGTGTTGTTGATAGATGGTTAGGTTGGTTGGGTTTTCAATTGGAGTAATATACTGGCCCAGTTAGTAGCCCGTGAAGATTGGCCCAGACTTGATGGGTATATAAGTTTATTAATGTTTTAGTTCCTACTTCGAGTCGTGCAATGACATTAGGGGTGTTCACGGATTGGGTAATATCCACAGTAATCGAAAACCGAAACTGAACCGAACCGAAAATAATTGAACCGAATTCATAACCGATCCGAATTGGTCAAAACCGAACCGAACCAAACCGAATCGAACTAAATATTTGGTTATCGGTTTGGATATGGTTTTGGCAATGAAAACCGAAAACCGAATTCATATAAAATATATTTTTTTTCTATGTATATATATGAAAAAAAATCACTAAAACTCTTTTTTAGTATAAATATAACATGATTTAAGTTTGAAAAAAATATTTTGTGCTAAAAATATATATAATTAAATAAAAAAATTTATTAAAATTATGTAATTCGGGTTATTCGGTTCGGTTTTCGGTTATAGGGGTTCAGTTTTCGGTTATTCGGTTCGGTTTTCGGTTCGGTTGAATCAAATTTAAATTCGGTTCGGTTCGGTTTTCGGTTCGGTTGAATCAAATTTAAATTCGGTTCGGTTCGGTTTTCGGTTATACCCAGAAAAAAAAATAACCGAACTAACCGAACCGAATAACCCGATAACCGAACCGATGAACACCCCTAAATGACATCCAAGTGGTCAGTATGTCTTCCTCGGACCTTCGTCTTTGAGAAATAAACCTCACTCCCTTTTTCCGCTTCGTCTAGAAGGAAAATCCTATTGGCAAATCTCGAACCTAAGACTTCTAAAGAAAACGACTCCCTTAAGATTACCCTTGGTTGCCACTTGATCTAGACCAAGTGGTTTATTTGCTTGAGTTAATAAACTCTTTAAACTTTAAGCTCAAAAATAATCTTATAAGTTTATCAAAATTTTAATAAACTAATAAGCTTATCTAATAAGACTATATGATTACTTGTGCGTAGCGGTGACAGTGTATAATAGCGTCATTTTTGTTCGTGTGTATTTATTTATAGTTTTAATTTTTTGTATATACGGGTGGAAGTGATACTTAGGAAAGTTTGTGGATTATATTGTAATTAATTATTTATATAATTAATAGATTGTATTGCCTTTTATAAGTAAAAATATTTTACTCAAACAACATTACTCGTTTATATCTACACTACTTTATAATGCATTTGAGACTTGCTATTAATGAAAGACATAAAAATTCAGATTCAACTATTAATGGAAATAATGGTATTAATTTTGCTATTAAATGAATACAAAGTCTATTAAATCAATACATCAATCTAGATTTCAAATTCTGATGTGCAACGCAGCAGATATCTTCCTAGCAATTAAAAAACGTATGAAAATCAATGACTAAAATTTATTTTCATGTTACTATACAAAAACAATAAAAATACATAAAAAACGCTTGATGCTTTGAAAGCCTCAATAAAAACATTTGGGCCTAAAAAAAATCCGCAATTTAAAAACGTGTGAAGATCAATGACCAACATTAATAACCTGCTAACGAATTTGATTTTCAATATAAGTTTTCTAAAATTAAATTTTTAGGTGGCCAAGAAATTTGCCCCACATTATTACTAAATATTCAACCCGTCATTAACCTAGCCACTATATAAACTCGATACGCACAAATCTTTAAGTACACAAACATATCATATCAATAACTCTGATAAGAAAAGATTGACTATCAACGTCAATACAATTCAAATTGTGAACCAGTGATCGTTGACCTTGAGGGTGAAATACATTAACAACTTGATTTCAATTTTATCTCTTTCTCCCGTCTCAGAAATTGATTCGGTGAACATTTTATTGAAGTTGAGCATGAAACATAATAATATATCCAACCCTTGATGTAACAAGCTTGTTGTCATCCTTGTCTCTATCTCCCACCTCCAAAATTCATTCGGTAATTGTTGATGTTAAGTGTGAAATACATCCAACTCTTGAGGTAACATTCATGCATTTTACTAGAAATGGAATGAAATAATAATCTTGAACAATTTGCATGACAAGGTACGTAACTCGACTATTTGGTAATGTTTTGTAGCAATATATCATTTACGCTTCTTTACAATCATATTAGTTTATGTGTAGAAAACAGCCGCGCGCGATGATTTTTCAAAGATGAGTACGAAGCAAAAGAAGAAAAAATCGAGTTATATCTTTAAATATAAGCGGGTTATTTCCTTAGAGCATTCACATCAATAACGCCGGAACCGGCGTTATTCGATGTTATTGATGGAGGATCTGTGTTAAAGTGGCGTTAAAATGCCGACGTTAAAGCCCCAACGGGCGTTATTTGTTTTTTTTGTTTTTTTTTTCTTCATTTATGCCCTTAAATGAGGGGTTGTTTTTGTAAATTGTTGGAGTGTTAAAGTTTAACTTGGGAATGTTATTGTTGTTGGTGTTTTTTGGGGATGTTAAGGTGAAATGTTAAAGCTGATGTGGCGCTGACGTGGCACGGTATTAAACTTTAACTTGCGTTATTGATGTACATGCTCTTAAGGAACGACTGAACGACACCAACGGAGAAAAAGAAGTTTAGAGTTTTGAAGTGTTGCGTTGTTTTCATGTTGTTTTATTATACGTAGCATGTTTTGGTTGAGCTTACCACTATTATTCATTCACATAATAAAAAAAACTATTTATTTTGGACTTGAAATTATGCTCTACATAATAAAAAAAACTATTTATTTTGGACTTGAAATTATGCTCTAACAATGCTCCTTCTATGTTGATGAAAGAACAAAGCATTCATGGTTCATTAAATTTGCGTACTTGGCTCTAATATTTCAAAAATGGAAGGTTTATAAAAAATATTTGTTCGTCAAAAGTTTAATTACATGGGTACCTACCGCTGCAACGCGCGGGTACCCGGCTAGTTTTGTAAAATAAATTAAATATAAGTAAGACCAAAGTTTGACTATTTAGACAAGCATCCATTGATGATTGTTTTCTCAAAAGATATTTGGTTCATCGAATGATTTTAACATCATATAAGTAAAATGATATTTGTAGATGCATTTAGAATATAGCAGGGTTATGATAATAGTTAATGGAACACTCTAGATAAATAGATGTGTATAAAATGGTCTAGAATCCATGACGCCCCTTATAAGTAGGCAAGTTATACTCATTTGAAAGTTATATTCCACACCTCAACTACAAACCAGGCCCCTTTCACGTCATTTTGTAAATCAATGCCTTGCTATGTGGTCAACATCTCTATGCTCGATTAATCTCGGGATACACAAACCATCTGAATGATCAAGCAGAAGCAATGTATTCATGTAAAGCCCTATGGAGAATGAACACTCTTCTCATAAATACTAAGATCATTGTTAACACAAATAAACCATAAAAACGTTTAATTATATTTTACGATGTTCTAATGTTTTGTCGATAACAAACGTAAAATCATTTTAACGAAATAAATAAAATACGTAAAAGCTTTGAGCCAATAGTTTACTAACACACTTTTACTAAACATATTAAAACCATCAAAACATATTTAGTTAAATAAGTTATATAAAACCAAAGCCATTTTTATAAAACACTTACAAGTAACACTACTACATAACAGATCTTCAGCGACAGATTTTTCCGTCAGAAATCCGTCGGTAACAGCTGTTTCCGACTGGCTTGTGACAGAAATAGGGTGTCGGAGAAATCATGGTCGCTAATCACTATTCGTTGGAATTCTGTTGGAAACACCGAATGAGAAAGTACGTCGGTAATCCGTTAGTAACTTTGCCATCAGAAATCTGTCGGAAAGTCGTCTGAAATAAATCCATCGAAAATCTGTCATATAAATGTAGTCGATAAAGGGTTACAATTCTGTCAGAAAAATACAACTAGTTTCACTCATTAAAGCTTGCGTATATCATTAAATCATGTATCTAAAATTATTAAAAAGACTGATATAAATAAAATGGATGGTTCAAAATTAAATATTCAATATGTGCTTATTTTGAACATTCAAGTCAAAACAGTGTCATTAATTTGATCAAAGGAACATTCAAGTCAAAATAAGGGATTCAAAATTACAGAGATTTAACATTGTCAAAACGAAAGCTGAAGCATGCAAAACATTCAAGTTGAAAATAGAGTATTTAATCCAAATATTCGAAATGATATGACATTATTCAACAAAGGCGGAGGGCGTGAATCAGTAAATTTCTTGAACATCGAGTTAATGTCATTCATCCTTTGTTGCCATTCTCTCTCCCGAGCTTGTTCACGAGCATTCGCCTCCAATTCTCTTTGTTGCATGTGCGCTAGCACCTGATGCTCCACTTGTCGTTGTACCTCAATTTGCATATATCTTTCGAATTGTGCTCTCATTTGTGTGTTTTCCTCTTGCAATCTTCTTATCGTCTCTTCCAACGTTTGTACCTACGTTGTAATAAGTCCCATTTGATATTAGAACAAAGACATTAAGAAAGTCCCATTAAACTAAACTGAATAAAGAAAAGTCCCATTAAACAACATTGAATAAAGAAAAGTCCCATGGCAGAATTGTGTACTACTTGGCAAAAAATTAGAATTAAAAAACAGATAGAGTGGAAGTCCATACTTCATAACCTAACTTGGCATATTCTTATCAGAGTTATACAATGTAAATGGCATCTAATAAGCGCATGTTCACCAAAAAGACCAAGCATTAAATTCATATAATCCACCCCTAATAGACTATCACCATCTGGACCTGACATATCTTCATCAAATAGCTAAAAAAGTAATGCTTGGCAACTTGATAAAGACGTGGACGCAAGATGATACATCATTACAACTTTTTTGGCCAGACTAAGACCCAAACTAATGCAGCAAGCCATGAAAAGTTTAGTGTTTTCTTGACTATCATTCACTAACTCTAGCATTACTTTCAATTACTTCTGTAGATTTGGATGCATTGCTTACACATCCCTAACTCACGTTCATCAATAACAATCAACTTACCCAATCTTTCAGCCGCCACTTAGATAGAATCCCACTCTCCACCGACCCAAACGGCGTACACGCCTCATGTCTCAGCTCATTCAACCACACCTCCATTAACACCACTATAATTATTACTACTTAGATTCCATTAAATCACCTCAGCTTTTTTAATAAAAGACATTAAGAGAATGCAAAACTCAGGACCCGGCCGTTAAACCAAACCAGAATCATGTTGTTCCAAGACTTAAAACCTTAAACGAACATAATCCATTATCTTTTAAAACATAGCATGCAAAATGTTGGTTATGGGGGTGTTTGGGATAACTCATTATATATGCTTATTTGCTCATTTCTACACTTTCAAAAACACTAAAAACCTAAAGTCGTGTAACTAGTGTTAGACATATTAATTGGCACTAGCTATATCCAATAAATTTTAAATATCTTTTGTATAAAACATGCTGTTGAACAAAAACAAAAAAAAACTAAAATTGTAAACAAACCTGTTCCCTGGATGTTGACCCTGTGTGATGTGCAAATGACGAATTAGAACTTGATGTTGCTGATGTACGGGTCACCATGACCCTCGGATCACCTCCTGTACCCAAACCAACTAAATTACCTTTTGTTCTTCCCCCCGGTAGCCTCTACCCATGTATCAAAGTCATCGGGTGGATGATCACTAGTGACTGGTCCATGTTTCTCTACCATAACAGCCTCAGCAACATCCTATTTATGAAAATTTGAGAAATAATGTTCACTGCTTAAGTACTTAATCCATCATTGAATACACAGGAGATAAAAAATACTTAATGCCACTCTTTTTGTGCTAGCTGTAATTTACTCTCGTGTTCTGCCCCCCGATGCTTCATCCATTCTGCTCTCTGACGCCTCACTCGAGACATTTGTGCTAGTATGAGTGTGATGGTAACCTTCTAATAAAGTAACAGGCCGCTTTTTCTGTTTTTCCTGTAAAAATATTCATTAGTTAGGAGTTTATTAATGTATAAAATGCAAACGGTAAATTAGTTGATATTATATTTACCATTTTGAACATGTGTTGAAAAACGGTAATGGATCCGGCATTATGTTTTGACACTTCACTATCTACTTCAGTTAATCTGTTTTGTTGAGCCACATTTGACTTTTTTTTTCCATTCTGGTTTATTCCAGATCCTATCAATCATGTCCTCCCAATCGGCTTGATCTATCCAACTTGGGTTATACGGCTTCAGAACAGATAAGTCATTTCCAACATCGTACAAAGGCTCGTCATCAGCTTCTAACATATCATAGTATTCCTTGGCATAAGAATTTGGGGCTTGTTCCTTCGAAGGTTCTGAGTGCAGTTTTGATTGAAATGTTGCATTATGAATATCCAAAACCATGCGTGTGCAACCTCCAACATCGCCATCTTCCATTGACCTAGAGCTTTGTCCTGTCTCTTTTGGTTTACTTTTCCTTTCACCGTGGGCATACCAAGTTGTATAACCACGAATAAACCCGTTTGACTACAAATCATACTCAACATCATCTATCTCTTTAAATACATTGATTTTGAACTTAGAACAGGGACATTTGATACGAAACACCACATTACTTCCCACAGTTCTAATTGCAACAACCTTTTCCATAGAAAACGCAAAGTTGAGAAAATCGTTCACCTTTGATTTGTAATAAGAACAAAGAAGACCATGGTTGTTTCGTTTTTTGTACATCTAAAACAGATCATCCAAAACAGATTATGTGTTTAGGATAGTGTGTCCAAAACAGATTATGTGTTTGCAAAACTACTTCTTGAGAAACTTTTTCAGCACACATAGATTATTACAACACAGATACCCAAATTTCAAACCAATTATCCAAAACAGATTGCACTATCTTAGAATCATATAAGAAAACAAAGCTAAATGTAAAAAATGAAACTGCGCTAATTAAGACCTTATAGAAACGTACGTAATTGACAGCAAGATGCATGGTCATTGACAGCAAGAGGGTTTTAGATTTATTTAAATTTACAGGAACCTGATTCTCTTGTTTTCGGGTCTCTCCACTTACCAAAATCTAAATATACTTGTTGTTGTACATAAATTTCCCAGAAACAAATATGATCTCTGCAGTCAACTACCCCTCAATAAAATATATAAAGCATGTTTTCAGTATTTTAATCTTACTACGAGCAACATAGCTTTTTACCAGATTCCTAGAGCGTTCAATACTTCAAACACCACAAAATTTAACAAAAACAATATTCTCACACTTAAGCAAAGAATTAACCGATGAAAGCTTAAAAACAACCTACAACACATATCATTATTCATCAAACAACCAATGAAATGCACAAATCTGAAGCGTTCTTCCAGTACTTTACACTTGAATCCAACTTCCAAATAAAGCTCAAATGCAGATCCAAAACGACCACCAACACAAATCTAAAGCATTATACTAGATTGTAATATTCAACTAAACAGAAGCAGAATTCTATGTATAAAACAGTCCGGTAAATTAACAAACTGAACCTCAACATGCAGATCCGTAAACAACCAACTAAACACACAAAGCGAACATATTCGTATATTTAACTTAACAGAAGGTAAAATTCTCACACTAAAAAAATTAATTACCAACCTTAAGCTCAAAATGTAGATCCACAACGATCGATCACATCCTAAATATTCACAAACACTTGTAAGTTATAACAATACACGCAACAAAATAAACAAATCTAACATATCGTTTTCAGTATTTAACTTAACATAACTTCACACTCATAAGCAGTTAATTAATTAACTAACTAAACCTCAACATGCAGATCCACAACAATTCATAACACAAATCACAAACACTGATCATTAAGCACATAGTAAAATGCACATTAACACATATCTGACTTACTATATTCAGAAGAAAAATTAAATACAGATTACAACCACTACTCGCAAAGTACATAATGTTAATACAAATATCGTCATTAAACATTATTTATATTTTGACTAAAATACACCGTTCGTCCCTGAACTTGGCTCGACGGATCGCGATGGGACGAACCTCGCCCTTTTCATCGCCACAGGTCCAAACCTTGGCCATTAAATGCCAGATTCGTCCCTTGACCAAAAACGCCTATGTCAACGTCTCTTTTCTGTTAGTTATTGGAGATTATTACAGTCCTTTCACATTTTTAACTCAACCTAGTTAATTCTAACTCAAGAACTATTCCACCAAAACAAAAAAGGGATATTGTTTGAACAAATAATTTCAGTGTACCTGAGTCCTCACCACTTATGTATGACTTCATAAAAGTCAACTGGTAAAGAGAGTAATAGCTCACAGAAATTTATCCAGGATTAACAAACAAATTTATACATTATCAACTACTTAGCTAGTTGACTTATTACAATCAACTATATACAGTGTTTGATGAAACTGGAACATAACTGATACTACGGAGTCATTGTCTGATACATGTTAATTTACTGATTCGTTACAAAATATAAAAGATGAATTTGGGCCCAACTTCAAAACATTCAACTGCTGAATCTTCAAATGATCTACACAGCTGAGATTGATATCCAGAAACTGTTGAACCGACAAAACATGAACCCTAAATTGATGATGCTGATGCCACCTTGTCTGCAAAAACAAGTATACAAACAACAAACATATAAGTTATGAACTGTAGTGTTACAGCTTAATGGAATTTAACACATGACATGGTATTCATCACTGAAACATCACCTAGGGTCGCCTTTGGGCGAACAGTGCTAGGACGCAGTTTGTAATCTTTTCTTTGCTCCGAAATGGTGTCTTAACACCGCTTGAAACATCTGCAGCAGCACCCCCAACCCTTTCAGCCTTCCCCTCCAAGTCAAAATCAGGCAAGTTCTCAACATCAAACCCTGCAAACTCAACCATTTTGGCCTTCCCCTTCCCATCTAAACCTCGCTTAAATTCTTGAACAACTTCTCTCCCTTTTTTTCTGGGCAAAACCTCCTCTTCATCAAGCATATTTCCTTTTCCTTTTCTTTTGATTTTGTCCCTTTTTTTAGCTACAACCCCTTCTTCGTCCTTGATTACTACACCACCTTTTACTCTTGGTGTCCTGGTTCCACTCCCATGCGTTTTTTTCTTATCTATCCCCTGCCATTGACTTCTAGTCCTAAAAGGTGTTTGACTAAGCATTCTAAAGTTAGCATCCTACTCTACCCAACCCACAACTTCAAAACTGATGTTTTTTAAGTAAAATTGTGCTAACTTTTGGGGCTTGTGGGCTACGAAGATATCAACTGACTCATTTGTTTCAGCCATTCCAAACAAAGTATGAACATCAACATCAGTATGAATCAAATGCAAACCATTTTCTAGGGATTGTTTAGGATCACAGAAAAACAACGCCCATTTTTGTTCATTAATCTCTGATAACACATTATCAAGGCTTGAACTAAATATATCCCTATCACTGGTAAAGGCACACAGATTAATTAATGAACCTCGTTCATACCTGAGTGGGCTATAATCAAAAACCCCATTATAGTGGATTCTGAACAGGACCTCACCTTCTTCTTCTTCCTTCACATCCTTAAAAGTGGAGACGAATATGCTTCTGTCCTTCATTCTTACTTTTTAGTTTTTTTAAGAATGGGTTTGACTAGATGTGTGTTTCAGTACATGAGTGTGGATGTGTGTTAGGTTTCGTTTTGATTGGGTTTTGTTAATTGGGTCGGTTTATTATGATAGTGTTTATGGTTTCGGATCTTGTTAGTTGGGTTCTTTTGGTGATTCCCAAAACATTAATTGTGTATAAGCGTATCAAGGAAGGCAAAAGGCCAAGTTGCAGGGTATTAGGTTTAAAATGTCACACTTGGTCCCTCAATTTGGCCACTTAGCCATTTTTTGCACTTAAAATTCCCGCGTCTTTTTTCTTACACAAACTTGACTTTTTCTCTGTTTACTAACTTCACAAATAGTTCCTGAATTTGGAATGTCCAGTTGTTTTTGGTATTTATTGGTTAATACACTATACCAATTGCATACCAACAATCACAAGAAACATATCCTAAGAAAATCTCATCAACCTCCCAATGGCTGACTTCCCACTACTTGAAGGACTCGCTAAAGCTTCAAACTCTGACTACATGTTTGACTCGATTTCTCTCTTTTATCAGAGAGAAAACGATAAGGACATCAAAATTGCTAAAGGACTCCAAAAACACTTTGACTGACTTAATTCGGGGTATGAAGGAAACCCAAGAATACATCTCTGAGATCGAAGGCTTTCAAACTACGGTGATGAACTACAAGGTTATAGAGGATCTTCGCAACAGGCAAAAGGCTAATGTCTTGAAGGCGTTGGAGATAAGGAGGATGATCTGTCAAACACACTCACAGGTGTGTGACAGGAACAAATTCCTTGATGATCTTAGGAAGTGTTGAGAAGGAAAAGCTATGGTTATGTTTTCCCTTTTTTTTTTGGAAAAATATGTACTGAATATTTAATGTTTAATATGAAGTTAATGAATCTATATGTTATGGTCTAGTGTTTTAATTTGTTAATTATGTTGTTAATTGTTGTATTTGTCTAAGAGAGTTGTTATATCGGTTTTGATTGTATTGGGTGTTGGTAGAACTATGGTCCTTGGTCAAACAGATTTAGAGTGTAGGGGACACAGGTTTTAGTCCCCTATCCTGTCTTGCATTAACTTATAGCAAGCACCTTATTCTCACATTTTACCAAAAATTTGAATTCAAATACATAAACCCAACCCTTTCAGAGAAATTGAGTCAAAATGGGTAAATCTATAGCTCGTAAACAGATTAAATGCTCCAATTGTCAAAGTGTTGGACATAATAAGTCTAGCTGTCACAAGGATCAGGTACCAAAACCAACAAAGGAAAGTAAGGTTCGAGGTAGAAAAAGGCATTGTGATGGCAGAAGGCAACATGTATTCATTTAATTGTCATTTGTATAATGATTGTTGTAGAGTGTTTACATTCTAGTTGATGTGCAAATGTATTACTTTTGTAGTGGATGGATGAAGACGATATAAGGAAGACTATGGAACAAAAGTTTTATGATGCTCTTTATGAGCAAGAAAAAGAACACACAAATTTGGAGGAAGATGAAGAGCAGTCCAGGTTGGATGAAGAAGCATTCCAGCAGTTTTTGGAAGAGGAGAGAATGTACAAAAGAATTGAAGAGGAATGGGAGAGGAAAAATTGGATTGAAGATGCAGAGTATGAGGCAGCTTACTATGGAGTGTCTGTGGAAGAGTTATATCCAAGACATCCATATGTGCTGGATAAAATTCACGCTCTGAAAGGCACAAATTCCAGCAGTTTTCGAAGGTTGTAGGCTTCTACTCTTCTAGGCATTTGTAATATCGACAATATTATGTTTGAACATGTTTTTGTTGTTTTTTGTTGACTTTATAAGTTGACTATCTTGTAAGAATTTATGTTGTCTTTACTCCTTATCTACTTGTTCAACAACCACAACTCCCTTCTACTTATATAATTCATCTTAAGTCAGCAATTGTTTATCATACCAACATATTATCACCATGGATGTAGAAAATGGTTGTCAAATGGTATGCATTGATTGTTGGGTTCAAAGGGAAAACATGGCTGGATTGACCTTTTTTGCTAGGCGTCCACCTTATGGAGCTTTCATGTGGTATGTTTGTCCAGTGTGCCTTGAGATAAGGGGAAACACATCTTATACTGGTAGCGATGGTGTTACCAGGGAAAACACAACCACAGGAGATAGTGGTGGATATGTGATGGGTCTACATATTTCTGCACCTACTATTGTTGGTGCATCCTTGGGCAATGATGAAGAAGACAGTGAACCACCCACAACTGAAATAACAAGTGGAGAGCGCCCAATGCAAACACTATGTGAAGCACCTGTAACTGAAAGACCAAATGGAGAACGCCCAAGACAAACACCACTTGAACCAACTGCAACTGAAAGACCAAATGGATCACCTACTAGTCATTTAAAGCAGTGAATTCCTAGCAAGAAATGCTATGTTGTCTTTCAGTCTAAATGTAGCTTAACTGATATGTTTGTGTGCTTCTTTTGTTTTAATAATTGAATTTTGGTTACAATTTCAATCTGTTGACTTTATAAGTCAAACAAAAGAGATTTTAAATACTAACAATTCGGTGTGGTTCCTCTAATATTTTGGTTTATGTTGACCTTATAAGTCAAAATGGGTTTTCCCAAGCACCCGCCTAAACTGGATATGCAAGTGCAAACCACAAAATGAAAACAACATTTCAAATTTATACCTACACCACCACCTAATTACACCATATAGAGCAAAATATACATGTTAACAACTATCATTTTCAGTAACCATCATCAGCCAAAAAATAAACATCTTCATTACATCAACAACTAAAAATAACAGGTGATCTTCTTGATGGGAGGCTTTTTATTCATGGGGGGAGACTTGAGGTCCTTAGGGGGAGGCACATACCACTCATTCCTATTTGTCCCGGAGCATCCCACAGCCGCTACAAGACCAAGTACAACTTTGGGAGCTTGGGAAGTGGAACCTTTCGAATTAGTGGTCTTAGAAGACATGTTCCCACACTCATCATCAGATGTGTCTGAAATAATGATGACATCAACTTCATTTGCTTTCACGTTAGTATCTGGAAAGATAGACAAAACAGAAATAATCAGAGTTGACCCATTACAACTTTCTTAGCTTGTAAACATTCACTCTAAAGTCTAACCTTTCTCAGACTCCTTATTCCCATATTTTTCCCACAAGTCTTCAAATATCACATCAGCAATGTCATCTCCTATATCCCACTTATTCCCATAAGTAGCCATGGCATAGTCAACCATATCGTCATATACCTTTAGCTTGCTATAATCCCTCTTTTTGACAGATTCTGACACCGCTCGGATTTCTGTCAAATTAATTGGAGTTATTTATGCTCCTCCCTTCAAATGCCAATAACACAAATACAAAAAAAAACCCGACTAACCTTTCATCACTTGAGCTTCTTTCTCAAATCTGCATAAATCATCAAACATTTCATCAGACATTTCATCTTCTTTTAACCAAGTATCCCCATATTTTGCCTTCACATATTTTACCATCTCATCAGTTACATCTGTACAAGTAAGCTCCTTATCTGCCATTGTTAAAGTGTGTGTGAGGCTTGTGTGAAGAAGGAGGGAAACGATCAAGATGGTATACGCCTATACGGTAAACCGTTTCTCAGAATTAACTAGGTTGAGTTAAAAATGTGAAAGGACTGTAATACCCTCCAATAACTAACAGAAAAGAGACGTTGACATAGGCGTTATTGGTCAAGGGACGAATCTGGCATTTAATGGCCAAGGTTTGGACCTATGGCGATGAAAAGAGCGAGGTTCGTCCCATCGCGATCCGTCGAGCCAAGTTCAGGGACGAACGGTGTATTTTAGTCTTATATTTTTTTTTATCTTTACCTAAGTTTTGTTAACGACAAAAGTAAACTTAATTTTTATAAAGCTTAAAGCTTGTCAAGTCTAATAGATATTAAAACAAGCTTTTTCAAATAATATCTTCATCACTCAAGCATTTACATTGTGATTAACCATAATGTATGATAGGAGTTTTTAGAATGTTTTGGTTTCTTAAAAACTAAACATTACATATGTATTTTCATATTTCTAAAAATAGAAAAACAAACACATGACATAATGTGATGCATCATTGAAATCATTGGAAGATTTCACAAGATTCTTTGTGTAGATTTAGGCTTTACATATCTTATACAATCTTGCATAGATATGGTTGACTTTGGCAAGATTTTGAGATCTTGCTGTCAGACCTCGGCGGCACCAAATTTTATAACGGGCGAAAACCTTTAAAGGGTTCCGTGGTCCGTGGTGCTTGCTGAGAATTTTGGCTATAAATAGCAAAGCCAAACCAAGTAGTTTCTCATCCCTTTCTATCATACTCTCATACATTTCTTCTTTCTAACCTTTCTAACTCAGTTTCATATCATATTAGTGATCTCTTTTGTAGCAAAGAAGATCAAGTCACATTCAAGCTTCAACGAGGAGTTGGAAGTCTTGTGTGTTTGGTGTTGTATGATCTTGTGTTGATTC
The DNA here is from genome assembly GCA_019973895.1 of Chrysanthemum seticuspe. Taxonomy (NCBI): domain Eukaryota; kingdom Viridiplantae; phylum Streptophyta; class Magnoliopsida; order Asterales; family Asteraceae; genus Chrysanthemum; species Chrysanthemum seticuspe. The sequence continues at coordinate 255,786,115 of BPTQ01000002.1, read as the reverse complement.
ATACTTCATTGTTGTACCAAACTATCATAATCTTGTGAGTGTGAGTGGTTAGTATTTTAGTCCTTAAAATACATTGTGTGTGGGAGTGGTTGTACCCTTAGAAAGAACTCGACATTTAGCTTAGTGTCGGAAATAGTGTGTAAGCGAAGTGTAAAGGTTTCTCCGCCGGTGAAAGGAGCTTGTTGACTAGTGAAGTTAAACTCTCGAGTGTGAAACTCGGGGAGTGGAGTAGGGCAAGGAAAAAGAGTCCTTGTAGACCGAACCACTATAAACAACTTGTTGTGGTTTGATTGTTTCTTTCCTTATTTACTCTTTACATATTGTTTACATATTTCACTAACATATCTAAGATCAACATCAATTGATCTTTCAATAAGTTTCAAAACAAAGTTTTTAATCGGTAAACTATTTAACCCCCCTTTTAGTTTTCTACAATTGGTATCAGAGCCTCGTTGCTCAAGAATTTCTAAAATATATTGTATTTTATAAACTTGAAACGATCCATGGATTCTGAAAACTTTAAAGAAGGGCAATCTATGAAAGACCACCACTCTTTGAAACCAATGAATTTATCTATTGGAAAAACTGTTTTGAAACATATGTAAAATCAAAAGATATAAATCAAAAGATATAGATCTTTGGTTTGTTATTGTTAAAGGGGATTTTAGTTCTACAACAAAAGATATTTCTGTTGATGAACAAAAGAAATTAATTGCTAAAAATAATGAAGCTAAAATGATGTTTTTTAATGCTTTGCCTAGAAAAGAATATGAAAGAATTTTTATGTGTGAAACCGCCAAAGATATTTGTGAATCTTTGATTGTTACACATCAAGGAAATTCACAAGTCAAGGATAACAAAATTGATCTTCTTGTTCAACAATATGAACAATTTATTATCCCTGAAGATGAAACCATTGATTGTGGCTTTGCTCGCTTTAATACTATTTGTTGGGAATAATCCGTTACCACGGATAGTAGTGGTTTACACTGTTTGGTTTAACACTAGCAGTGGAAACGTGTTCCCACTGCAAGTTCTTTATTACCACTGCTATTAGTTTATGATAAGGTTAAACGCGTCTAGATAAGTATAGAATAGATTGTGTGTATATTCTATTATGTTAACTTTATACTTATCTTGTAAAGGACTCCTTGTTGTATAAAAGGAGATCCTAGGTTATTGTCTTAGCAGATAACATATCACGTATTACATTACAAGATTACCTACGAAAGCTTCAAGGTGTAACCCTAGTGATAAGTCTAGATCACTCGTATTATTTCATTAATAATATTGGAGCTTGAGTTTTGTGTTTACTTGTGTTTATTCTCATACATCATATAATTCGTCTTCTAAGTATTACTTAAGTAAATTCCGCTTGCTTGATAATATTATACAAAATATCATTGACACAAGGAGAGTGTCTAAGATCCATCAAGTGGTATCAGAGCGAAGGTTCTAGTATTTTGTTTTAGAAGATCTAAAGAATTTGCTTAACTCACTCACTCAGTTCAATGGAGATGGAAAACAACCAATCAAACTCTTCTTCTACACCCAGACTCCCTAAGCTTAAGCTTAATGAGTTTGAGATGTGGAGGATATTGATTGAGCAATACTTCCTCATACAGGACTATGCTCTATGGGAGATCATTCAACTTGGTGATTCTTTCAAGCCCGTGACTAGTACTGTGAATGTTGGAGAAACTGATGTTGTGAAAGTTTCAGTGCCTGAATCCAATGTTGAAAAGGCAATGAGGAAGAATGATCTTAAGGCTAGAAGTCTATTACTGATGACTCTTCCCAGAGATCAGATCATTGCATTCAGCAAGTTTAAGACTGCTAAAGAATTATTTGAAGAAATTTGCTCTGTGTTTGGTGGTAATGATGCTACTAAGAAGACTCAAAATACATTGTTGAAGCAAAGCTATGAAAACTTTACTGCTTCAAGTAATGACTCACTTGATAGCATTTTTACCAAGCTTCAGAAGATTGTTACACAGCTAACTGTGTTTGGCATTGAGGTAGAAAAGGAAGACCTCAATTTGAAGTTCTTAAGAAGTTTACCTTCAGAGTTTCAAACAAATGTCACTGTTTGGGAAAACAAAACAGACATTGAAACAATGAAGCTCAATGATCTGTACAACAACTTCAAATTAATTGAGCAAAGATTAAAGAAGGTAGGGAAACTTGGTACAAGCTCTAGTGGCTTGGCATTGTTGTCAACCTCTGTTGACAGTGATGTTTCTGATGATGAAAGTGATGATGATATTGCCACTGTAGGTTCTAAAGTTTCCACTGGCAATGTGAATATTGCCACTGCAGGATCAAAGAAGAAGGTTGCTAGTATTGGAGATCCTACCTTTTATGCTTTTATCTCCACACAAGTTGATGGTTCTCTCTTAACTCATGAAGACATAGAGCAAATCGATGAAGATGACTTGGAGGAGATGGATATAAAATGGCAGATAGATCTTCTTAGCATGAGGGCTAAGAAATCCTACAAGAAGACTGGCAAGCCTATCCACATTAATGGTGATGATACTGCAGGATTTGATAAGAAGAAAGTGGAATGCTTTAACTGCCACAAGTTTGGACATTTTGCTAGAGAATGTAGAAGACCAAAGACCAAGGACAACAGGTCTACATGGTACAAGCAAAAGAAGGGACCAACTGTGGAAGAACCAAAGGCAATGTTGGCTATTGATGGTGTGAGCTATGATTGGAGTTTCATGGCTGATGATCTTGAAGAAGAACACACTGATGCTGCTCTTGTTTCTACTGAAGTTGCTCTTATGGCTTTTTCTGATTCTGAGGTACAAAACTTTGATAGTTGTTCTAAAACTTGTAGGGCTGCTAAAGAAGTAGAAAGGCTTAATGACTTATACTCCAATGAAATACAAGAGTTATATAATGCTAATTATACTGTGTCTAATCTTAGGAGAGCTATGGCAGTTTTAGAAAAAACAAATAGAGCATTATCAGGCTAATGAGTTAAAATATAATGATGATATGATTCTCATTAGGAGAGAGATAGAGTTTACTACAGCTGTGAATGAGACATACCAAAAGGAACTTGATAAACTTAAAAAAGAAAACTGAAAATGTCAATTTAACTTTAGATACATGTTATCATCAGTCTAAGCAAATTGATAAAATTTGGAATGCTCAAATATACAATAATGCTAAGTCTAGTCTGGGTTATAATACAGTGCCACCACCACTAAGAGGTGTTCCATCACTTCTAGGTATAGATTTAGCTCATACTGGCATAGAAGACTTTAAGGATCTTGAAAGAGAATATGGTCCTTTAAAGAACACAGTTGTGAAGAGTGAGGAAGAGAGTAAGCTAGAAAATGATGTTTTTGAGAGTGCTAGTGACTCATCAGTTGTTGATGAGAATGATAAAAAGAAAGTAGAGACTTCTCTCCCAAAAGTTGCTAATACTGTTATAGAGGAACCTAGGAAACCAGTTAATAAACCTAGACCATCTGTAAAGTATGCTGAGATGTATAGGAACAAGCCTACAGCTCCTATGGGTAACCAGAGGAGTTGGAATCATGTTAAATCTCAACAACTAGGTAGTGATTTTGTGATGAACAATAAGGCATGCTATATCTGTGGTAGTTTTGATCATTTACATGCTTATTGTGACTATCATGTTGGGAGAAGGGTAGTCTATGGGAATAAAAGGGTGGAGTCTAACAGATATCAACATAATGTATACCCTAGTTCTAATTGCAACATGGTCCCAAGAGCAGTTCAACTTAGAAGTGGCTTCAAAACATTTGCCACTGCAAAAACTGTTAACACTGCTCACCCTAAGTCATCTGTTAAAAGTGCAAATACCAAAACAAGCTTTGTAAAATATGCACAAACAGGAAAAAGGACCTTTCAAGTTAAAAAGGTTAACAATAACCAACAGTGGGTACCTAAAAAGAAACCAGCAGTTTCCACTGCTCATGCAAAAGTTACCACTGCAAGGGTTCTTAATAAGAAAAGGGGGGACATGGGAAATGCTGTGAAGGCCTCAGCACGTTGGGAATGGAAACCTAAAGGAAACACCTCTACAACCAATCCTAATGGTGTATCAATGACCTTTGATAGATACAATTATATTGATACACGATGCAGATCCAAGTCAATCATGGCTTGGGTCCCCAAAAGAAACTAACTCTTTACTCTTATGTGCAGGAACATCCAAGGACTAAATGATTTGATCTTGTATTTACATATTATGGGTTTCAATGCACATGACTGGCAACAAGTCTTTTCTTTTGATTTTGTGCATACTAATAGACTGTCTGTCAGTTTTTGTTAATGAAGTTAGTGGATTGAGATGTGTGATGCAGGAACACTAATGATAAAAGAAAACATGGTTTATTATTTTTATTACAAAACTGCACTGAAAGTGCAGTAAAACTACATCCATGAGGAACAGAGTACAAACATCACTGCATCAACTGACTACAACTATCCACAACCAACCCCAAACACATGTTTCCTAACCCATCCTCTTCCTACCCATCATTCATCCTTTATGGCTTCTTGGGAAAGCCCCAGCTTGGCATCACCTTAGGAGCTCCACGCATGTTAGTCCAGTCATACACCCTAGGGCTTGCTAAACCCATCACCACTATACCAGTAGGTGGTGAGGATGATGAAGGAACTGATGATGGTGGTGCTGGTAGAAATGGTAGAGAAGGTGATGATTGCAACTCTTCAGAAAGAGCTATTGCTGCAAGAGGAGGAACACTCTGGACTCTTCCAGAGGTCTCATCATCTGTAACATATGGAGACACATAGGAGCTGATCTCTGAGCTATCTTCTTTGACTGTTGCATCCTGAGGCTCTGGTTGTAGTGATGAAGGTCCAGCAGAAAAAGGATTTGAAAGAGCAAGTGACTGCTTTCTCTTTTTGGATACAACCTTCTCATACTCCTCTTTTTCAACTCTCCCAGGGTTTTTCAAAACAAAATCATCCCAGGAACTATCAGATGAACTGCTTGAAGAAAGGTGGATTGGACTTGATTGACTCATGGTGTTGCTTTGAGAGTGAAAGTTATGGAGTATGTGATTTGAGTGGTTTGTGTTAAACGATCTGTTTAATATATATTAAGTTGGATTCAAGAAGTTAATGAGGGGAAGGTGCAGGTAGTTGAAGAGTAAATTGGAGTCCTGTATTCTTGGAAAATGTATCAATGCTTAAATGTTGACTTTATTAAGTATAGCCACTGCTATGCTTAATTCTTTCAAGATATTAGCCATTGCCAACACAATAGTGATTCAAGTATTTATGATTAGTGATTTGCAGTTTGAAGAATTCCTTGTTTATAATTAAATTGTTACTCTTTTATGAATCGTTGCTCTAGGTTATTTAGACCTTATCTATGTTATCCACTGATGATTCAGCTGACATTTGGTTACAGTGGGAACTCTATTGCAACCAGTGGTAACATGCTTTCAGTGGAAAAAAGGAAAAACAGAGGAACTTCATTACTAGCAAATAATTCATTACAATCAAGAGTACTCCTAGTAAACTAAACACAAAAGACTGAAACCTAGCATATTCTTCATCTGACTTCAGCTATTCCATTGATCTCTTGCCCTTGCCCACATACTCATGTTTATTCTTCTGGGCTCTCTTTCTCTTGTTCTCAAAGGTGGATTGCATTTTTGGACATGGAAGCCCAAGAATCTGTGGAGGAGGTTTTGGTAGCATTGCAGACCTTGTTGGATTGGATATCTGCTTCATATTGGAGATAGCTGTTTCTAGTGCTATTGAAAGAGCTTTTGGCAATTCTTTAGCAAGAGAATAGGTTTCATCATTTGCATCATCATCATCTGATGCATCGGAGTAGAACTCAAGAGATTTTGCAGGCTTAGCTACAGGCTTTCGCTTAGCAGTTTCTTTGGTATATCTTTTGGATGAAGACCCAACCCCTAGTGGAAAGTATCCAAACCATCCTGATCCTTCTGAAGATGATTCTGATTCGATTACATACTCTTCTTCTGAGTCAGAAGAGATGTTGATTGTGTTGGAAGGATTGCTCATGTTTATGGTTTTAGGGTTATTGTGTTTGAATGAACGTTGATTAAGTTTACCTTAAGCCAAGTCTCCTTATATAGACAAAGTCGGTTGAAGAGTTATTTAATGAAGATATTTACCTTTTTCTTATTTTGGTAGGTAAATAAGTAAATATAGATATTATTGAGTTGAATTTGGAAGATATTTTGCTTGGGAAATAGTTTGGTTAAAGGTAAATTTGGTAAATATCAAGTTGGTTATTCTCATCTTGTATGAGTTTGTATATCAAGTTTTGATGAGGTTTTGGAGTTAAAAGGTGTATATATGAGATACACAATAAATGGTTATTGATTCACCATGTCTAATACACATAAGAATCAACTAGTCCAGAGCAAATGGCTACTGGTAAAGACTTGACAAATCCGTTTATGGTTGATAGTTTACCAAAAACTATATGGTTATCAACTCACCATATTCTTTATGATTAAGAGTTGGCTAGTCCATAGCAAATGGCTCATGGTAAAGACATATCAAATCCGTTGATACCTGGTAGTTTGCTAAAAACTATGATAAGAGCAGTCTAGTTTTCAAGTTTTTATTTAAAAAATGCTCTTTGAAATTTTTGTGAAAAATTACCACTGCTAGTTCACAGTTTCCACTGACAGTGTTATTTTACCAATGTTGTTCTAGCTGTTACAACTGATTATGTCACTAATTAATTTTTTACTAGCCGTTGAAAGTAACCACTGATAGTCATATATATAGGGTTAATATTTTAAGTAAATTATCTTCTTTCTATATACTAACTACTTTCTAACGATAACTTTACTTGCGCATAAATTTTAAACCCTAACCCTGTATATCTTTTTCTCTCAATTGGCTAGTCATTCTTTCAATTCTTACTGACGTAATAATATTTTTCATCAAAAGTTTCTATGGCTTCTTTGAACTTTGCAGATGAGCACAACCTAGTGGCCTACCTACAAAAGTCTAACGAGAAGAGTGACCCTGTTTTTCATCAGATTGTGGATTTTCTTCATACCACTCATATACGGTATGCTTTGCTTTTCAAAACCACAGTCTATATCTCTCAAATCAAACAGTTTTGGACTTCTGCTCAGTCCATAACACTTGAAATTGGAGATGCACATGAAACAGTGGATTCTCTCAGAGCCACTGTAGATGGGGTAACCATTGATGTTACTGAGGCATCCTTGAGGAGAGTACTTCACTTGGATGATCTTAATGGTCTCATCACATTACTGTCTGAAATTCATGATACTTTATCATCCATGGGGTATGATACCACTGACAAAAAGGCTACTTTCAAAAAGAGTGGTTTTTGTCCCCATTGGAGATTTTTGATTCATACTTTGTTACATTGCCTTAGTCCTAAGAAAACATCTTATGAGCAATTTAGTTCAACCATGGCTTATCCTTTGGTTTGTCTAGTTTCTGATAGGATTTTTAACTGGTCACATTATATTTTTACAAGTATGAAAGGCAATGTATAAAGTAAAACCAAATTTTTAATGTATCCAAGGTTTGTGCAAGCTGTGCTTAATGAATTTCAACTGCAACCTCACACTACTGTTTATCAAATCAGTTGCCTAAAGCCTAAAGTTTTTCAAAATTTGAATAAAGATGGCAATATGATTTTTACACCTCTCCTACCCCAAATACTTGCTAAAATTTCAACTGAACAAAACACACCCATAATTAATGTTCCTAACATTGATTATACCCCACCAGTTTCAAGAACCTATGAGAGAAGGCCTAAACAGTCAACTCCTCTCATGACAACACAACAAGTTTCTGAACCTTTTGGTCTAGGAACAAGCAGTGGTGGTTCTAGACTCCACCTAGTACTACTATGGAGGAATCTGGACCTTTGCCCCATGATTCACCTCTCTCAACAGGTAACACAGTTGGAAGTGCTGAGGGCAGTGGTAACCAAATGGAATTGATGGTTTTGTGTACCAAATTAGCAAAGCAGGTTGAGTTTCTACAAAAAGACTTGGCTACTGTTAAGAAGAACCATGCCAAGGATGTTCAATTATTAAAGACAGAGATTCAGACCTTAAAGGAAGAGATGCAGAGGTTGAAAAAGCAAAGGCAGACTGCAAAGATGGTGATTTCATCTTCATCCTCACCTTCTGATGGTGATTCAGCTGATCAAGATTTGGGAAATTCTTCCAAACAGGGGAGGAAAACAGGTTCTGACACTGAGGGGAGGAAAATTGATTTTGAAGATGAAGGAGATACAAGTAAAGGAGCAAAAGAAGCTGAAACTCATGGAGAGCAACTTAAAGATCAAGACATTTTTCAAACTGCAACTGATTTTATTTCCACTGCAGAGCCAAATATTGCCACTGCAAGTGAAGAATTTGATACTTTGAAGACTGACAAGGGTAAAGCAGTTATGGAAGATGTACAGCAACCTGAAGGTAAAACTTCAAAGAAAAGAAAAGGTCAGATTGATCTTGATAGAGAATTTGCTAAGAAGATAGCAGAAGATCAAATTGCTGAGAAAGTTGCTGAAAAGAAAAGATTGCAAGAACTAGAAGTCGCAAGCTTTTTGGAAGCTAAAAGATTGGACAGAATGGAAGATACTGATTCAATTTCCACTGTTCAACCTACATTTATGAAAGAAAAAGCTCCAGAGTTTAGCTATGTTCCTACTGAAGAAGATATTCAGTTTCTGGTAGTTCATAATCCAGAAATCAAGAAAAAGGCAATTGACCTTATTGCTGATGCATCCTTAACTGAGGAACAAAGAACTGCTCAGTTGAAGGATTTTATCATAATTAAGAACAATCAAGCACTTGATAATGTAATCAGTTAAGTCAAGAAGAATCAGAAGAAACAAAGACAACCAACCAAGGCACAAATACTTGCATATATGAAGACTTATTGTTGTCATGTTGGTACCTGGAAAAGGCATCAATTTAAAGGAATGTCTGATGATCAAGTTGAAAGGGCTTACTACAGAACTGTGAAACAAGATAAATCTTTTATTCCAATGGGTTCTGAAGAAGAAGAAAGAATATTTCCTAGATTGAAGAGAAAGGCCAAAGTCAGTGATTCTCAAACTATTAAGAAGACTAAGGTTGATGAAGATTCTACAAAGTCTACTGAGAAGGAGATTCCTATTGAGAAGTTCACTGAAGACCAGATGACTGGAATGATTGTGATTGAACACAGAGACTTTAATCCAGAACCACTGCAAATTCGACATCCTATTATTGATTGGGAAGTTTACACTGCTAGCAATTTTGCTCCAACATGGAAGATTACAAGGCTGGGAGGTGAAACTTCATCATTCATAACCTTTGAAGATCTTATTAAAGCTTTTGACAGAGATGACCTTAATACACTATGGAAATTAGTTCAAGAAAGGTTTAATGTTCAAGATCTCAAAGATACAAAGGAGATGCAGTTATGGGTAAATCTTAGAAGGCTTTTTGAACCAAATGTTGATGATGACTACTGGAAAACCTTATTCACATGTCTTGGTACAAAATGGTTTTATTATGATTCATGTGAAGTTCATCATGTCTCTACAGCTAATAGAGAAGATTTTTTCATGCTTGCTGAGAAAGAATATCCACTTAGAGCTGGAGCTCTTACAGTAATGTTAAGCTTACACATAAGAGTCAATGAAGACAATGAGAAGGTCAGAGCATTATTACAAAGGATTCAAGATCAGTGTTCAAGAGCTATACAAAAGTTAAGAGAAAAGAAGTGAAGTGTTTGATTGAATTCCCTAAATCCTTGAAGTTAATGCATATTGAAGAAACTTATTGATTTGCAGAGAAATCAGAAGTTTAGGGGAGGATTGTTGGGAATAATCCGTTACCACGGATAGTAGTAGTTTACACTGTTTGGTTTAACACTAGCAGTGGAAACGTGTTCCCACTGCAAGTTCTTTATTACCACTGCTATTAGTTTATGATAAGGTTAAACGCGTCTAGATAAGTATAGAATAGATTGTGTGTATATTCTATTATGTTAACTTTATACTTATCTTGTAAAGGACTCCTTGTTGTATAAAAGGAGATCCTAGGTTATTGTCTTAGAAGATAACATATCACGTATTACATTACAAGATTACCTACGAAAGCTTCAAGGTGTAACCCTAGTGATAAGTCTAGATCACTCGTATTATTTCATTAATAATATTGGAGCTTAAGTTTTGTGTTTACTTGTGTTTATTCTCATACATCATATAATTCGTCTTCTAAGTATTACTTAAGTAAATTCCGCTTGCTTGATAATATTATACAAAATATCATTTACACAAGGAGAGTGTCTCAGATCCATCACTATTATTACATCACTTAAAGCACTTGATGAATCTTTTCGTAGTAAGAATTTTGTCAGGAAATTTCTTAGAGCACTCCATCCGAAGTGGAGAGCTAAAGTGACGGCCATTGAAGAATCAAAAGATCTCTAAAAAATGGCACTAGACGAGCTAATCGGAAACCTCAAAGTACACGAAATGGTGATGGAGAAAGATTCGGAAATCATCAAAGGAAAAAGAGAGAAAATCAAATCCGTTGCTCTAAAAGCAAGAACGAAATCAAGTGATGATGACGAATCTTGCTCCGGTAGTGAAGATGAAGAGTATGCCATGGCCATTAGAGATTTCAAAAAGTTCTTTAGAAGAAGAGGAAAGTTTGTAAGACAACCTCGAGAAGAAAAGAAGCCATTCCGAAAAGATCGGGATGACAAAAAGGGTAAAGGTGAAAGAAAGTGCTTTAGATGCGGTGATGCAAGTCATCTAATAGGAGATTGTCCCAAGCTACCTAAAAGCAAAACTCAACGAGCTTTTGTAAGTGGTGCTTGGAGTGATAGTGAAGATGATGAAGAATCAAGCAAGGAGGAAATCGCTCTAATGGCACATGAGTCAAATGAGGTACATTCCGACTCATCTTATTCTTCTATTGATGATGACAATTTGCAAAAACAATACAATCAATTGTGTGAGCTAAGTCTAAAAATCATAACTAAAAATAAATTTTTAAAGACTAAAAAGGAATTTTTAGAAAATGAAGTCTATGAGTTAAAAGAAAAGGCAAAACGATTAGAAAAGGGAAAAGCAAATGACGATGATTGCAAATCATGTCAAGAGCTTAATCTTGAAATAGAAAAACTAAAGCTCAAACAAGATGTTCTAATCGAACATAATTCTAAATTTAAAAGGTTTAACAAAAACATCGCTTGTGCCGATGAAATAGTTAGAATTCAAAAAACATCAGGAAACATGAGTGGGCTAGGATTTAATGAGGTATTAATTCCAAAGAGTCAAAACAAAGCGGCCGAGAAAGACAAACAAACTGTCAAAACTGCTGAAGTGCAGCACGAACTAGACAAACCCAAAATAAGGGATCCGTCCGTTGTAAAAAATGGTGGACTTCAGCAGGACATAATGTTTGTGATACGGACCGTAGTGAATTTGTCAATGTAACAAAGAAAACCAAGGATAGTGTTAAACTAAAACCTGTTGTTACATCAGGAGTAGGACTTGCTAAAAATGAATTTAGATAAAAAAAACTACTCAACAACGACATAAAACATCTTTCGCCAAACGCCCCTTTCCTAAGAGCAACCACAACGTACAACCAAACTATCAACATAACGGTTGGAATCAAAACTTCCCTAGACCATATCAAACTCCAGATTACATGTCATGAAACCTTACCCATCGTTTCCATACATGAATCAAATAAATGGTATGTTTAACCCAAACAGACCCATGGGATATTAGGGACCAAACGCTTGAGTTATTTGCTTCTCAGGTATGCTTGAAAGTTGGATTGGAACCTGATGAGTGGATAAAAGATAGTGGATGCTCACGACACATGACGGGCAACAAAAGTCTCTTCTCATCATACCAAGAGTATGACGGAGGTAATGTCACTTTTGGTAGCAATCTCAAAAGCAAAATCATTGGCAAAGGTACGATTGCTCATAACTCCCTAACTATTGAAAATGTTGCTCATGTCGATAGGTTAAGATTTAATCTACTTAGTATTAGCCAATTATGTGATAAAAAGTATAAAGTACTATTTGAAAAAAATAGTAGTAAAATACTAAAAGATGGTATCACCATAGCTAAAGGAGTTAGGAAAAACAACATATACGTTATAAAAATAGATAAAACATCTAACGACAAACTTTGTCTAACAACATTAGATGATAGCTCAACTCTTTGGCATAGACGCTTAGGTCATGCTAATATGAGACTTATACAAAACCTATCTTCAAAAGAGCTAGTTAGGAATTTACCAAAACTTAAATATGACCAACATTTTTGCGACGCTTGCAAAATTGGTAAACAAACCCATAGTAGTCGTAAGTCTAAAAATATGGTGTCCACATCTAAGTGTCTAGAACTTTTGCATATGGACTTGTTTGGTCCATCCGCTATAAGAAGCTATAGAGGCAACTTATATACTTTGGTCATAGTAGATGATTACTCAAGATTTACTTGTTGTTTTTGAAAACCAAAAATGAAGCTTTTGATAAATTTGAAATTCTTAGCAAGAAAATTCAAAATCAACTAGGTGTTAAAATTGTGTCGATAAATGTAAACTTAATTTTTATAAAGCTTAAAGCTTGTCAAGTCTAATAGATATTAAAACAAGCTTTTTCAAATAATATCTTCATCACTCAACCATTTATATTGTGATTAACCATAATGTATGATAGGAGTTTTTAGAATGTTTTGGTTTCTTAAAAACTAAACATTACATATGTATTTTCATATTTCTAAAAATAGAAAAACAAACACATGACATCATGTGATGCATCATTGAAATCATTGGAAGATTTCACAAGATTCTTTGTGTAGATTTAGACTCTACATATCTTACACAATCTTGCATAGATATGGTTGACTTTGGCAAGATTTTGAGATCTTGCTGTCAGACCTCAGCGACACCAAATTTTATAACGGGCGGAACCCTTTAAAGGGTTCCGTGGTCCGTGCCTCCGTGGTGCTTGCTGAGAGTTTTGGCTATAAATAGCAAAGCCAAACCAAGTAGTTTCTCATCCCTTTCTATCATACTCTTATACATTTCTTCTCTTTAACCTTTCTAACTCAGTTTCATATCATATTAGTGATCTCTTTTGTAGCAAAGAAGATCAAGTCACATTCAAGCTTCAACGAGGAGTTGGAAGTCTTGTTTGTTTGGTGTTGTATGATCTTGTGTTGATTCATACTTTATTGTTGTACCAACCTATCATAATCTTGTGAGTGTGAGTGGTTAGTATTTTAGTCCTTAAAATACATTGTGTGTGGGAGTGGTTGTACCCTTGGAAGGAACTCGACATTTAGCTTAGTGTCAGAAATAATGTGTAAGCGAAGTGTAAAGGTTTCTCCGCCGGTGAAAGGAGCTTGTTGACTAGTGAAGTTAAACTCTCGAGTGTGAGACTCGGGGAGTGGAGTAGGGCAAGGAAAAAGAGTCCTTGTAGACCGAACCACTATAAAAAACTTGTTGTGGTTTGATTGTTTCTTTCCTTATTTACTCTTTACATATTGTTTACATATTTCACTAACATATCTAAGATCAACATCAATTGATCTTTCAATAAGTTTCAAAACAAAGTTTTTAATCGGTAAACTATTCAACCCCCCTTTTAGTTTTCTACACATAAGATGTAACACCCCAACCCGACAAGGGTCCGAATGTCACAGTATGGAGTCATATCAGAACATACTAATAAAAATGCAAGCGGAAGTCTTATTAAATAAAATACCAAGTCATATAAACGAATGACTTGCAAGGAAAATACATAATCCAACATGTTTAAAAGATACGAAATATCAAAACAAATGTTCTTTCAAATGAGTCCAAAATAATAAGGGAAACTATAGGGTCGTTTTACTCAAATGCTCCTACTCTCAGCCCATCAAAGCCCAGCATCCCACTTGGTACCTGCCGCATGGAAAAGAAATGCGGCTGAGCTTAAAAAGACCAGTGAACAGATATAACAAAACAAAAGCTAAACATAATCAAAATAAAAAAACGAATCAGAGGAGACTGATAACAAAATCGTAACGAATGAGCACAATGAGTCTATGAGTCAATGAGGAACCTGCAAAACACAATATTTACAGATATCCAGAAGGAACAGAAATCAAAAGACCGAAGTAAAGCAAAGCAGCGAATCATTTAACAAATATAAGCTCATATAAATAACCAAACCTACAAGTATCGAAACATAATCATATATGAGTTGATGAAAAGTATCATAATCAAACAAGCAACCAAACAGTGTATAAGCATATCAGTCAGCGGATCAACTAGACATGAATATGGCAAACAAACAAATCAGATAATCAGCTATACCTAAGCTAAGCATAATTATATAATCAGGCGAAATCAACTGAATAGGATGTAAGCATGGGAATCACACAAGTCAGAAAATCAACAATTAATAAACATAATGAATATCATAACAAGCTGAGACACTAATAGAGTATAAGCATGTCAGTCACAAGTATAGGTAGGAAATACTGAACGAACATCATAACTAAATGAAGTAGTTGAACAAGAATACAGCATGTCAAACTAAACAAATCAACTAGACTGATAACATAAGTTGTACCATATTCCTTCATCAACCAGTAACATGCACAGAAGTGTAAACATGGCGGATCAACAAGTCAGGTAAACATCCATTACTAAGCTGAACCGATAACATAAGCATCAGAAACATCAAACAAAGTACAAACATGGAAATCACAATTTGCAGGTAGATTACTAAATGATAGTCATAGCCCTCGACATAACTGAACGAAGTATAACATGATCAACGGATAAATCAAATGATTACATACTAGCATGGCAACTAGATGAATCAAATAGTCGCATAACAGCATGGTAAGTGGATAATCAGATATTAGCATAATAACGGATGAATCAGGTAACCACATACTAACATAGTAGACAGAGAAATCATGTAATCATAATCAGCATGGTAAACAGATGGACCAAATAATCATATAATAGCATATTCAACACTTGAATCCAATAATCATATAATCGCTCGGTAAACGGGTAAAGTGGTAATCTGAAGTATAAGCTTGGCAACCAACCGAAATAAAGTGAAAGCATAGTAAATCAAATGAACTGAAGACTGAGTATAATAACCAAATGAACTGAAGCATGAGTCCGATAGTCAAACGAATCACAAAAGAATACTGAGTGAATAAGTAGTCAACTGAATGACTGAATAGGCATAGTAAACGAATGAATCAGAATATCAGATAGTCACATAATAACCAAAATCAGAATGTTGCCACGAGCACCTAATACTAAAGGAGATACTCAAATAGCCAAATCTAACAAACCACATATCATAACCCATATCTGCCAAATCATATCAAATCTGTCAAATCATAAGTGCACAAGGAGGGGAGACCTCTCAAGTACCAAATGGAATAGCTAGCTCCCAAATGTGAGGGGGTGTATTGCACACACGCACCACATCACCAAAACTAAACTGAGTACCTAGGATGCATCCATACGCTCCCTGCAAAACAAATCTATACATATGCCAGTACGAGACTGTACATACGTATTCACAATGTCCAAGTGCACACATATATTAATCATATCAAAAGGGAACGCTGGGGACTAATCACACCGTCCCAGATAGTGTCATGCCATTGGTGCATCAATGACATGGCCATGGTACATCCATGGCTAGTTAGCTCGGGCAACCAAATAAAACAAATCATATCATATCAAACTGATCATATAATGGAATCATATCAATAAGGGATCTCAAACGGATAACATATCAAACGAATAACTAATCGAATATCAAATCAGAGGATCATAATAAAATGAATCATATCAAATGGATCATATCAAATCAAAGAAAGGGGAATACGAATCGAATATCAAAATGGACAAGAGTCATGAGAGAAAAGAAGTGTCATTACTAAAATGACGGAATATCTGTACCTCAAAGTGTGTGCACAAGAACAAAGCACACAAAGCCAATCACTTCTCTCTCTTCACAAGATCTACAGTAAATATACTCACATATTACCAACATATTCATTTTATAATCTTCTTATGCATTTATAAGTGTTTTACTTATTGATATCATCATTTTGTCTTTCATTTTATTAACTTCACATCTGGACCAGTATTGGACGAATTTTAATGACTATTAACTTAACTCAAATAAAATTAGAAAAATTCTCAGGTGTTCCCTTTTTAGTTAGGTTACTTCATAAATTTTTGGGGATTTTATTACTGAGCTTAAGTATGGATTGGAAAATCATCTTTTCCGACCTGTCTAGAAAGTACCTAGAAACAGAGACTCCAAAAGTTTGAACATGACACACCCATTTAAACAACTCCAAAAATCCAACCAAAATTCCCAGGGGTCACACATATCCTAAATATCAAAACTAGAGAAGGAGAGGTCAAAACTCCTTATGGTTTATTCATGAAAAATCAAATACCCCAACCCAAAATTTTACTCAGCTTTCCCAGATTTGACACCTTAACTTGTAAAATATAAAAATCATAGCTACAGGTCTCCAATTGCAACAAGGCTTACGTATTCAGAATGTACACGAAAAGTACTTACATTTAGGCTAAAGTATCGCTAAAAAACATGCAAGAATCATCCATTTAGACCCCTTTGAATTTAACCCAAATTCTGGACAACATTATAATTCCGATTTTAAGAACATCTAACCTTAACCAACGCAAGATTAAACCTCTAACACATCCCTAATTGTGTTTTAATGATCAAACATAATTAATTACTAAGATTTTGATAAACCCTAATTCATCTTGTGAGTTACATAATTAATCATAGGAAAGGAGGAGAAAAGATTGCTTACCCTTACTATGCTTCGAAAATAAGACTTGATTTTTGGTTCCTTGAATTTTCTTAAAAAAGAAACAATGGAGGCTAGGGTTTTCTCCCTCTCTCCTTTTTTTTCACTGTAAAACGTTTTTGGAGGGAGAGGGATGGACCAAATCTTTTTTTTTTCTTTTCTAATATCGGTTTACAAAATTTGGGCTGGGCTTAGGTTTGTTTGGGTTTTAATTTTTTTGTATTTTATTTCTTAACATATAGTTTTTATATTACTTATTTATTTATTCAACTTATGATATAATCAAAATCTAATTAAAATTTTATTCTAATTTTTAGGGTGTTATATAAGACATTCACCTTTAATTACTAGCATATCATAAACAAGTAATTACAACTACATGATGATATAAAGAAAATTAGCTTCAATCAATCACTGTATAATAATACCTATCACAGGGCTTCTGAACAACGCTGTTTGGTTTCAAAACTTATCCTTAACGCTCAAAAACATCAAATGACTGTTTCTAGGGAGTATCTATTACCAATATGAAACTAACATGATATTAATATTCTCACTTCATGTACCTACAAAAGCTCGTTTACTCATTAACTCAACACGTTACTTAGATCAATGTACAATAAGCAGTTTGAAACATCAACACGCAAACACAACTGATACGCAAATGCTATGCATTCGCCTAGCTATCAAACTACACCTTAAACCAGAAACAAATCACAAAACTGATTTATTACCATTACCAAACATCATAAGTTTAAACCACACAAGCCTCCATATAGAACTAACACGATATTAATGCACACACTTCATACCTCTCGCACATTAGTTTACTCATTAACTCAACTTGTTACTTACATCAATCAACAATAAGCAGTTTGGAACATATAATATTATTATTTCTAAACTTTCCATGACCTTATTGTATTTGGCGCAGTTAGAAAAATTATACTTTAAACACTCCTACTCGAAATACTAATAAAACAAACTTTTTTGGATTTAAAGTCAGGATTCTTACAGTTGACGACTTTCCAAACACTCGAAAATCAATTGATTATCCTAACTATGACTCAATTCTTATTACTAGTCTCCTAACACGAATTGAAAATTGACTAACAGTTGACTAAACATGACACATCAAATCAAATCACGTGGTAAACATGATCGAGCTTAAACACATAACAAGCCTTGATGCTTAGTCCTAACCACAACCGGCTTAACCTCGGGATGTGCAGTACCAACAGTAGGAGCAATGATACAGCTTCCTTGATCCATAGCTAAGACATCTCGCTATCTATAATCCAATTTTTACTCAACCCTCAAAACACGACTAGGGCAAACTAATACATTCAAAACTCGTTACAACTCACAAGCAAAAATTAATCTACTCTTAACCAAAACACCTTGACTCCTTACAACTCACAAGCAAAAATTAAGCAAAAATTAATCTACTCTTAACAACACATAACATCACATATATATTCAAAACATTAAGCAAAAATTAGGGAAAAATAATACATTCAAAATTAGGAAAAATAAGCTCAGCTGATGTGGCGGACGGCAGACGACGGAACAGTGAAATCAACGAGTCTTAGAAATTGGGGACGATGCGTGACATTTTAGAAGGAAAACTGAAATTGGGGGAAAATATTTTATAAGTTTTAAGTTTGAAGTGATACGGGTAAAATAAAAGTTGCTTTTATAAGTTTTTTGAAGGTGGATTTTAATAAGTTAAAATTTTCTTAAGAATTTTGTATTTTACTTAGAAATAATGTGATACGGGGAAAATAAAAGTTGCTTTTATAAGTTTGAAGGTGGTATTCGTGTAATACGATGTCGGGTATCTTGTAATTAAATTTTTTAACGATAATATGCTTTTTAGTAAAGCAACAATTTCATATCTAAATAAAGGCAAGGTCCGCAAATAAAAAGATCAACATAAATTTGTTACAAGTGAGCATATGAGAAAGGTAATGCAAATAAAATAAAAAATTTTGATTAAAGGAAAGCTATTATGAAAAACAAAAAGTTATTATGAAAAAATATATTTAATTAATCAGTTGATTGTGTATTTCTGGAGAGTTTGTGAGAAAATATGAAGTAAGGGTGTGTTTGGTATCCCACTATGGGAATCATATACTATGATTATGAAAGTGATTCAAAGTGTTTGTTTAAGATGAGAGGGCCCACCACTACGGTAATGAATGATAAATATAATCTATACTCTATATACATTAAAAAGGCTAGGTATGAATCTTTCATAGGTGAAAGACCCACCACTACTATCAAACTCATACACATTGTCATTCATGGCAGCATACCAAACGCACCCTAAAACACATCACTTTTCTCATGAGAAGAAAGTGTTACAATTTTAAAAGGAAAGTTATTCGTTTAGAATTCTTTTATAGTTGTAGCCAAATACGAGTAATGTAACGATTAGCAAATTTATAACGAATAGAAAATAGTTGTGACACTATTAGATTATAACTAGCGTTTATTTAATGGTTTTTAAAGGATTGTTAATAAGTTATATTTCTGTCGCAAATCCGTCACAAATATTATTTATTTGTGACAGATTTCCGACGGAAATATTAAAAAATCAAAGTTCATTATGAATGAAAGCATTTCCGACGGATCAGAGACGAATAAATATAGATGTCGGAATGGCATTGGAATTTCGTTGGTAAGTTACGCAAATTACTGACAGATTTCCGACAGCAGTCGAATCTCTTGGAAATTCGTCGGAAGTTAGTCGGAAAAGCATATTGGTCGCTGTTTCGTCAGAAAATGGTCATTAATTAGCGACGGATATATATCCGTCAAAAAATCTGTCACTGAAAGTCCACTTTCTAGTAGTGTAATATTGTTTATTTACATTTTATAAAAATGTATATGTACTTTGTATATGTTGTAATGGGTAAAAACCAAAGTCCATGACCCAAGACCCATGATCCATTGACTACGTACAATAAATCTTGTTGGGTAAGAACCAAAGTCCATAACCCATACCCATGGAGCATGATCCATAACCCATGACCCATTGCATGACATCATGCATGAAGTCATGTTGGATATTATCTATGATCCATCATCCAAATTCCATGACCCATGACCCACGATCCATAACCCATTGACTAGGTACATTGTATATTGTTGGGTATCCATGATCCAAAGTCCATGACCCATGGTCCATAACCCATAACCCATAATCCGTTTTGCAACCCAAAATCCGGACTAAGCTGACCCAGCAGCCGGATCTCTAACAACGCATAACATAACTGTATTCCTTTTTCTTAACTAATTCAACAATTTTATACCTAACAACGCCTAGCAGAATATCCACAATAAAAACGAACACTTAAAACGTCACAAATAACGTTAACTAATGGTAACCTAATCAAACGACTCGTTACGAAGAATGTCATAAAAATTATAATATAAAAGTACTTAACAATAACTGATTGTACAATAAATCATACGACCAGGCCTTCGATGGTGATCGAAGGGAATGAGGGGTGTTATGCTTGCGCCAAACTTGTAGCCAATTTGCAATAAGAAATAGAAGACACTTCGTTAAGTGATTGCGCAAGGGTTGGACCCTGCGAACCACCTCCGGCGTGCGAGTAAGTATGTGATATGTGTTGTAAGTAATGTTGAGAATGTGAAATGCTGTGTTGAATGAACATACCATTGAAATGACTCGTCCAACCTATTTATAGATAGAAAAATAAGCTTGGAGAGTGTTTGCACATGTTTCGGAGATCATGGGGGCGTCCCATGATTTGTGGTAACCGCTAGGGCTTCATCCCCACTCTCTCTGTCTTGGCGGGAAAGCTAAGGAGATAGTGGGAACGTGGGTAAGATCAAGTCAATGTTCTCCTTTGTCTTAGTGTTTCCAAGGTCAGACCCCGAAGGGCTTAGGCCTTCGATTGGCGACTTCCCAACTGGTAACCATGTCAATGATGAATGGTTTTACGCCATCGATGACTTAGGAAGATAGACTTGGTCTTTCGTCATGAAGAGTCGACTGAGGTCGAATGGGAGTCCTTCGACCTGATCGGAGGGTACGTCATCAGTAACAATAAACAATTCTAACAGAAACTTAACACAACTTCATTACTTTATTCTTTTTTTAGTAATTCAGCAATAATAAGCATTATAACAATAATTAACAGAAACTTGGTTTAACGGCAACCTGGTCAGAGGACTCGTTATGAGGAACGACATAAGTTACGAATATCAACAGTTCCATCAGCAAGCACAGATCAGAGAAGCGTCCCGATGAGTCGCTCGGCTGAATCAGGTCTTCTGACAAAACAGTCACTGATGTTAAAGATAACGAGTGGATGCACTTTGGCTGATAGGCTGGTTGATAACGGGAAGAATTGTAGCACTGTTTGATCCGCCATGTTTTGTTTTTCCGATTGTGTGCCGAGAGGTGATGTTGCTAGGGTTTCAAGAATGAATGAGTTGATTGAGGGAGGGCAAGGATGGGTTGAATAGGTGTGGTTAAATGGCCCAATTAATATTTGAATAGAAGATCGAACTCAGGCCCAAAATTATCATATGTTTTGCGATCATGGAATTTTGATACTTCTTATTTGTTACTACTAAATACTATTTTTAATTTGATTTTTGTATTTAATAATAATAAAAGCTAAGGTAGCGTTTAGTTGTAGAAAGTTTTTTTGTTTTTTCCGTTTCTTACAACCTCCGTCGCATAATAATTGTTTTTTAAGTTTTTTTATTCAACTTTGACCATAAATATTTTTGTTTGTGTAATATAATACTTGAGGAAAAATATATGAATAGACTTGGTTTTAAAAAAGTCAAAGTTGAACAAGAAAGACTTAAAAAAGTCAAAGTGGACAATTATTAAAGGACGGGGGAAGTATAATTCTTTGATAATGGAATGGTTTTTCTTTACTAAATAAGAGTTAGAGAATTTTAAAAAACAAGTTTAAATGGAGCTATATCTTTTCTTTTTAAAAAGATTACATCGGATTGTAACGGTGGGCGGCGACGGCGAGGATGGAAGGTGGAGACATTACCAATGGTGATAAGGGTTAAGGGTTATAATTAAATACTTGAATAGTAGATTAAGAAATCCCGTCTTTTTCTTCTTCTTTTTTTTAGAGAGAAAAAAGTGGAGAATGATAGATTGGGGTTTTTATTTTTCTAGTTAAAATTTGGAAGTGATAATTTGTACCATCATTTTGGTTTATGAGTTCATTTCTTTTTTCTTTCTTTTCTTTTTTATGGTTTTAGAAGCTTCAATTATGTTATTTTAAGTAACATCACTACGTTAAACTTTTCAAATATAACTTTGTAAAAATTGCAAAAGAAAGATGAAAGCTTTATGTGTTTCTAATTTACTTGCAGATTTTCCGAGGTTCTAGGTTAAATCATGATTCTAGGCATGTATTTGGAAAATTAACAACAATTGATGTTGGGTTATACCGTAAGCTGTAGTGATTGCTACAACTCAATCCATATAAGAAACACGCGCGATAATGTTTTTGCAACCGTATTTTTATCAACGAATGCATCCAAAAGTTTACATGCTTATAGATGCAAACCATGGTCCAACATACACAAACACCTGAGCTCACACTACCATTTGCACTTCAAAAACACATATATCATCAATCTTCATAATAGGGCAGGACATGAGCTCTTGCAATATGCTCCTCGGCCTCAATTCTGCATATCATCAACATTACTTTAGAAATGTGCTCATATGGGTGCATCTCACTACTTAAGGATATGGGCGTAAGTAAGATGATGCATATGGTGGATCAGTTGCTTTGTGATTCAAGGTGGGTTGTGAGTTTTCAACAACTCATAATGGGGACTCTATTTATTGACGGTCCTAAAAGGTTGAAATTAGGTTCCCTCCAGTTACAGTGTCTTTAACAAAATATAAATAAACAAGCCACAAAGGAAAAGAAGTAAAGTTGGATACATTTTTAGCCCTATTATTAACAACAAATTATATATATTAAGTTTGTCTCCTTACAACTTTTTCTAGAAATTCAAATTATATTAGTAGTATAAGTCAAAACTAGTTATAGTCGAGAATGATGAGATGACTGAATTGGTAATTGATACATGTGGGTCTTATCATATGACAACTATGAGGGATTTCGTGTATGACTTCAAGGATGTTGATGGTGATTCGGTTCAGTTAGGTGATAACAGGACATGCACTATCAGTTAGGTGATAACGATGATGTTGCAGTGGCTCAAAGAAAGTTGGAGGACAAGCAACTTGAAGAAAAGACAACCACATGCTGCTTGGTAAAGGAGCAGGAAAATGTACACCTTGGTATAAAGGTGGGGGCGGACATTACGGTAATCGAAGTACTTGGTCAAGAGGGTCTAGAGGGAAATGTTGCTGAAAAGAAGAAAGTAAAGGAGTCTATGGAAGCTAATCTAGAAAAATTACTAAATTACAATGCCTTGTCAACAAGGTGGTCCCCACTTCAAGGTTCCAGTACAAGGAAAAGGTGTTGAGTATCGGTTATGTTTAAGTGTTACTGCTAAGGTGGAAATTATAGTATGTTTGTAGTAAACTTAAACATAGATTATGTAACACCCTTCCCGAACGAGTCGAATGTCACACTTATGGCACAAAACAAACGCAAGCGGAAGACTTTATTTATAAAAAATTCCAACCAAGTTCACCAATAAAACAATGGAAATAATTAATCTAGAACATAACAACTTCCAAGCGAAAAATCCAATTTGAAGTTTAAATGAAAGATCAAAATCCAAAGTCTAATCGATTCCAAAAGATAATGGGAAGACTATCATCAAAGTGGTCCACTAAGAGCTCGTAAGCATTCTTCACTCATATCCCAACTTCCCTTTTATTACCTGTCTCGGAGAAAAGAAAATGCGGTTGAGCTAGGCTCAGTGAACAGATATAAACAAACAGATATATCAAATATTCATAAGTAAACGAAATGGAATCATTATAAACAGATTAAGAAAGATATCCAATTTTATAGGGTTGAAACGAAAAAGGTAGTCAAACGAATCATATAGAAATGCCCCACGAGCTCGAAACATATGTCTAAAGCATGTCACATGCTTAGACCAAATAATCAAATACATATCATATCAAATTGTACAAGGGAGTTGCAGTCTCCAGATGTACCCTACAATGTGCAATAGGGTGTTGGCACCACACTACCATCCACTAAATCATATCCAAATCTAAATCATATACCTAGGATGCATCCATACGCCCTCTACACATCAAATCAAAGATGGGCAAGTACATAATAGATCACACAAATATGGGGACGCCGTGGACTGATCACACTGCTACTAATGGTGTCACACCATTGGTGCCACAATGACGCGGCCTTGGTACCTCTATAGCTAGTTAGATTGGGCATCAGAACAAATCAAAGGGTTCATATAGCATATTGAAGTAAACATAATATCTCAAAAGAAGTCGTAGTCAAACAAACGAATAAACTCATATCATAGCAATGTCAAATGAAGCATAAATCCAATGAATACAAAGGGCTTAAAGTGAAGTTATCAAACAAGTAACAAACGAATATCGATTCAAAGGATAGGCAACATATATAGTGATTTGAAAAGTGCAAAATTATATGGATCAAATGTCATAAGAATCCTTACAAGAAAGGATAGATATTATGTACCTTAATATGTGAATTGGTTTACCACCTTTATAGTTTATAAAAATGACACTACATACTAAGTTTGATCTGGGTTTAATTTACTTTTAGCTGTTTTTATTATACATCATAATTTGGCTCACAAGTACCGCTATCCTATCCCGCCATAGTATGTTAAATAAAATAAAAAAAAAACAAAAAAAAAAAAAAAAAAAAAAAAAAAAAAAAATTTCTCAAATACAACCCCTAACATAACATTAAGCATATTTCTATCACATGAGAAGCATATAGTATGTGAAATTTAGCCACAAGTAGTTTACTTCTTACGGTCACATTAAACCCAATCCCGACCATCATATTTTAACAGTTCATGGCACGTCTACATGCAGTATTTGCAGGACTGTTTTGAAAGCTAATATCTAATTTACTTATTTGTGTTTTTCATGCAAGTCTTCTTCTTCCTTAGTAATACATGGGACCTAGCTAGTTTAAGTTATCTTTACTCCATTTTAAATACTAAATCTTACGTATATATACCTCTTAACGTTAATGAATGCACATTAAACTCAACATGTGTTAGACCCGCAACTTATCGATTCACCATTTATATATATCATATTTACATTGAATTAAGATTGATGTGTGATTTCGTATTAACGTGATAGTTCAATAATTACCTCGAAATGAATAGATCGAAAAGGCCGAAACAAGAACACGGACACAAAGGTACAACTAGACACCATTTAATGTTATTTAAAATTTTAATGTCGTAATTAGCTTGAATAAAATACATAGTTTATCATGTGATAGTACTTGTATAAGCAGCCATATTTATGACGTATGAGGTCATAAGAATAAGGTTATTTGTTTTATTTTGTATTTACTATAACATTGTGGTTATTATCATTATAATTAGTATTGTTGATAACTACTGTAATAGTTTTAGGGTAGGGTATTATAGATTAGGAACTTAAGTGTACTTTGTAATTAGAATATATAGGTGTTATATTTGAACTTGCAACAATGATGTTTCCTATTCGACTTAGGATAGTTTTCTACCCCTCATCTCTATAAATAGAGATGAAAGGGGGGGGGGGGGGGGGGGGGGGGGGGGGGCTGGTTTGGAACATCCTTCTTGACTAGAATTGTAAGCTTTATTGGTGTGCGTATAATAACTAAACTTGTGTATTCTTTTCTTGTTTATCTCGCGTTCTTCAACCGGTTGTGTTGAAGGTTGCTACTTGTGCTCGATGAACGACCTACGATCTAGTGGTTCCACGATCGAACTTCGGGTTGTTGTCGTAATTGTCCAACAAGACAGAAATACCATATGTTGAGAAATGTTACTCACTATTAGACTATAGGGATTTAACAAAACAAGAGTTGGGAACGACAGGAGAAAATACCTAATTGATAACCACAAAGATATTTCCATCACTTCTTGGTATTTTTCCGAGAGGGGAGGAGGTCAAACTCATCTAAACGTTCGTCGCTATTGTCATAAATTTGATCAAAAGCAACATAAGGACAAATTCTTAAGTTTTGATTCAGATGACCATAAATCATATGATTCACCAATATTTAGTACCTTTTACCAAATTCAGCTACCAAATGGAAATTAGGCATGTGTTGAAGCAATTGCTTTACAAGAAATGAGCTGCATAAGGACAACCAGCATAAAATTTATATAAGCGTTGTAGCAAGGGCAACAAGTAGAGGTGGTCAAAAGGGCAGGTTGGTTTAGTTACTTGCATGTAAATTCATGAATGAAAATGATAATCGATTTGGTTTATGTATATTTCCATATTACATTCAATTTGGCCAAATTGATGATATCATGTAAACACATCTGGGTCTGGAAATGCATACTTTCCAGATAAAATTTGCTTTCATAAAGTAACTTAGGAGCTTGTATGCATTAAAAAAATATGCAGTGAGACATGTTTCCTTTTTTAACAAGTCTTTTACTCCACCAATTTGACTTGTTTAAAAAATGTAACCCAAATCAAACACATTTATTAGTAAACCCGAGTCAATATTTGCAAATTCATAATGGACCTATTTATAAGCAAGGATGTACTGTCGAACCTTGTACGAATTCGTCTGAAGGTGTAACTTTTAGATGATGCCAGACCATTGGTGTGTGAGATGTCCTGTTGAAGGGAGAAATCATGATTTAGATTTAGCTTAATTTAAGGTTTATGGAAGGAGCTGGGAGCTGTGGTAATTCTTAGAGAAAAACAAAATTAGGCAAAATAAAATACAAAATTTTACGCACAAGATGACTTAGGGACCTCCACTCTCCTGCAACAAGAGCTGCCATAAACTGCTTAACCTTCACCTGCCATCGACAAGTGTTAAGAGAATAGAGATGATGGGGGTTATGGAGGATAGAGAAGTCGAGGTGGCAATTTCAACCCGTTCACTTATAAATGGGTTCAATTTGGGTTGTGTTCTATTGCAAACAGTATGAATAAAAACGTAGCTAAAAAGGGAACAGGTTGGAAGTCACCCAGAGTCATTGTTTCATGCTTACAATTCCCTAACACAATTTATTTCCATAATAATAATTAACACATTGACTAGCCATAACACAGATTGGAGAAATAATGTTGGCCGTTCATTGACCTGTATCACCCATCTTGCCACCTCTAAAGAAGAGAGAAGAGAACTAGGGAATTTGTACACACTTTTTTGAGATCTCTAAAGAAGAGAGAAGAGAACTAGGGAATTTGTACACACTTTTTTGAGATTCCTGGTGTTACGTAAAATCATGACCTCCAAATTATTTCCACCACCATTGGTGCCGAGGTTCCTGTATTGTGAATCTTAGTTGACCCAAGCATCAATAGAAATAACTTACAACGAGTTTACAGGCGAGTATTACTTATAGACTACTTACTCTAAAAAGGAACCGGTAAATGAGTAAGATGTTGAAAAGTCGACATATTTCAATTTGTGAAGCCCCTGCAACAAGGATATAACAAATCATAACAAGCAAGATAGGGGATCATAATTTATCAACGGGGTAACTGAATGTGCGATTGTATGGAATGAACAACAATTTGTGTAAAATAATGACAACTTAAACCATTTACTTTTGAATCTGTCGATTTGGGTTATGTTTAATATCTAAAGGTCAAATGGGTAAAATGAAAAAGTAATTTTGATGCACACAATGTATTAATCCCTTTATTCAAAAAGTTAGAAACCTAGAATATTATGTATAACTTGTAATTGAATTAAGCACACAGATCATTTATAGAAAATTGGACAAATATTTCATACCAATCAAGCCGAACCAAAATTACCAGTCTTGGCTCGAAATTGTGTTGACCAGTTTACCCACCCCACCCATTTACATCGAAAAGATCGTGGGTTCAAGTCTCAATTGATGCACACGTGACTAAAGGTTGTATGATGGGTGTCAGAATCTTTGCCGTAAAGGAAATAAAATTGGCTCACAACAAAAATTATGATCCCCTATCTAGGTGTACTTTAGAAATTAATGGGGAACATATGAGCAGAGTTGCAACTCCTTTTGTACAAACACCTGCAAACTGATTTATCATCCCTTGTAAATTAGCAGCTGACTTGAAAGCATTTATTTCATTGACACCCTCTCTCCTTCCAATAATTATACTCTAATATCCCTGAACTCTCATCAATCACAAGTGATTTTCCTGCTTCTTCGTCTTTTACTGTTCAGTTAATATTTTGTGTTTTTTTTGGGTGCATTAACAAATGCTAGTTATTTTAACAAGAGTACTATTGGCTATAAAAATAAAGATTTAATTTAAAAAATCGCAACTAGAGCATCATGGGCCATTGAGAGTTTTAGATGAATACCTTTATCAGCTCATGAGCCATGGTATCCGGCACTTTGAATCCTTTCAGTGCCAAAGTGGTTATGTTAGGACAGTTGAGGACAAATTCACTGCCTGTTGAATACTCTAAACCATCATAGTCATCTGCTTGTGATGGTCCTACAAATTCAATGATCAAGCGCTCTATCAAGGGTATACGTTTACTCACAGACTCCAAATTAAGCGTCCACCTATCACTAAGAAACATTTTTAAAGTTTGAGAATTAGGGGTGTGCATTCCAGGAAGCTGATAAAGAATAAAAACATATAACAAGTGTTATCAACTTCAGACAATGGATGACAATATGCAACATGGAAACTTTGCTCAGTTGAATAAAGAAGATAACTGAGGTTTAACTGGTGATTCAAAAATTTTGTGTGGATTTTAATATAGCGAAAAAATGTCATAATGTGGCCAAAAAAATTACTTCAGACTGTTTTTGAGCTTTAGACAGAGTTTGTTTGCCAAAGAGTAATTGACCTTGTTTCACGTATCTTTCAATTTCCTTCTCTTTATACAGCAGCAAACTAATATGCAGTTTATAGTTATTCAACTGTCGTGGAGTATAGTTAACTAGACTTAGTTAGAAGTCACCCTTTAAAACACGAATTACATTAAACATTAAAGTTAAAACACGAATTACATTAAACATTAAAGTGAAAACACGAAATACATAGTATATAAACTTGATATTGAGTAGTGGAAGTGTGAAAAAAAATTGTATGTTTATTGGGTATTTATAGTGGTGGGCAAATTAGCCGTTTGTTAACGTTGAGGGGGTGTACGTGATTTTTTTTTTTTTTTTTTTTTTTTTCCTATTCGTTTTGCAGCTTCACGCTGCGTTAAGTGGGTAACACACGAGTTTAACGCACCCATAACTCAGGACCTAGGTGTGGTTATATACGCACCTTTAACGCGAAAACGTTAAGGTTTAACGTGGGTGCAAAGTTACCATACCGAGTGCTCTTAGAAGTCACCCTTTACATTCTTCTTACTATTGGATTAAAGATCATCACTTCGACGTGAAGATGGAAACTGAAAAAGCTATATGACAATGTGAAACTAAACACATGTGTACAAGGTGATATTTTATCAACAGAGAACAACAAAGCAAAGGGACTTACAGGGACACAATCTCGAGATCGATGAGAGATGGACAATTAGATAGCGACCGCAAAAGTGTGTAGTTATTCCTCCATCCAATATTGTAAAAATGCAATCTTCTCAAACTAGACCATACAAATACAACATATAGTGTCAGCACATACAGGTAAATATTTCACTCATTCGAAAATAATGGCAACATACCGTGCCCCATGGTTCGTATTTATGGAATATAAACAGGAGCCTGTTAAAATAGATGAACCCTTTATTTGTCTCAATCGCTCGTCATAAAGTACACCAAGTTTGATAGACCTGAGGTTCAAGAAGATATTTGTAAGTCTGAGCATATTGTACTACATGATTGCACTAATGAAAAATAAGTCCAACATGTATATGATAAAAATTGCACATTCATAAAATTTTACCAAATCCATATATTAGACACGTCAACCTCAGAATTTCAAAAGTTAAAACTCTCACGTGTAAGACAGCATATGACACAAAATTGTACTGTGTCATTTAGTTTCATCCCTAAAAACTAATGACCCATATATAGTTTGTCATTGGCCAAACAATTCAACCGACTTATCCAGGGAAACATAAAGAGGTGGCATTTGATTTTGCCATTCAACTATAAGTGTGAAAAAGACACACAATCCAATAGAGCTAGCTTACCGAAGCGCATTTCCAGCTCGATAAATCATTTTTGACACCACAGCATCGTTAGCCTTAGGGACTAAATTAGTAACCAAGTCAATATCAGCAAAACACAAAGGATCCCTAGCACACTTCTTAAAAAACGAACACGTCGCCGCAGCATTGCACACACTTGCCGTATCAAGCATTGCAAAAACCTATCGAATAATCATTCACAAATCACAGATATAAATAGCTAAAGAATGTCACTATGTGTAAATGTCAGAATTGACTACACAAGTAAGACTATCAAATGCACTGACAAGTATACAACTAACTAACAGGATTTAATGACTTGGCATAACAGAATCTGATGCTGTGGCATGTGCTGGAAATATATGAATTGAAGCAGGAACATGGCACTCTATACGCTCATACTCTAACAACATTTAGATCTATAAACAATTATGAACATATCATACACGGAATAATACACTACCACATCATCATCTTATTTTTTTTATATACAAAACCCTTAAAATGCATCGAACCTTACACATTATAATAGCTCTCAACGTCGGCATTTAGTAGAGATTAATATACTACCACATCATCATCCCACTTCAATACAAAACCTTTACACGATAACAATAAAGTATATTTTGGTATCACGCCGACATTAGTACAAGAAAAAAAAGTGATTAGCAAGTCAGTTTTTATCATACAGAGAACCTATTTATTGAAACTACTTTATAGGCGACCAATTATGTTTTTGTTTTCGTTTATATCAATTCAAGCTAAATTTATGGCCGGAAATTAGAAAAAGGGAATTAAGGAACCTAAATATAACATATTTAGAAAATATGAATTAAGAGTTACATGTGAAATACCAAGCATACCCTCAATTTAGATTCGACTTTATTTTATTAAATTTCACGTCTAGTTTTTTATTCGTATCACTTTGATACATTAGTGTTGGGTTTATTTTTGTGGTTTGATATAATATTTTAGACGTGATTGGCATAAAAGCAAACACATTTTACACTTCGATAACTATTACTACTTTGCCTAAGCATTTACTAGCCACTAGTTTTGAATTTTATCAAAATTATCATCATCCAATATATGCAATGCAATTAAACCCTAAATACTTGATACCTTAACAGTGACGTCGTAATATAAGGGCCAAACGATTGCGTTATGATTGGAAGCTTTACGAAGCGACCGCCTACCGGCTTTGAGTAAAACGCTACTGATATGGATCACACGTCGAGTGAAATCGTAATCAGTAAATTTTGACTCGATGATACGGTCGATGGAGTCGTGATCAGTGACGACAGTGATTAAGGATTCTAGGAGTGAGTCCATGGTTGAATTCTTGTAATTAGGGTTTGACTTTGAAACCCTAGAATAGCGGGTGCGTTTGGGAGGCGTCATTAGTGATGGAGGAGAGAAATGATGTTTTTTGTTCATGGGTTTAAAACTGGCTCTCTGATAGCAGGAACCAGACTTATATTTTTTTATATTTTTGTAAGGGATTCGCTATTCATTGCCCAATTGGCAATTTCTAAATATTTATTAACCTTCTATCATTTCCATTTTTTATATCACCTTACATTAATTAACTAATTCATCTAACTATCTTATAATAGAGGGATGAACTTCCCTCATATTAAATGTTTTAAGATTTCCAAATATAGAATTTTAAGCAAATGTACAAGTTACAAAGCATTAGTTACAATAGTTAAAGCACAAATACAAATACAAATCAAACTACAATTAATACAAAACTTAAAACACCCCTTCACACAAAAGTACATGTCTCTAATCATGATGTACAACATTTGCTTCACATAAAAACTAAAAACCATGTATAAAGATTCCTCTTGGCCAAGATACCATTTTCTTTCAGTTCTTTGCTGCTCACGCACTAGGAAATACCTATATTCAAAGATTCAAATTAATAAAACATATACTTCAAAATCCCATATCATAACTGGTATTTCTTATTATTTGTATGAACATGGCAGAAGCTTTATTGATTCTTGAAATCCCATACGTTTTGTTACTTAGATTCTTTCAAAATCCCATAACTGGTATATCATATCATAACCCGACCCACATCAAACCGAGCATTACAAAACTCAGCAAGAAATACCATATCATAACTGGTATTTCTTATTATTTCTAGATCGAAATCACCATCTCACGAACTCAGCAAGAAAAAGAAAAATAACGCAGATCTCAAGTTTGTGTTTCCAATTTTTTGTAATAAATCTTTAAAAGATTTAAACACCAAAACCCATCATCGATCTTGAATCAAGACACGATAAAATCATCAAACGACACAACCACTACACTACTTGAAATCAAAAGAAACCTACCCGAGACCTTATTTCAGATCTTGAAGCCAATAACCTTAACAACACTTCAACGTCTCTTGATATTTAAAAGGTGATTAGGTCCATTCATGTTCATGTGCTTTGATTTGTGTGGATTAATTGAGACGAGTAGAGAAGAAACATAGTGGGTTGCGTTCGTTATAGCTTCGATTAGATCTAACGGATTACTGTTGTTGGTGTTCGAATATTACAAAAGATTTTAAGGGACGATTTGGATTTTTTTTCTTCTTCTTGCAGACAGAGAGAAAAAGAAAGAGGGAGGCGACATGTTTGTGATTAGGGTTATGAGATACATTAGGTAAAGTTAAATAAATATCTGTATGTATTTCGGGTTGTGAATTGGGCTACCCATTACCAACTTTGTAAGTAACAAAAGGTCGAATAGTGACACAAAAGATTGCCTTTATTGCCAATCCATTCAATACTTTACGTAAATTGGTGAAAAAAAATGGCAAGAAGTCAACAACCTAGAAATATTAATACACAAGGTGATTAAATTGAACTTTTGAATGATAGTATAAGATAAAGGATGGTTAACTTTGTAGGTCATTTGCTTTATAGAAAAAGAAAAAAAAAATATTACTCATCTCATTTTATACTTTCTATAATATTATTAGAAAATCTGTGTTAAGTATATTTGTTTAAAATATTGTTACAAGTGTTAAAAAATAATGCGGCGGGTACCCTGAAATAAAATTTTTCGTTGAATCATGTTTTTTATTTTTATTATGTTCTTTTTGACAATAAATTTACGGATATCAAGAATTTTGTTTAGCCCGTACCCGTTCGGGCTCGAGCCCGTTTGGGCTCGAGCCCGTTTGGCCCGCGCCAGTTCGTGCTTAAGCCCGTTTTTCCCCGTTGGTGTCGTGGGGAAAAATGGTGCCACATCAGCACTTTTTCTCATAACACCAGAATCCACCATAACGGGCTTAAGCACGAACTGGCGCGGGCCTAACGGGCATGGGCCAACGGGATCGAGCCCGAACGGGCAAGGGCTAAACAAAATTCTTGATATCCGTAAATTTATTGTCAAAAAGAACATAATAAAATAAAAAACATGATTCAACGAAAAATTTTATTTCAGGGTACCCGCCGCCGCAACGCGCGGGTACCCTGCTAGTATTATGTAATGCAATTATACCTTTTATTTATTTATTTGAATCATTTCTTTTCAATTTAACTAAGGTGTTGTTTTTTTATTAAGAGGCTCTGAATCTGAATCTGAGGCGTAAATGTCTGAATCGGAATGGAATAATATTGTTTGATTTTTCGTAAAAAAATGTCTAAATGATATAAATATAATGAATTATATAAATATAATGCAATTTTATTCTTACGATACATAAACATTTATAAACATTAAATAGAACAACTGAGTCATAAAACTAGCCCAAGTTAGCAACACGGAATTAAAATATGTTGAAACAAAACATTCAAGGATATTGTGTCACCATTTGATCTCGTAAAGTAGCCATATATTGTTGATATGCTACATTCTGATGTTGCTAAACATTTTCACCATTTTATAAATTATCACTACCAATTAATTTACGATGAGAAAAAGTAAATTATTTCTATAATATTCTTAACATTTTAATTTAACAGCTAAAAATATATTCATAGAAAAATAAATCGAGGTTCTTGCTAAAGATACGCATGCCACAATTTGATATCACAAACTAGTTATAAGTTCTTATTGTTTGAAAGACTCTTGTGTTTGAGTATTTTCATATTATCATCTTTTAACATCTTTTATTGAACAAAATAAATTAACGACGTAATTCTCTTTAAACGTATTATCAATACTAAAGGAAAATTTGAGAAAATATATAATAAAAAATGAAAAAAAAGAATCGAAGAAAAAAAAACAAAAAAAAGGGGGTTAAAAGACATTAAGAGGCAACAAGACATCTCTCCACATCTTGTTGGTTAAGAGGTTTGCTAACTGCCTCTGAACAAGAAGAAAAAAACAAACGCACTTAATGACACAAATGTCTGACCGTGTCTGAACGAATCAGATTAAGAGGCAGTTAAGAGACAATTTTAATAAAACAAACACCACCTAAATGTTGCAAGAATAACAGTAACGAAATTATGTACTTCCTTCCTTGAGAACTTTGTTTTGATCATAAAAAGTTTAAGAAAACATTCAAGTGTTGATTAAACAAAGTTAGTCAAATTGAAATAATAAAAAAAAAAAAACAATCAAGTATTTATTACATTTTTCTAGTTTTTGCCTTTGTGATTATGTTACGAAATATGAATTGTGTTCCTCAATATATAATAGATACATGAATGCAAATTTACATTTTATTTCAAAAACCAACTTCAACAACTTACGATACTCAATATTTTAAAGAAAAAATAGGATTCAAGTCTTGATTTTCCAACATGATTCTTTTCTTCTTCGTGGCATGTCTTGAATTACCATTACTCTTACCCACAAGTTCTTCGTGCATTGGGCATGTGCTAATATTATGACCAACACCTTTACATTGGCTACAATTATGTACTTTTTTCGCCAATTCAATTCCCCCTTTCATTCTTTGTTTGGGACGTCCTTTAGGTTTTGATTTTGGTGGACATTAAACCAATTTTATCACCTCTGTTGGAACTTCATCATTGCTCATAGATGTCGAATTTTCAAAAAATACTTCTTCTGACAAAGTAACTTCTTTACGACTCTACCGAGAAAGTAAACACGCAAGAGGAATGTCGAAGCAATGCTTGTGAAGAAAAACACTTAATATATGACGATATAGTATACCTACAAATTCAAAACTTTTGCAACTACATTTAGCTACCTTACCATCCATACCACCTCATGCTTGTTATATTGTATATCTTTGTGATGCTTAACCAAAAAAAAAAAAAAAAAAAAAAAAAAAAAAAAAAAGTTACAAGTTTTCTCCACAACTGTGTATTGAATTGCTCGTACAAACTCCTCTTGAAACTTTTAAAATGCAAAGTGAGTTAAAAAAAATGACAGCCTTGCTCCTCTAGTGGTGATTATGATATCAAATAAGATCTTTTGTATTTCACCAAGATAATATCATGGATTTATTTTTGTTGAATATCCTTTATTGCAAGGTCAACCTAGAAGTCAAATAAGTTATGGATTAAATTATGATAAAAGAAAAGTATCACGGAGTATATGTTGTAACTAAAACATAAAGATTATTTCGAATAATAACTTGCTTGTTTAATAAATTGAGATAGACTTGTGTTAGATGATATAAATCTTTTTAGAAATGCATTAATATTCTCTGATGTTCGTGTTGTTGTCATGCCAGAAAAAAGAACTCACTAAGATAAGCTGGCACCCAAAACTTTTTGATACGATATAACCCAGTTATATGTTTATTTTCGTCCAAGTCGTATTTTGCTATCAGTAATGGCCATTGCTTCTTGAACTCTTCTCTTGTGTCTAACTTGTATAAGCTATAAAAATCTGAGCACCAACTTGAAAAATTACCTCTTAAAATGAAAATGAACCAACCACTAAATTTAGTTGTGATGTGCTATATACAAAATGCATGTTTTGTAGAAGGCATCTTTTTTGAGATTGCTTTCGTTATCCATGGATCTTGATTGGTTAATATGTATTGGGTGGTTTTGTCATAAGCAAAACAAATTTCCGTAATTATTAACAAGTTAATGAGACAAATACATTACAGAGTTTTATATATAGATCTTATTTCCAAAATGAATAATTGTCTACCACTAGTACAATCACCACAATCTCCTACGACTTTTTTTAAACGGTCCATACGACTGTCATAGGCACTAACTCCTCCTGACGACATGTCGTAGGCACCAACCTGTCGACATTGCCCCGTTGCTATTTACCGTCCCGACGACAAAGCCCTAAGACAATGTGGGACTCACATGCTTTTTCAGTCAAAGATTTTGATGTTATGCACAATTGGTCCCGACGACATGTCGTAGGCACCATATTGCTAATTAACTATTTAATTAGTTAAGTCTAATTACGCTTCTAAATATACCTACCACCTGTCGTCGATACGTAATTGCAAAGGTCAACGATGTTCAATGTTATGTTTTTGTTGCCGACGACATGTCGTAGGGAAAATAAAAACCATATTGGTTTTTCATTTAACTTCCCGACGACATGCCGAAGGGAAAATAAAAAATCGTACAATTTTTTTCAGTCCCGACGACATGTCGTAGGGATTTTTTTATGATGCAGCTGCAATTTTCCGGAAAAAATCTACCAAAACCTGTATGCAACCAAAACCTTTAACAACCAAAAGCAACATGACCGAACACAAATTATAACGGATGAGTCGAGTTGTTATGGATATGCATAACATGTTAAATGGATGAGTCGAGGTGTTATGGATATTCATAGCATGTTAAACGGATGAGTCAATATGTTATGGATATACATAACATGTTAAGTGGATGAGTCTATATGTTATAGATATACATAACATGTTAAATGGATGAGTCGAGTTGTTATGGATATGCAGATAACCAATCGTTTATTTCACTATTTCTCTATTTGCTTGAAAATCCACTCAACTTCCCACCAAAAATTCTCGCCAAAATTATAGCGCCAAAACTTTCCACCAAAAGCTCTATTTTTTACCATATATGTTAGTTAGCAGATCTGCTCTTATCCTCACAAACACATTATATACTCTCTTATCCTCACAACCACAAACATACACACTGTTATCATGAAGATGGAGCAATTCGTATGCGTCAATGTTTAAACTTTATCGATCTGTAATGTAATTCGTACGCTCTACTGTTTGAACTTTTATCGATCTGTAATGTAATTCGTACGGTATATTAATGTTGGATGTTTATTGACATTTTATCAATTTGTAATGAAATCGTTTGTACGAGTTATTAATTGTCACTATATCTCACACATACATACAACTTTTATCTCATATTTTATGTTGTTTTTATTGGTAAAAATCGTTTGAACATTTATATGTGCAACCTTTTATCGATTTGTAATGGAATCATTTGTACGAGTTATTGTCACTATATCTCACAGATACGTACAAATTTTTGTCTCATATTTTATGTTGTTTTTATTGCTGAAATTGTTTGCTTTTTCTAACATAGAGTTTTTTCGGTTTTTATAGTAACGCGAAACTAAAACTAATAGCCCAAAAATTTGTGTGCTTTTATTACCTTCGACATGTCGTAGGGAAAAAAAAAAGGCTGAAAAAAATACCGCCCAAAAGTCTTAATATATACCGACGACATTTCGTCGGTATAAAACAAAATATAAACGTAATTAACACTAAGATAATTACAAGATTATACCGACGACTTGGCATTGGTATTTAACAAACCACGTTCGTAATTAAAACTACTCAAACACTAATCGCCCAAAAAAATGTATGGTTTTTTATACCGCGACATGTCGTAAGGATCTTAAAGGCGGGAAAAAGAATACCGCCAAAAAATGGGTGAAATGTTGAAAGTCAAATTTGACCTATAAAATGCCTACGACATATCTTCGGCATTTTGTTTGGTTAAAAAATCAACACATAGAAGCCTCGATCAAGCTAATTTTTTGTCGTTTAGTGTTTTGTCCCGACAACATTGTGTCGTTTGAATTTTGCTCGTCGTCAGTTCTACTTTTTCTAGTAGTGTACTGATGTGCCCAAAAAAGTTAAAACAAAATGTACGAAGAAATTTGTATGGCCAGGGAAGTTAATCCAAATACATATTGCTTTTAAATTGATCTTACACTAAAGCATAAATAATATCTAGCGCACCATACTATACTTGTGTGTTGTGTGTACATGTCTATAGAATTTCATGATATAACGAAAAACCTAAAAGAAACGATAAAAACATTACATACCTCTATAAGCCACCTAAATGTTTTTGTTGTCTCGTTGCGTAAAAGTGCACATCCAAATAAAATGGTCCTTCCATTATTGTTGATGCCAAAAGGCATGTCATATGAGTTCAATTTGTATGTAGTATCAAACGCAACCACATCTCCATATTTTTTGAACCACTCAAAACATTGGGGAGGAGACCAAAATATATGTTCTAACTTGTTTTCATCATCCCTTGTAAATGCATATTAATAGTTGGAGTTTTCACTGTTACTTTTCATGCAATATTCCAAAAGGTTTTTTGCATCATCATGTGATTATTTTTCTTAGTTTTACTAAAAAACTTACAAAAAATCCTTACTAAGGAAAGATAGTTTCCATGACTTACATTTTTTTCAAGCTCTATGACACGCATAATTTGTCTAATCGACAAACCACCTTCTTTGAGCAAGAGTATACGTTTTTCACGATATGAAGGAAGAAACCGAACCTCGTCCATAGACAACAACTCATGATTGTGCTCTAAATTCAATAAAGTGACTTGCCACTTTTCCCAAAAAAATATCATTTTCTCTTCTTAACGTAATTTGCATATATGCCTTGCATCCACATTTT
This sequence comes from Chrysanthemum seticuspe, assembly GCA_019973895.1. Lineage (NCBI taxonomy): Eukaryota > Viridiplantae > Streptophyta > Magnoliopsida > Asterales > Asteraceae > Chrysanthemum > Chrysanthemum seticuspe. Next base: position 255,747,108 of record BPTQ01000002.1, on the reverse strand, counting down.
GAAGACGTCCGATTTCTTTGTACTTTTGAGTAATCCACCACTTTAGGCTTTGGTTTTCCTTCACGATGACAAAAAAATCTCGTCGTGTCTTTTCTCCATTTTTATTATTATTAAACCTTCCGTGTACAATTGAGAAATTGTTTTTGGCAAAAATTTTGATAAAATGTAAATGCTTCTTCTTCACTAAGAAAATATTGACCCACAAATGGTTTATCGAAAGCATCTTGCATACTTTGTTCACCTTCTTCAAAAATAATTTCATTTAGAGCAATATTAATAGGATTGGAATCGGTTGGTTTTTCATTTAGATCAAAAGAAACTTTGTTATGCATCTTTTAAAATATGCAAAATAAAATGATTTGTTTATCTTTGGATCACTAAAACATGAATGCTTAACTTTGACGTAATATGATATGTAAGAAATGAGAGAAAGAAATTGAAAATGTTGTAGTTGTAAGAATACAAAAAATATATATATACACATGGTACTTGGCGCCAAAATAAAATTAGAGCACTGGGTGTGGGAGTTTCATGGCTCGCCGTGGGCTTATGTGGCGGTTCGCCGTGGCTCGCCATCACACCGGGGTGGCTCGCCGTGGAGGTGATCGTCGTGGTGACGACGAAGCAAATGAGTCTGACAAACCATGACAAAGCAACAAATATATTTGATTTTCAATATATATCCGTTATTAAACGGATAAAACTCTTCTTTAAAAAAAAAAAAAAAAAAAAAAAAAAAAAAAAAAAAAAAAAAAAAAACCTCACCACCCCTATAAATAAAATATCATATCCATCATTTTTATCATCTTCATCTCCTCCATCTTCCTCAACTCTCTATAGTCTATACCTTTATTCAAAAAAAAATCTCACAATGTCTCAAAACCCAAATGACTGAGGGTATTTCATAAACTTACTAAACTCAAACCCACCACAATACGGGGGTTCTTCAAACCCGTCTACCCCCTCCTCTCAAAATTCCAACCAGTCTCCACAAGAAATTTTTCTTAACCAACAGTATGCGTTTCAACAAGGATTCGCAACTTACCCCGCCCGATTTCAATCACCACAGTTTTTTAACCCGTCACAACCTCCACAGTTTCCCCAAATAGAATCACAACCGTCCGGTTCACAATTCAAAGTTCCAAAACCACGTGAACCGGCCAAAGGTAGGGGAAAAAGAAGAAGGCAAAAAAACAAGTTGTGGATTTGGACGCAGATGACGATGAAGATGTGGAAGTCATAGCCCAGGAAGACAGGAGGAAGTGGAGCAAGTCTGAAGAAAGGTTACTTGCGCAATGTTGGATAGAAATTTCCCAAGATCGATATATGGGAAATGACTGTTCCGAAGATTTCTTTTGGAACGACATTCTCGACATGTTCAATGCTCAGACCACCAATGACCAGCGTGGCAAAAATATGATAACTGGTAAATGGTCGAGGATTAACGGTGATTGCCAAAAATTCAACGCTATTTACAAACATCTGCAGCATCGAAGTGGTGAAAATGACCACGATCATGTCGAGAATGCGAAAGTTAGCTTTGCGCAACGTTATGGTGGGAAGGAGTTCGTGTACGAAAAATGCTGGGAGATTTTGAAAAATTACCCGAAGTGGGATGCCGAAGATCCGATTGACATTACATGTCTTGAGGATATATTCGGCCCGGACAAACGAGCTCGTCCTGAAAGAGATGGCGGCAAACGAGCCGCAAAGAAACAAAATTCGACTTCAACGTCGAGCGCTGCGAGCTCCAGTGGGAGTCAATCAAGTACTTTTTAGGGACATATATCCGAAATATATGCTGAAAAAGCCGAGTCTCAAAGGGCTTGTAACGAGGCGGGGCGGGAGAAGGAACAAGCTATCCAAGAGAAGATCGAGATGGAGTTTCTGATTATAGATCCCAATTTGAATCCTGACCCGGTAAAAGCAGAGATCATCCGAAAGAGGCAGAAACGACTAATCAAGAAATATCACGTAAGAGATGACTAGGTTTCTTATTATTAGTATGTGTTGTATTTTTTTTACCCGTGTCATTTTTTTTTCTTCGTATCGTGTTTTATTTTATTTATTTATTTATTATTTTTATTTTTTTTATGTATTGTATTTTTATTTTTAATGAAATGAATTTAGTTTATTTGGAAAATTGAATAAAAAAAATAAAGTGGTAGTGGTGGGCCCCAAATGAAGAGGTTGAGGTTTGTTATGAGGGGGAGAGTTTGTTGTGGTTAGTTGTGGAGGTTTGTTATCCTGATGTGGCAGTAAGGGTGAGCATATGACCCGAACGGACCGGACCGACCGAAGGACCGACCGGACCGACACGGACCGAGACCGGACCGACCACATTCGGTCCGGTCCGCGGTCCCGGCTTTTGGGCTAATTGGTCCTCGGTCCGGTCCGGACCAAAACCGACGAATTTGGCCTTGTTGGACCGGACCGACCGAAGGACCGACCGGACCGGTCCAGACCGAGACCGGACCGACCACATTCGGTCCGGTCTCGGTCTAGGGTTTATGCCGAAATCGGTTTTCGGTCCGGTCCGGTTTTTGGACCATGCACACCCTTACGTGGCAGTGATGAAGAGGTTGAGGTTTGTCACCACACCCATCCCTCTTAGAATGATTGATTTTTAGCTAAATTAATTTAGAATATTTGTTGTATCTTGAGAAAAAAGAAAAAGATATATCTTTAAAGGAGTAGATAGCTAGAAATCTCCATATTGTAAACATATAGTTGATATACGTATGATACACAAGCAAAAAAATATTAGGAAAATTAAAAATGATCATAAGAATTGATTGTTAGCAAATTAAATAAAAATATTTGTTGTATTTTGAGGGAAAAAAAATAGAAAGATTATATGATTTATATCTTTAAAGAAATAGATAGCTAGAAATATGTATTTTGTAAACATGTGTGGTTGATATACGTTTGATACACATGTAATGGTACAACATGTATCAAGTCAAATTGCTAGAATCCATTTCGTTACTGTTATTCTTGCAACATTTAATCAAACTGAAAAGAAATGATTCAAATAAAAAAAAAGGGTAGAATAGGCATTACATAATACTAGCAGGGTATCCCGTGCGATGCGGCGGCGGGTACCCTGTGACTAACTTTAATGGCGAGCAAATATTTTTTTATTTATATGTTTTTTTTCTAACAATAGCTTTATGTATTTTAATTTGCGATGAACTATGTATTTTAATTTATTACAATTTTTATTAGAATAAATGTACGGATGTCAAGAATTTCACGTCATATTTCAACTCTTTTAATCATTGACAATGTTTTTTTATTACACAATCGCAATAATGAATATTCAGTAAGCAACGATTTTTCGTTGTTCAAAACGACTACATAATTTATATAAAGTTATTTCAAGATACTCGTCGTCGCAACACGCGGGTATATGTTGGTAGCAAAAATTTAGCTTGCCCTTTCAAAATTCGGATTAAACAATAAAATGTAACCAATTTTTTCTTTTTATAAAAACAAATAACGTCCAACACAAACTTTCTTACAAAGAAATCAGTCCATCTTAATGATACAAAGGCCAACGAAAAATTAACAAGAGTCCAACCCACAAAATAAAACTTAACCTATTTCACTCACATAAAACAAACCTAATTATACTCTCAAAAAGTTTAGCAGCCACTTTTCTCTCTCAAACCACAAGTTAGATATATCCTCTTCTATCTAATTGCAAAAAACATGTACCAAACTAATCATGTAATTTATCCTGAACACCAAACAAGAATGAACCTTTTGACCTCTTGGTTGTAGCCCACAAAGAACCCAAACATTTTTTGGCTTCTAAATCCTATATACGAGTCTCGGGTGGATAATTTTTTGTTGTTCTTCTGTGTTTGACCGAAAGAAAGGTGAGAATGAAACACGTTTGTTGTTTTGGGTAAAGGATCTTCAAAAGTTTTGGTGTTTCTTTGAATAACACGAAAAAATAAATTGAGATCTATTAATTATTTTGCTTTTCAGTTTTGAAGTTTTGATCGAGTGTTGGGGAGTGAAGGTAAGGGTCATGGTTGTGTCTAGTTTAGGATTTGTTAGCTTTTTTTTCGACATGTTAATCTTGCAAATGCATTAAATAAATGTTAAATCTTGATTGGAAAAAACGGATCTTTGAAACATGGATTGTGAAAGATTGAAAAGGGTTTCGTGTGTTTTGGTGAAGTAAGATTCGGGTTTTTGGAATTTGATAATGACGATGGTGCAAAAAAAATATAAAAAAATATGGTTTTTCTTATTAAGAGGTAAAAAGCTGGGGTTTTATTTATAAAAGGATCAAGAACATCAAGATAGAACTTGATGAAGGGCAAACAATGTTACCAAAAATAAAGATAGTTATGTACAAAGTAATGAACCCGGCGGAGCATCGACGGTCGTTTGGTCAGCAGATGGAGGAGTATGGTTATGGAGAGGGTTATCTCATAATCATCAACACCGAATGAAATATGTCACGTGAAGGGTTTTGGGCTATATGTGGATACGTAATTGTACATTGTGCTTTACATTTTGTATTAATTGGTGATAGGGTGTATTAATTGTATGTATGTAAAAAAAAGTATTTGCTTAAAATCTTGTGCTTTACATATTGTACATTATGTTTTAAAATTAGTATTTGCTTAAAATTCTATATATGGAAATCTTAAAATCATTAATATAAGGGAAGTGCATCCCTCTATTATAAGATAGTTAGATGAATAAGTTAATTAATGTAAGATGATATCAAAAATGAAAATGATAGAAGGTTAATAAATGTTTAAAAATTGCCCATGGGGCAATGAATAACAAATATCTTTGTGTAATTCTAGTTGAAAGGCAAACAAAGTTTTGTGTTTTTCGGCGTTTCACAAGCTCGCTTTTTTTTTTTTGTTAATTTTGAAACTTTTAGGCTTATTAAGTTTATATATATATAAGCCAAACAAAATGAGTTTATGAAACATAAGCGAAAACACATAAATTATAAGCCCGCTATATGTTGGTTGGTAATGCCCAGAACAGGGTTAAGACAATCAATAGCAACTGTAAATACCACTAGGTGGTTACCGGATATCACTTGGAATCGTGTGATCATTTTCAAAGTAAACTATTCGACCCTAATGCCTGAGTTACACGAATATCTACTTGGGATAAGACCAAATGTTTGTTATTGAATTAGGCACAAATCAATAACCCTTTTGCTTATAAGTGTTAATCGTTTTCAGTGTATCTTCATGCATGATCAGATATCCTATTTATAGGAAATTAATCTTAGCTAGTCAAATAGAATTATGAGAATTAATCGCCCCATTAATCGCCTCATAATTATCCCCATTATAGCCGTTAGTGGTTAAATGACCAATTAAACGTGGTCATTATGCAGTTGTAACTGCCACTTGAATAGGTCAATGCATGTTACAAGTTGATTTCAGTACTAGCAGTACTTTCATAACACTAGCAGTACTTACATAGCACTAGCAGTGGAAACACTGCCTATCCGCACTAACTTAGCACTCTCAGTATTAAGACTGGCTATCAGTACTAACTTAGTACCATCAATACTAACTTAGCATTACTAGTACAAACCACTATTTGAGTCAGGGTGTTCATGGACCTTATGGGTGTACACTCCGTACCTCCTGACCCATTACCAGGTGTGAACTAATCCCACAAGTGCACTAAATTTTCCAACAATCCTCCCCAAATTTAGTTCACTTCCTTTGCATGAAAAACAAGCATCAAACAAAACATGTGCATAAACGAAAATATCCTGATGATTGAATTTCCATCTTAGTACATTACACGTTCAAATATTCGAGAATCAGGGTGTTCTAAGAATTGAAACCTTCAACCCATTTGAATACCTGAAGATAAAATACACACAAGTTTTCAAACACTTAACAGCTCCTGACACTATACAAGCCATGTGTCCATATCCAAATTCATAAATGTTGTAAGAGCCAAAAGTCCAAAGCTCCCTGAAGCGGCAAAACTTCAACATTCACATAGGTGGTTCCTCTTTATTCATGCTCCTGCTTAGCACTTTTTCAAAGAAAATTAACCATTAAGAAGTAAAGACTTCATCCTCCTTTTCAGCACGTTCTGAGCACAACCTTAGGATGTATATAAAACATGTGCTCCAGTCCACTGAATGTTCAGCTTTCCACATTGAACTCAGCTCCCAAGTTTCCTTAGGAGGGAGTTGGGTGTCCTAGCATTCGGTGACTAAGTTGGACTTAAACCCATCCCTTTAACAGACTTTATAATCAAGTCTCTAGCTAATCCCTTCGTCAAGTGATCAGCTAAGTTCTGTTGAGATCTAACAAACTCTATAGATACCACCCCATTCATGATAAGCTCACGAATCATGCTATGCCTGACACCTAAGTGTCTAGACTTCCCATTGTACATCTGGCTATAAGCCTTTGCCAATGTAGCTGCACTATCACAACGGATAGAAATAGGTGCTATAGGTTTAGGCCACAATAGAATCTCAAGAACCAAGTTTTTCAACCATTCAGCTTCTTTACCAGCAGCTGCTAAGGCCACAAATTCAGATTCCATTGTTGAACTGGTGATGCAAGTTTGTTTCTTGGATGCCCAGGAAATTGCACCTCCACCAAGTAGGAATACCCAGCCACTGGTAGACGAATTGTCTTCAGTGTTACTGATCCAACTTGCATCAGTGTATCCTTCCAACACTGAAGGATAGCCAATATATGAGAGACTATAATCCATAGTTCTCTTCAAATACTTCAGTACCCTATGAACTGCTTGCCAGTGACGAGAACTAGGATTACTAGTATACCTGCTAAATTTTCCCACTGCAAATGCAATATCAGGCCTTGTACAAGTCATGGCATACATCAGGCAGCCAATTACCCTAGAATACTCAAGTTGAGATACAGCCTTGCCATTATTAGGCATCAGCTTCTCACAAGTATCCATAGGTGTACTCACTGGAGTACAATCAAAGTAATTGAATTTCCTCAACACCTTCTCAATATAATGAGACTGAGAGATAGAAATTCTTTTACTTTCATGTTTAATCCTTATACCAAGGATAACATCAGCCTCCCCCATGTCCTTCATGGAGAACCTTGATGAAAAAAATTCCTTTGTTAGGTCAACCTGATTTTGGTCAGTGCCAAAGATCAACATGTCATCAACATATAGACAAATGATGACTCCTTTACCAGATTCATCAAATTTGCTATATACACATTTGTCAACTTGGTTAAGAACATAACCACTAGACATAACCACTTCATCAAATTTTTGATGCCATTGCTTAGGTGCCTGCTTTAGTCCATAAAGAGACTTAATCAGTTTACACACCTTGTTTTCATTGCCAGGAAAGATGAAGCCCTGAGGTTGGTTCATATAAACCTCCTCTTCCAATTCACCATTCAAGAAAGCTGTTTTCACATCCATCTGATGAATAATCGTATTGTGAATAGATGCCATAGCAATCAGCAGTCTTATGGTACTGATACGAGCCACAGGGGCATAAGTATCAAAATAGTCTATCCCTGACTTTTGTTTAAAGCCCTGAATGACTAGTCTAGCATTGAACTTTTCAATAGTTCCATCTACCTTCATTTTTCTTTTGAAAATCCATTTGCAACCCAAAGGTTTGCAACCAGGAGGTAGATCAACCAACACCCAAGTGTTGTTGCCCATGATGGAATCCATCTCATCATTGATTGCTTCTTTCTAGAAAGCAATATCCTGGGACTTCATTGCTTCTTCAAATGTCTTGGGATCATCCTCAACAATGAAGCAATAGGAGTATTGGTCAGAGACCTCATCCCTTGTTCCTTCAATTAAGTAGAATTGAAACTCAGGTCCAAATGACTTTGGAGTCATGACCCTTTTGATCTTTCTGAGCACAGGTTCAGGTTGTTGAACCACAACCTCATCAGGGACCACTGATGGTTCTTCATTAGGGACCTCTGATACACCAGTGTCATGAGTTCCATTAGGAATCCTCTGACTTGTTCTAGGGACTGATGAAAATCTATTCTCATCAAAGTTTGCATCCCTTGATTCAAATATGGAGTTAATTGAAACATATTCATTAGGTTCAATAACATAGAACCTAAAAGCCTTGGAATGCTCAACATATCCAACAAAGATGCAGTCAATGCCTCTTTCACCCAAAGTTTTAAGCTTTGGATAAGGGAGTCTTACAACAGCCCTACAACCCGAAACCCTGAGATAGTTCAGGTTGGGTTTCCTGTTAACATAGCTTCACCCCAGAACCCTTGGCTCAGTCCTGAATAGGACAACATGGAATTAACCATCTCCTTCAGCGCCCTGTTTTTCCTTTCAGAAATACCTTTTTGCTGAGGAGTATAGGGAGCAGTCGTTTCATGGATTATACCAACAGACTGAAAATACAGAGTATCCATGTACTCACCTCCCCTATCAGTCCTTAATCCTTTGATCAGAGACCCAAGTTGTAATTCAACTTCAGTTTTAAACACTTTGAATTTATCTAATACTTCATCCTTAGTATGTAATAGATCGACATAACAAAACCTAGAAGCATCATCAATAAATGTCACAAAGTACTTCTTATTCCCCAAAGAGGGAGTGGCATGCAAATCACACAGGTCACTGTGTATTAGCTCCAAGAGCTTAGTCTCACGACTAACACCGTGAAAAGGTTTCTTGGTTATCTTGGTCAACATGCAAGTTTTACACTTTTCAATGTCCATGTCAAATGCTGGGATTAACCCATCCTTAGACATATCTTGCATCCTTTTATAGTGTACATGGCCAAGTCTAGCATGCCAAAGGGTAGAGTCAGTCTGGTCAGAGGTGGTCACAAAGGCTGAATTATCACTATCAGTGACAATATTAAGCCTGAATATTTGGTTACATAAATAGCCAAAACCAATAAAAACACCACATTTAGACAAGACAAATTTATCAGACTCAATAACTTGTTTATATCCATGATTATTCAAAACACTACTTGAAACCAAGTTTTTCCTTATATCAGGAACATGAATAACATTAAACAAAGTTACAATCTTTCCTGAACTAAACCTAAGGTCTACACAACCACGACCATGCACCAAGGCTGTTGACTCATTTCCCATGTAAAGAATAGAACCATCATTCAGTGACTCATAAGTTTTGAACCAGCTTCTATCTTTGCACACATGGACTGTTGCACCAGAGTCAACCCACCACGCAACATCATCATCCTGCACATAATAAGATTCAGATACATATGTGATAACGCTACACGCGTCGTTCAGGGTCAAAGGAACTTCCTTTTCTTCGAGCAAGTTTTATAACACCCTAGGCAGTGAACCTAATCGTTGTAGTGTAGTAATTAGGGTAAGCCACGGGTATTGATATCGTTCTCTAGGGGAATAGGAATGCTAGTAGGGAGTTACTACGCTAAGGTTTAAGGTTGAGGAAGATTATTTTTTATCTTTTTATATTTTATGAAAATGGAAAGGTACGAATCTCGGGTATTGGATTTGGGGGGTTGGTATTTCTACCGATTACTCTAATATTATCTAATTATCTAAACTAAGGTTGTGGGAGTCTATGTCTAATTAATGTGTGCTCGTATGATAGTTTAAAGATGTGTTTACTTAGTTTGTATTACTCCTTAATTATCTCCTATTGATGGTTGAGTGTCACGTCTTATTCCTAGTTGCGTTGTGTGTCTAAAGTTGTAGGGTATGCGTTTCTCCCTAACTCTTTGAACTTACCAAAGGGTCTTGTCTACAAGCTCACTGGAGATTATAAACTCCTACTCTAAGGCGCTCTTTGGATGGTTTAGCCTACAATTACTCAGGTAATTATACTCTAAGGTTCACAAAGATGAATCAAGCATTAAGTGCACAACGAATGACCTATCGCATTACTAGATCATTAATCAACTAAGATAAGAAACAACCAATCAATATTTAATAATTAAGTTTCATACTTCCTAAGCAAACACACAAATAAATTAGCCGGACATGGAGAACATGCAATCATACACACAAATAATCAAAGACATAATTGAATTAATGAAGTAAAGACTTATCTTGGTGTAAGATAGGGTTTAAAACCCTAAAATACTGTACAAGACACCTTAGGTTCGGTTTTAGGTTTTTACTCCAAAGACTCTCCACACAAAGACTGAAAAATTCGGATTCTATATATAAGATTACAATTGCGACGGCGTCACCTTATGTTTAGTGACGCCGTCGTGTCGCCGCCATTAGGGTTTCGTCTTGGCCACGTTAACCTTGCGACGGCGTCACCTTATGTCCATGACGCCGTCCTCTTCAGCTTCTGACATCGTCTGGATTGCATCTAGGCCGTCTGAGTAGCGACGGCCTACTCTTCCACAGCTAGACGTCGTCACTTGAAAATACGAGTTTTGAGACCTGTATCGTCACAATATTTTTGGGACGGCGTCGCCATTAACACCTGACGCCGTCGCCTTCTACTTTCAGCAACTGTGAGTGTCTCGATTTTGACTTTGGCCATTTTCTTCATATATTCGCGCCTTTTCGTCCAAATAAGTGCCATTCCAGCATTTTGCCTTCACGAGACCTAAAAAGTGAAAAGGAACGATATTAAGCAATAACGGATACAAAAGTGATCAAATAAGGACTTAAACGACCCCTCAAAATGGTACCTTTTAAAACCTTATCAAATATCCCTACACTTGTTATTTGCTTGTCCTCAAGCAAATGTGCTTTTAGCCAATTAATTTATAAGTTAGGGGTCATGAAGCATTAATTCAAAACGGTCCACAACACATATAAGCCCCGCAAAAGTCATAACAAGCACGGAAATTACATACTAGCACCTCACATGGGGTGTTTGGATACTCACATCTCTCTCGGGTGTATAAATGAAATATAACAATATAGGAAATGGAAGATAAACACTTATTAACCGGTCCTAGTACATAGATTACCATAGGATTGAGAATAGATCAAACCTCCATCGCTTTGGCGTAAGCACCTAGGAAAGACTATCAAAGAGGTCTTTAAAGGGTTGTAACGTTAGGCTTACGGTAGGGAAATAAGGGTTTGGTGGGATAGGCTATTTAGTGGTGGTAAGTCAAAAATCTCTATGTTAAATGCATACGAAGAATGGCGTTGCTAAGCCAAGACTCGACACTCTAAAACTCTAGGTAACGAAAATAAACAAACATAAAATTAAAGGATAGATGTAGGATGGTAGCCCGTATGTATTTTTTTTTTTTTTTTTTTTCACTCTATTTTTTTTTTCTTTTCTCTTTTTCTATTTTTTTTTCGATTTTTTTTTTTTTTTTTTTTTTTCATACACTTTTACTCTACCATCCTCTAGGATAACATCAAAATACTAGGGATTTACAGGCATATCCCTACACTTGAGTTTTTATTACTCTAACACTAATTTGACCCGAATTGAAAAGATCAAAACACTTGGGGTACATTATTATGCAAACAAAGGGAATTTGAATTTAACGTTCCCTTCCCGTCATTTCATAAACTTTAACTTTTCCCATGAATCCCAATCATCCCAATACTGTATACAAAGGATATGACTCGACTTAGCAACTTATGCAAGCAAATAGATAATTGAACTAAGGGTTTAGGGTGATAACAAACAATTGCACTAAAAGTGAGTGCATAAGGGGTAGGCTAAGGCGATTTGGGTGTATATTTGGGGGTGGGGTGTAAACAATGCTCTTCATTGATATTCCGGAAAAACTGAAACATCACGAGAACCGCGAAAAGGATAGGCTCTGAGGGGTTAACTAGGGGTATCGTGTACTAAAAATGAGTACAATGCAAAGGGTGTGGGGGAATTACTCAACCGATGTGGAAGAAGTAATTATATTACGGGTATCAAACAAGGGTTATCCTAATGCCTCTTATCATTTAGTTATTCCTAACTACACAAGTGTAGCCTCACTTGCGATCTCGGAATGCATCACAAAACAAGTTCTAGAATCTAATATACTACCGGTTCACACTCTAAGCATTAAAGATGAATGCTTTTAATTCCTACTAATCTAAGGGCGATCCTCACATTTTGGGTGGAATTTGGGTGGTAAAGGGTTTTTGTGCTAGTCATGCAACTTCCTATCCATGAGACGCTTTTGTTAAGACTAATGGCCCACTCCTATATGTCATGAAAAATTTTAAATTTGGTGCCAAAATTACCCTAACCGACATTTTCTCATGGTTTATTACACAATCACAATTGGACAAAGCAAATAGTCAAGGATAAGTATAGTTTCAAAGTTCCCGTTTTATTTTCCCTCCCTACACTTAAACTGAACATTGTCCCCAATGTTCCCCGAAAGTATCAAAGTTATGATAAAATAAGGTAATTAAAAATGAAAGAAACTAATACTCCCCTGATTAGCTCGGTAGGATCCGTGTAAAGTGGTGGTTAAATTCTTTTCAAGAAGAATTATTGCGTGAAAAGCTCCTTCCAATCTTATGTAACTTCTTCTTGACAAACTAAACCTGCACACTTGAAGAAAACAAACGAAACCTTCGCATAAAACCGGCGGTAATAATATATATAAGACTCGATTTAAACTAGGATATAATGCTTGTGGAATGGATGTTTACAGAATTTCTAAGAAAATTAAGACCTGGAAAATTCCAAAAATTTATAAGTAGCTCAGAAAACGTGAAAAAGTAATCTGATGTTTTTACTCCTTCCTGATGCCGTCAGGTTGCAATCCTGACGCCGTCAGGTTATCCTGACAAAAACTGGTCTACGATTTTCTGGAAAAAATTCTGGAAAATTTACATCTTTAGAATCTGGAAAAATTTCTGCAAAAACATCCATTATGACTCGATACAAGCATTTGACTCGAACAAACAAACATAAATATCTTTTAGTTAATTGTTATTCTCATGTTTACGTTTCTTTTGAAAACGTGTGTAATCCTCCCTACACTTATCCCTTATGTAAAATACCTTTATATGCAATTAAGACGAAGTTAAAAACAAAATAAAGCATTTTTACAAATTTAAACATGAGGATAAACAATTAATCAAAGATATATGACACTAACAAGCAAACAATTAAGCATGGGTTGCCTCCCACGAAGCGCTTTTCTTTATTTAAGAGTCTTGTAGCTAGACTCGTAGTCGTGCTCCTACGTTTCCTCACCACCGCCCTCTTCTTCTAAAACAATATCCTCATCGTTCACCATTTCAATATTATCCAATTGATAATGCTTCACCCATTGCCTATTAACTGTGAATTCTTTTCCATCATGGTCTAGTAGCACCACCGCCCCATTGCTCATCTGTTTTTTTACTGAAAAGGGTCCATACCACCTAGATTTGAGTTTTCCTGGGAATAATCTTAGTCTCGAATTATACAAAAGCACTTTATCCCCTTCCAAAAACTCTTTAGGATTCTTTATTCGTTGATCGTGCCATCTTTTTGCCCTTTCTTTGTAAGTGATTGATGATTCGTATGCTTCCAGCCTCAGCTCATCCAATTCTTGAAGTTGTAAGAACCGATTTGACCCTGCTTCAGAATAATCCATATTACAGGCCTTAAGGGCCCAATATGCTTTCTGCTCAAGTTCGATAGGGAGGTGGCAAGCCTTTCCGTATACCAGGCGAAAAGGGGTTGTCCCGATAGGTGTTTTGTAAGCAGTTCTAAATGCCCAAAGTGCTTCATCCAGTTTGAATGCCCAATCTTTCCTATTTTGGTGGACCATTTTTTCAAGTATCCGCTTTAATGCCCTGTTTGTGTTTTCTACTGTTCCATTTGTCTGAGGATGATATGCAGTAGAAAATCTATGTGGGACGCCATACTTCTTCATCACATTTTCCATTTGAGCATTGCAAAAGTGAGTCCCTCTATCACTGATTAATGCTTTGGAAATCCCAAATCGTGCGAAGAGCTTTTTAAGAAAGTGAATAACTACCCTTGCATCATTAGTTCTAAGGGCTTGAGCTTCTACCCATTTGGATACATAGTCGATAGCTACGAGAATGTATTCATTTCCTCCGGAAGATGGAAAGGGTCCCATGAAGTCTATTCCCCAAACGTCAAATATTTCGCAGACTTGGATATAGTTCTGAGGTGACTCATCCCGTCGTGAAATATTTCCTGATCGTTGGCATGCATCACATATTTGAACTAATCTCTTAACGTCTCGAAAAACAGTAGGCCAATAGAATCCGGCATCGAAAACCTTTCGTGCCGTGATATTCACACCGTGATGTCCTCCAGATGGTCCTGCATGACATTCTTTCAGAACTCGATCAATCTCTCTACCAGCCACGCAACGTCGAATGATTTGATCGGGACATATACGGAAAAGGAAGGGTTCATCCCAGAAGTAATGTTTTAGCGTAGTGAAGAACTTCTTTTTATCTTGTCTGGTCATGTAATTTGGCAAAACTCTACTGGACAGGTAGTTAGCATAATCAGCATACCAGGGCTCACTTTCTTTAATCGCCATTAGCCGTTCCTCGGGAAAAGAGTCACGAATATCGGTGTGATCTGGCTTCTCAAGATCGGGGTTCTCCAAGAGTGATAGATGATCAGCGGCGAGATTTTCAGCCCCCTTTTTATCTCGAATTTCAATGTCGAATTCTTGAAGTAATAGGATCCATCTAATCAGGCGAGGTTTAGCATCTTGTTTTGAAAACAAATAGCGTAAGGCGGAGTGATCTGTGAAGACGACAATTTTAGAGAGAACGAGATATTGCCTGAATTTGTCGAAGGCAAAAACAACGGCTAAAAGTTCTTTCTCAGTGGTTGTATAGTTCTCTTGTGCTACATTCATGGTTTTGCTAGCATAGTAGATTGGTTGAAAATGCTTTTCCTTTCTTTGGCCGAGCACTGCGCCGACAGCATAATCACTAGCATCACACATGATTTCGAACGGCTGAGACCAATCAGGGGTGACCATTATAGGTGCTTGAGTGAGATCTTTCTTTAGTCGGTTAAATGCTTCCTTGCATTCTCCAGAAAAATCAAAAGGGGCATCCTTAACAAGAAGCTGTGTCATAGGCCGGGCAATTTTCGAAAAATCTTTAATAAACCTTCGATAAAAACCGGCATGACCAAGAAAGCTGCGAATGGCTTTAACGGTAGTAGGATAGGGGAGTTTGGAAATTGCTTCGATTTTTGCTCTATCGACCTCAATTCCATTCCCCGAGACTTTATGCCCTAAGACAATTCCTTCTTTTACCATGAAATGGCATTTTTCCAAATTTAAAACCAAATTAGTTTCCTCGCATCGCTTCAACATCTTCCTAAGGTTGGAAAGACAAAGGTCGAAAGAATTTCCAAACACCGAGAAATCATCCATGAAAACTTCCATGCTGTCCTCAATTAACTCGTGGAATATGGCCATCATACATCGTTGAAAGGTTGCGGGTGCGTTACATAACCCGAAAGGCATTCGCTTGTAGGCGAACGTTCCGTAAGGACATGTAAATGTAGTTTTCTCCTGATCTTCAGGAGCAATTGGAATTTGAAAGTAACCTGAAAAGCCATCAAGGAAACAGTAGTATTCGTGCCCTGCTAATCTTTCAAGCATTTGGTCAATAAACGGTAGAGGAAAATGATCTTTCCGGGTGGCATCATTCAACTTTCTGTAGTCAATACATACACGCCACCCAGTAACCGTTCTTTGTGGCACCAACTCACCCTTCTCATTTTTTACAACCGTCATCCCTCCTTTTTATGGAACCACTTGGACCGGGCTGACCCATGGGCTATCTGATATGGGGTAGATGAGACCTGCATCCAGAAGCTTAATGACCTCTTTTTTCACTACCTCCTTGATGTTAGGGTTAACCCGCCTTTGCGGTTGAACGGTTGGTTTGTAATCTTCCTCCATGAGGATTTTGTGAGTACAGAATGTAGAATCGATTCCCTTAATGTCGGCAACACTCCACGCAATCACCCCTTTATATTCTTTTAAAACTTCTAAGAGCTTCTCTTTCTGAATAGTGGTTAGCGAGGAGCTTATGATGACAGGGAGTTGGTCCTCCCCTTGAAGGAAGGCGTATTCCAAATGACTCGGGAGATCTTTCAGTTCTAAGGTAGGAGGCTCTTTGATCGATGGTTTTAGCTGGTTTCCTGGCCTCTGAAGCTCAATAGGTTCAATTTCATCCTGACGAGGATAAAAGGACACAGATCCAACCATCTCAATTTCTTGGTCGTCGTATATTACGTTGTTATCATTATTCATGAATTCGTTTAATAGATACTCGTCAATGCAGCCATCTATGTCGTCAACAAATTCATCAACTTCTTCAACTAAATATACGGGGCGACCGCAGGAAGAAGAATGTCTCATAGAATCCTTAATGTCGAAGGTCAAGCTCTCGGATCCTACTCGTAAAGTGAGCTTACCATCATGAACATCAATGATGGCACGAGCTGTAGCCAAGAAGGGTCTTCCAAGGATTATTGGGACGGAATTATCTTCCTCCATCTCTAAAATAACGAAATCGACTGGAAATTTGAATTCCCCCACCCTTACAAGAACGTTCTCACAAACTCCGATGGGATATTTGATTGATCGATCAGCTAATTGGATACTCATCCTAGTCGGTTTAAGCCCTGAATATCCGAGCTTAAGAAACAGGGAGTGAGGCATCAGGTTAATGCTTGCCCCAAGATCTGCCAAGGCGTTTTTCATAGAAAGCGCCCCTATAGAGCAAGGAATAGTAAAACTGCCCGGATCTTCCTTCTTCTTGGGCATGCTCTTTTGGATGATAGCTGAACATTCTTCCCCTAATGATATCAATCCTTCAAGCTTTTTCCGATTAGATATCAACCTCTTGAAGTATCTACTATATTTAGGGATATGATAGAATACATCAAGGAGTGGTATGTTGACGGATGTTTGTTTCAAGTAAGACAATATTTTTTCATTGTCTTCTTCAGCCTTTTGATTTTTTAAACGAGAGGGATAGGGAATCCGTGAGAAAGTTGGTCGCTGGGCTGGTGCTGGTGTTTGTGGGGGAGGATCGTGAGGAGTTGGAAGAGGTGTGGGAATCGCCTCATTTCCTAACTCGGGTTCCCTTGTGATGGGGTCCCGGTTGGGATGTGGGGGATCCTTAGTAGTAGTTCCTGATCGAGTAGTGATTGCGCAAGTTGGATCGTGAAGTGCTAGGCCAGGTCCACTCATTCTTTCGTGGAGATTGGTGAACTGACTTTCTAATTCTGCTTGCTGCTCTCGGATAAACTCCTCAAGACCTTTCAAGGTTGCAGCCCCTTCCATGGTAAACTGCCCGAGTTTTTCTTCAAAAGGATCACGGATGGTGTACTCAGGTCCGTCCTTTCCTTCCGTTCTCCATTTCAGATTGCCCCAAGGATCACATTCATCGGTTTGATAAAATGCGAGGAGTGAAGGGTCATCATAAATATCATGACTAGAGAGGAAGACGCTTTCTCGGTGTGTGTCATTGCACTCATCGCTCTCGTGCGATCCTCCACATATGTCGCATATGAGATATGGGTTAGTCAGCCTTTTTGGTTTTGGTGATTTTATGAGGTAAGCTAGTTTCTTTTGTGCTTTCTCAATCCGATAATCTAAGGACAACTCTTCACTTGAGAAAGTGGAAATGCTTGACGCGTTTTCCTGCTCATTCCAATGGCTGTCTTGATATTGGATGTATTCCTCTATTCGGTTCCACCCTTCTTCCGCAGTGAGGTTCGCGATTCTCCGGCCAGTTGAGAAATCAATCCCTTTTTTATCCTTTCGGGAGACATTGTCGTAAAAGATTTGAACAAGCAACCAAAGGTTAATACCGTGGTGTGGAGCTTGTTGAATAAGATCTTTGTAACGACTCCAGGAGTTGGTGATAGATTCTCCATCGGGTTGATGAAAGTGCAGAATTTTGCTCCTGACTGCTGCAGTTCTTCCAGGAGGAAAGAACTTTCTGGTGAACTTAGTTGTAAGTTGCTCCCATGTGAAAATGGACCTTGGAGGGAGCTTATCGAGTCACTCCTTGGCTCGCCCTTGAAGAGAAAATGGGAAAAACCGGAGTCTAGATGTCTCCTTAGATGCTCCGTCGGCATAGATAGCATCAACAATTTTTAGAAACTGTTTGATGTGGTGAATTGGGTTTTCACTGTGGGATCCATGGAATTGACATGCCTTTTGGATTAGCCAAATATCAGATGCATGCAATACCTCATTGATCTGTTCCGAGGGATAGACAATGGCATTGGTGAATCCATACGCAGAAGGATAGGAGTGTTCCCCAAGAGTTTTCGCTTTAGGAGGATTTATGGGGCTATTGGCTGGAGTGGCAAGGACTTCCTCGCCATTTTGACTCAGATTGTCAATGATGATGGTTTCAGGAGATTGTGGGGAATGAGGAGATTCTTCATCAGATGTAACTTCATCAAAATTGATGGAAGTGCCTTGAAGTTCTGAATCATGGAGAGCTTTTCTTCGCCTATTGAGCTCTCTTTCGGGTTCTGCAAATGGTTCAAGAAGAGTTTTGGTGGAACTGCGGGTTCTAAGTTGCTTAAGGGGGTTTGTATAGGGACGTGGTTGTTGATTATCACCTTCCATGATGAAGAGTGATGGGGGTTACGATGAAGGGGGATAGACTAAGAAAAAGCTAAAAATGAGAAAAAAGTTTACTTGATAGGAATCAAGCAAAGAAACCTAAACGAGGTGGACTACTAACTAGCTATTCTATTCCCCGACAACGGCGCCAAAAACTTGATAACGCTACACGCGTCGTTCGGGGTCAAAGGAACTTCCTTTTCTTCGAGCAAGTTTTATAACACCCTAGGCAGTGAACCTAATCGTTGTAGTGTAGTAATTAGGGTAAGCCACGGGTATTGATATCGTTCTCTAGGGGAATAGGAATGCTAGTAGGGAGTTACTACGCTAAGGTTTAAGGTTGAGGAAGATTATTTTTTATCTTTTTATATTTTATGAAAATGGAAAGGTACGAATCTCGGGTATTGGATTTGGGGGGTTGGTATTTCTACCGATTACTCTACTATTATCTAATTATCTAAACTAAGGTTGTGGGAGTCTATGTCTAATTAATGTGTGCTCGTATGATAGTTTAAAGATGTGTTTACTTAGTTTGTATTACTCCTTAATTATCTCCTATTGATGGTTGAGTGTCACGTCTTATTCCTAGTTGCGTTGTGTGTCTAAAGTTGTAGGGTATGCGTTTCTCCCTAACTCTTTGAACTTACCAAAGGGTCTTGTCTACAAGCTCACTAGAGATTATAAACTCCTACTCTAAGGCGCTCTTTGGATGGTTTAGCCTACAATTACTCAGGTAATTATACTCTAAGGTTCACAAAGATGAATCAAGCATTAAGTGCACAACGAATGACCTATCGCATTACTAGATCATTAATCAACTAAGATAAGAAACAACCAATCAATATTTAATAATTAAGTTTCATACTTCCTAAGCAAACACACAAATAAATTAGCCGGACATGGAGATAATGTAAGCATACACACAAATAATCAAAGACATAATTGAATTAATGAAGTAAAGACTTATCTTGGTGTAAGATAGGGTTTAAAACCCTAAAATACTGTACAAGACACCTTAGGTTCGGTTTTAGGTTTTTACTCCAAAGACTCTCCACACAAAGACTGAAAAATTCGGATTCTATATATAAGATTACAATTGCGACGGCGTCACCTTATGTTTAGTGACGCCGTCGTGTCGCCGCCATTAGGGTTTCGTCTTGGCCACGTTAACCTTGCGACGGCGTCACCTTATGTCCGTGACGCCGTCCTCTTCAGCTTCTGACGTCGTCTGGATTGCATCTAGGCCGTCTGAGTAGCGACGGCCTACTCTTCCACAGCTAGACATCGTCACTTGAAAATACGAGTTTTGAGACCTGTATCGTCACAATATTTTTGGGACGGCGTCGCCATTAACACCTGACGCCGTCGCCTTCTACTTTCAGCAACTGTGAGTGTCTCGATTTTGACTTTGGCCATTTTCTTCATATATTCGCGCCTTTTCGTCCAAATAAGTGCCATTCCAGCATTTTGCCTTCACGAGACCTAAAAAGTGAAAAGGAACGATATTAAGCAATAACGGATACAAAAGTGATCAAATAAGGACTTAAACGACCCCTCAAAATGGTACCTTTTAAAACCTTATCAATATGTAACATAATAAATCTGAAAAGACTTATTAAACATATTCTGACCTTTCAGTGAGTTGGTTGAACCACCACTCCCTGAACCATTAGTGTCTGATCCGTTGGCTTTACCACCAACTCTAACACCCTTGCAATCCCTTTTAATGTGACAAGTTTTGCCACATTTCCAACAAGTAGGTGTTGCCTTCTTGTTAGGATCTGCCCTTGTGTTATCATGATATTTGCGTTTGCCTTTGTTGTCATTGTACCTGGTGGAGTTGTTATGCTCCACCATATTGAGAACAGATGCACCAAAAACATTGCTACTCTTTGGCTTGTCATTATCCTGCACCTTGAGAGATTCCTTAATGCGCAGATGACTGCCCAACTCAACCAGAGTTAACTCCTCCTTCTTATGTTTCAAGGTATGCTTGAAATCTTTCCAAGAAGGAGGAAGTTTATCAATAACACAAGAGACTGAAATAGCCTCATCCATGTGCATATTGTGTTATGTAAACCTTCCAAGTATTCCAAGAAGTTCATTGTATTGTTCCATGACTGGTCTTGAATCAGTCATTTTGTAATTTGTGAAATTACTTACAAGAAACTTCTTACTTGATGCATCCTCAGCCATATATTTGGCATCCAAGGAATCCCACAGTTCTTTGGAAGATTCAAAGTTCTGATAAATGTCAAATAGAGAATCAGACATACCATTGAGAATTAGACCTCTGCAAATGTAGTCATCATTCTCCCATTTGCTCCTCCTCCTGATCTGCTCAACAGTAGCATCATCCCCATCATCAGGAATAGGAGTGGTTATCACATACACCACACTCATGCTTAACAGCAAGAAGTGCATCTTCTTCTGCCATCTCTTAAAGTCCACCCCTTCAAACTTATCCAGCTTGGCAAAGTTTGAAGCCATGTGTTTCATTGCAGCAGCAGCCATTGATTATCAGCAAATAGTTTACTTTGATTGTTGGTTGGTAATGCCCAGAACAGGGTTAAGACAATCAGTAGCAACTACAAATACCACTAGGTGGTTACCGGATATCACTTGGAATCGTGTGATCACTTTCCAAAGTAAACTATTCGACCCTAATGCATGCGTTACACGAATATCTACTTGGGATAAGACCAAATGTTTGTTATTGAATTAGGCACAAATCAATAACCCTTTTGCTTAGAAGTGTTAATCGTTTTCAGTGTATCTTCATGCATGATCAGATATCCTATTTATAGGAAATTACTCTTAGCTAGTCAAACAGAATTATGAGAATTAATCGCCCCATTAATTGCCTCATAATTATCCCCATTATAGCCGTTAGTGGTTACATGATCAAATAAACGTGGTCATTATGCAGTTGTAACTGCCACTTGAATAGGTCAATGCATGTTACAAGTTAATTTCAGTACTAGCAGTACTTTCATAACACTAGCAGTACTTACATAGTACTAGCAGTAGAAACACTGCCTATCCGCACTAACTTAGCACTATCAGTATTAACACTGGCTATCAGTACTAACTTAGTACCATCAGTACTAACTTAGCACTACCAGTACAAACCACTATTTGAGTCAGGGTGTTCAGGGACCTTATGGGTGTAGACTCCGTACCTCCTGACCCATTACCAGGTGTGAACTTATATCACGTTAATTAGTTTGACCGGTTATGCCGATTCTGTAGCACCTCAACTTACACGACAATAATTTTATCTATATTTAAGTTTTCAAATTTTATAATAGTGCGGTCAGGCAGTAAAACCATTGGTTTTGTTATCAAAAAATCGCCGCTTTTTAGTGTCAGTCATGATTAGAGACTAATTTTGCTTAAGGTGGAACTTAGGATACCAATATTGCCTTTTTCCTTATATTTAAAAAAATCTTTGTGATTAGTATCACGTTAATGATACACGTGCCATAAGGAGGGAAACACACAAGAACATATCATCATCTTCATCTCAAAACTTCTCCAGGGAATTTAGGATTGAATAAGGGTTTTGATTGTGTTGTAAGCAAAAATTAAAGGGCTGAAATTGATGTTATAATTGAGTGGCTTCAAGGTAAGAATTTCTAGAAACCCTCTAATTATTGTATAAGTAGTAACTCATTAAGGGTTTTAATTAGAAATATTTTATATCCTCCTACTTTCATAATTAATTTCATATGTTTTCAAAGTGCAATAACTGAATGCATAATGTATAATGTTTTTAAAGCATGTTTAGGTATATATGAAAATTTTAAATTTCAGAATGGGAGATACGAAATTGCCCCTTGATTAAACACCATGTTATGAGCTTGTAAATGGTGTTAGAATGAATTTTGGAAGAAAACCTAACAAGTTCTTGAAGTTATGATTTTTATAAATCAACATAGATTTGTGTAAATGGTGAAATTATGTCAAGAGATTGATGGGTAACTTAGTGTGCTCACTTAGCATCATTATTTGATGTTTATACTGTTGGTCCAAAGAATTAAGTAAATCTTGATATATTAAAGAAAAAATTCATTAATAATGAAGAACAATTGTTACAAGATTTCTCAATACCAACTAGACTACATGATAACATCCTCAACTTTTTACGGGGTTAATTTCGGTATATTATCCCCATTGAATGACAAATAAACTCTCATTGATCCAAGCTATGCTTGTGTTTCAATGAGAGGATGATCCTATCAACTAATACTAAGTGTTATGTGTTTGTTTAGGAATGCATACCTATCTCTATTACAATACAGATATATATATATATAGGAACTAATAATACAAAGACATGTGATGATGGTGACATGTGGTCCCTCATGTGGTCCATCTTCATCTTCCTCTTTTGGAAAAGCACCAACCATCCTTTTGAATGTGTCATCACAATATTCCCACTCTTATGGTAAAGTCTTGTACTTGTTTGACTTCTTCTCTTGGAAGTTCCCACCCATATTTTTCAGTCTGTATGTAGAGATAGTTTCTTCAGGATCACTGAGACATTTGTCAAATCTTAGTGTCACTGGTGTTGTTTGTAGCTCATATATTTTACTCACTGACACCGTATCAGTAAGTAAAGAGCACTAAACAACACTCACTGATTTCTTTATCAGTGAGTCACTCACTATTTATTTAGTGAGTTAGGCTATTTTATTTTCAAATCTTGTTCAGGGTGATTGGGTCAATTTATTGGACCCAACAGTCTCCCCCTATTTGAATATACAAATAGCCTAAAGTGATTAGTAAAAGGTGTAAGACTGAGGGTTCAGTCTGAGGGTTCAGGTTGTTCAGTGACTGGGGTTCAGTGCCCAGGTTCAGGCTGTATAATCCTTTAAGTCTCAGTGACCCATTTCAGTGGGAAGGTTCACTGGCTAAGGTTCAGCCTCAGTTACTGGTTCAGTAACTAGGGGTTCAGTAACCAAGTTCAACGACCTGGTTCAGACCCAGAGTTTCAGTGACCTGAGTTTAATATCCAGGTTCAGGAAGGTTCAAGGAGTTAAGTTTTGAGGGATCAGTGTCCTCTTTTAGACCCTGAGGGACCTGGTTCACTTTGATTCATCAGTGTCCACTCTCCTTTTACATGTTTTGATTCCAATGATACAATATTAACTGATAAAGCTAATTAAGGACCTAGTTCAATTTGATACATCATTGTCCACACTATGATCATTACATCCTTATTTTTCTCCCTGTTGAGAACTATTCAACATTTGTGAACTCATCCCTTTTCATATCAGTCTCATTGTCTCACTGATATACAGAATGAGACTCCGAGTAATCTTACTCCCTGATGCATTTCAGCTTCAGGCCCACTCTGTTCCGACACTTGTGATAACCTCAGCCCGAAAGTCCCATTAGTACTCCCTGATGTTGCAACCGCTGTATACTTCTCTAATTCATATCACTCCCTGAGTCACTAACATCAACTGATAGTTACCACTCCCTTAGCACCTCTCTGCAATGCAAACACACCCTGACATACTCTTCAGCTAACCCGAATTCAGAGACGTGGGAGGCTTCATGTTTACACGACCTTTAGTCCAGTGATATGCATTTACTGAGAATGCATTAGCTGAAATTTATCAGCTCCCCTGCACAAACCTATCTTACGAACCTACTAAATGCTTTCTCCCCCTCAAAAATTGCAATAGTAATAGCGATTTTTGAAGTTCTAGCATTTAAGTGACTAAGCTAATAAGGGTTATGGTTTGGTTTTTCAGGTTCATACCAGCTTCTTCAGCGACTTGGGTTCTAGTTGAAATAGTTCAGGTTGTAGTGGTTGTGGTTGTCAGGTTGAGTGACTCGTGACAGGTTTCAGTGAGTGAGAGTAAGTTTTGTTTATCCACTGATATGCTCCCACGAATATCTCAAACCACGAAAGCATTTTACTTAATATAGCTTGAGACCCACTGACCCTCATTTCAGTTAAGACTGATATCCTTAGGATCATGGATACATTCACTGATAATCTCAGCTACCCATAGAATCATGGATACATTCACTGATAATCTCAGCTACTGATATCCTTAGGATCATGGATACATTCACTGATACATTCACTGAAGTGAGACACTCCTCACTTCAACGTTCATTCCCACCATTCGACTATACCAACGGTAGTGGCACTGATGTTGGATGTGGTAGTATCAACGACACTATATCAGGTAGTCTCATTAGAAACTTTTCAAGCATTTTTCAGGTACATAAAATCAGTGCCCCAAAGCTTATCAGTATCACAACCTGATTGCTATCACACTCTCCAAACCGTTCAGGCTACTTACTACTCCTTTTTAACACCCTCTTATTTCATTATCCACTTATGCTTACCACGCCCTGATTTTTCTCAACCAACATACTCAGTGAGTAACAAAGAGCAGCTATCTCATCCTTATCACACCCTTTATACCACAAACCCATTTCCATCTCCTAACTTTGTTTCAACTTATCAGAATCAGCCTAATAAATAAACACCAACCTCTAATCTTTATTACCCACTGATCCACAAACATCCACTGACCCACCTTCGTTACTCAGATCCTAACAACCAATCCTCTATCCGAATTAACAAAACATCACTTGAGCTAAGCTCGTCATCAACAAATCTTTTTCTAATTATAAACCATAAATTAAATTCAACCCCCTTTCAATCTCAACTGCCTACCTTTTTTTTGGATAACTCATCATCATTTTGAGTCGACCTTGAATCTGAGTCAGTTTCTGACCTGACTATGGCCGCCGTTGAAGGATTTGATCCACCGCAATTGTCATCGGTGTAATAGGGGTGGGGTACGGTAACATACTGATGGGATTTGTTGTTTTTGATTGTGAGAATGGATTTGTTTTTGTTGAGAGCAGGTTTTGTAGATCCGGATATATTTTTGTGGATGTGGATTTGAGTTTATCATCTGTTTTTCATGATTTTTGAGTGACGGATTTTGATTTTTTTTTTGTGTTTGACCGAATTTTTGGAGATGATGGTGTGATGAAATTTTTTCTGATGAGAGTGATAGATCTGTTCTTTTTAGATGTATATGAGTGATCGTGTTAGTGTATGGATAATGATGATACGGTTTGAGTGGTTTTTGAGGTGGGGATAAGATGTGTGGGGTTAGAAGTGTATTCTTTGACTGATTATTTCAATCAGTGAGTATTGTGGGTGGTGTTTTTGCCATGCCATTTAGTCAATATCAGTGTCTTTCTCCCTCTCAAAAAATGCTATTACAGTAGCAGTTTTTGAAGGTTTTACACTTGATTTTTTTTACTATTAAGAATGTTATCAACAGTCATTTGAACGGATCTGTATCATGAGAATAATCCACCCGCTCTGATACCACTTGTTGGTCCAAAGAATTGAGTAAATCTTGATATATTAAAGAACAAACTCATTAATAATGAAGAACAATTGTTACAAGATTTCTCAATACCAACTAGACTACATGATAACATGCTCAACTTTTTACGGGGATAATTTCGGTATATTATCCCCATTGAATGGCAAATAAACTCCCATTGATCCAAGCTATGCTTGTGTTTCAATGAGAGGATGATCCTATCAACTAATACTACCTCCGTCCCAAAATAATTGTCCTCTTTTGACTTTTTGAAGTCAATTTTTTTCAACTTTAATCTTGAATATTTTCGTTTGTCTTATATAATAGTTGATGTAAAATATATGAAAGGATTGGTTTTTAAATGTATTTTTAATTGGTATAATTTTTATTAAGTATTATATAACAGAAACAAAAATATTATAGATTAAAGTTGATAAAGAAAGACTTTAAAAAGTCAAAATAGGACAATTATTTTGAGACGGAGGGAGTACTAAGTATTATGTGTTTATTTAGGAATGCATACCTATCTCTATTACAATACAGACATATATATAGGAACTAATAATACAAAGACATGTGATGATGGTGACATGTGGTCCATCTTCATCTTCCTCTTTTGGAAAAGCACCAACCATCCTTTTGAATGTGTCATCACAATATTCCCACTCTTATGGTAAAGTCTTGTACTTGTTAGACTTCTTCTCTTGGAAGTTCCTACTCATATTTTTCAGTCTGTATGTAGAGATAGTGTCTTTAGGATCACTGAGACATTTGTCAAATCTCAGTGTCACTGGTGTTGTTTGTAGCTCATATATTTTACTCACTGACACCGTATCAGTAAGTAAAGAGCACTAAACAACACTCACTGATTTCTTTATCAGTGAGTCACTCACTATTTATTTAGTGAGTTAGGCTATTTTATTTTCAAATTTTGTTCAAGGTGATTGGGTCAATTTAATGGACCCAACATATACAGGCAAAGCTAGAATTTGGTTAGTATAGTTTTGACTAGCCAAACACTCCCTTATGCTTCTTGTTCAAGGTGCAAGGAAGTAATAGAGGAACTTGGAGAATCATTTCCCATATTAAGGTGAGTAACGAACTAGAAGAAAAGTGAAAGTAACTGTGTGAATACCCGTCGTTCCTATTTATATTGTTATAGCCAAATTATGTTAAGTTTTGTACTATATGTGTCAGAATGATGAATATTGATAGGTTAACTCGTATGACATTGAATGACCTGTTGGCTAATTATTAAGTTTATATATGTGCATAAGATAGCACTTATATAAGCCTTTGTGGATATAATATCCTTTCTGGTGAAATTCGTACTCGAGTAGCACTAGTATGCCTTTGTGAAAATGATAACGTTTGTGGATGTGCTTAGGTTCTTTAATTTGTGGACGTTTATTTGCATGGTGCTTGAAAACAAGTGTTAAAACTTGACATACGAAGCAAAAACAAGTGTTACACATGGTTGAAACTGACAATAAGAAATCTATTATCTATTATCTATTATCTATTATATATAATAAAATAAGCTTTTGTACAAGCCTACTAAGCACCCTGCATTAAAAATTGGTTTAATGCCCTACCTTATTTAGGACCACAATACAACCATCTAAAGCACAAAAACACACTCTTCAAACGATTCCTATCAGTTTCTAATCCTTCTTCTGTACGCTCCCCATATCAGTTATTTATGTAAAGGTTTACATATCATTCGTTTCTTTTGTGCATTCATATACGCTCCCCAAATCAAAGAAGGTTTCAATTCACCAATCAATTTCAATGCATTAAAAATAAACATCCAAAAATAACCAACGAATTGGTCTATATATCTTTGATTTAAGGATTATCATCAACCCTAATTCATGGCTGAAAATTCGTATTATTGAATCAAACTCAATAATTTCAGTAAGTTTTAATTGTATTGAATCGATTTGGTTTGTATTATTGCTAATTTGTTTTATGTTTATGATGTAAACCCAATAATTCAGGACCGGGTTGCAGCCGAGTATGAAAAACCGAGACTCAATTACATATTCTACATAATTTGTATGTGTTTTTTTTATATGTTGTCACTTTAATTTTGTTCCTATTCAATTAATTATATTTAAATTGATATGTATGATTTGGTGGTTTTAATGGATTTTTTAATCTGATATTATTTATTGTGTTATATTTTATTGTGTTATATTTTCAGGTTCCAAATTTGTTTCAAGAGACAGTGAGATTCATTTCCACTATGAGGTATTTGATGTACAGCTCTAAATGATTTTATTGTTCTTTGTTTGTGTTAATATTTGTAATTTAAAGGTGTATTTGGGAATCTGTTTTTGGAGTGTTAAATGGGATTCAGATCTTGAGCATCAAAATATGGATTTTACTTTGCAGATGACTTTAAAAAAAGGTTGGGCATGGGGTTTATCAGTTGGTAAATGGTTAATATATTATGCATTCTTATTTTAATTAATCAATTTCTTTAATTCAGTGTGTGTTTGGTTTGGAGTCTTGAATCACTATTTTGAAACAGTTATAACGGCTCGATATATGCACAATAGCTTAAGTGATACTAACTTTTTGCAACATCATGTTATTACAGTTGAAGAAAATGATTTTCGCAATACTTGTGCTAACAGTAGCCGAAGACCTTCTACAACTGAAAGTAAGTAAATTCGTTAGCTCTTACCTCATTTCTTAGCTACATTGTGGGTATAATATTTATCAATACTTAAACTCTTTCGTTATTTAATTTTTTTATTTTTTATTTTTTAATTTTCCTCTTTGCCTTGCAGGATTGCCTTTGAATTATGTGTAACAACCCATTGTAAGTTAATGCAATCAAAAGGATTTTTGTGACAACAACCAAGTTGAAGAGGTGCGGCGATGCTTGAAAGCTGAGATACCCGAGAGGGAAATGACTTTGTTAAACCTTCATTTGGGAGTGATACAATCCCATATCCAATGACAGGTCGGTCTGGTCAAGGTGCGTGCTTAGGTCGAATGTAGGTAGTGGTGTAGCAACTTGATTGTATAATTTATTTGGCTTGGCTTAGTATATAGCCACCGTATATGAAATCATGATCCTTTGTCGTATTTTTGACATAAATAATGATATTCATATAAATGCCTACTGTTAGTATTGATTACGATTTCTATACCTTTTGTTAATAGCGGAAGTGAGATTCAGTTATCAGTCAACTAATAACTAATAACTGGAAAGTAAGTGTAAATGAGGTTATTATAATCACTAATATGGAAAGTAAGTGTAAATGAGGTTATTCATATTTTATTTGGCTCATTTTTTAAGGTTGTTTTGTCCATCTTATTTTCTATCTTATGAGGTTATTATAATCACTAATAACCGGAAAGTAAGTGTAAATGAATGAACTTATGCAAAATAAAGCATTGGAAATAAGTTCATAAGCAAGTAAATAAGATAAACAAACACCCCCTAAACTGCTTATTTTCTGAAAAAATGCTTATGCTTGAGTGCTTAACAGTCTAAATTGCTTAAACAGTCTAAAAAGTTAGTAGATAAACATTTAAATAAGCCATCTAAAACACCCTGTTATTCATGGTACATTTTTTTTACTAACGATGATAGCCTCTTGACTGAGATTTTAGTAATGTCAAAGGAATAAGCATCTTTTTATCAATTTTTAACCAATGAACACACCACATTAACGATTTCTTTTCACCAAATTTAGCGTTGGTGCATATTCTTGATCACTTTTTCGTTGAGCATTTGTTACTTTACATGTAGCTTTCTCACTTAAGAATTAAGATAGATTAGAAGCCACTCCATTGGTAGATGGTAAAATGATATTCATCAGGTGATAGCATCAATTAAACATTGGAACAGACCATAAAGAATGTCCAATTTATATGACTTTACAGTAGAATTTTCACCTGGGTGTCATGTTTTATGTGATGATACTTCATCTTTGGTGTGTAATATCGTTTATCATTGATCAACTGTAGTTCCAGCAATGGAGAGACTAATTTACCGTACATGTTCTATTCACCAAATTCAGAATGAAGATGCTATCAAATCAGTGTCACCAAGCCAAGGATGAAAAACTTTTAGCAGACAAGTCGTTGTACATTCAAATGGGTAACTTTGATATCGTTTGTCTGGAAACTGAACATCTGGAATTGTTTCATGTTGAGATTCAAGGTCAGTTGCACCTCTATTACTAATTAGACCTTAATGGTCTGAAAGTAATTATTTAAGCTATGTTTTCGGGAGCAAAAGACGTGTCCAACTGGTGAAATATTATTGTTTTGGATAATTGCAGACGTGATCATAACTTTTATTTTTCTTCACGTTTTTATTCAACGTGAAATTTATTCGTTATCATTTCTACTAATTTAAGAGGCGTACTTACCAGTATTTCTGTTATCTTGGTTCAGTTACGACGTGCTCGGCCAGGGCCATTCGAACAAGTTGGTTGCTTTTATGACTATGATGAAAAGCGGGTATCGATCAGTGGTTGTGGTTTATGAAAGTGGTCCCAATATTTACTGTGCAAGAATACTTTTGGCAGGTATGGTTTTCGTTTGCAGCTATTTAACACCAAAAGAACCTGATATTGTACTGATATGTGCGCTTTATCTTGGTTCAGTTATGATGTGCTCGGCCAGCACCATTCAAACAAGTTGGATGCTGTTATGGTTATGATAAAAGGCGGGCATCAATCAGTGGTTGCGGTTTATGAAAGTGGTCCTAATATTTTCTGTGTGATACCACTTTTGGCAGGTATGGTTTTTGTTTGCAAGTATATAACACGAAAAGAACCTGATATTGTTCTGATATGTGCGATAAAATTGTTGATATGATTTTTTTGTAGAGGACTTAGGTGGTAAGACAAAATCAAAGTAGGTTCGACATCTTTTATAGCCGTGGAAATATGACAGTTTCTAATAGATATCTGAGTTAGATAAACGATGCGGATCACCTATTTCTATAAAAATTTCCAGTTGCTTAAAAGCATATTTATGTCAATACAGTAGCAGCTCATAAGTTTTATCATCTTGCTGCATTTTCTATTGGTTCAGATATGCACACCGTTTTATGAGAATTGTTTATGGTATCGGCCGGCTCTTTTATGAGATTTGTGAGGAAAGACCATTGTCTTCCTTTCGAATCATAGTATTTACATGTACCCGATAAAGGGGAGGTTAAAAATCTATGAATAAAGTGATTTAAGAGGTTGTGCACGATAGAAGTACTTTTAGGCGGCTTCTGCCTGTTCGAACCATTCGCCAATTCAACTATTTGAGTCAACTAAATTATATCACCCCGCCTTCTTTGCTGATAATGGGAATGTGAAATACCTTACTGGAATCTGATATCAAGATGGATTCTTATATCTTAATGTGGAATATACATTTCAAATTGTCCTTCACAAGTCCCAACCAAAATCCTATGATACAAAGTTTTTTGTAGTTATGTCTTCCGTATAACGTTTTGCACTAAAATGATAAACTCAACGCAGCTACTTGATTTTTAATAACTCTCACTGTAGAAAGCAAACCGCCTTGGAATGTATTAGAAATAATATGAGCCAGGTCCTCTTTTCAATTACCGTAAACTCAGATAAGATCCATGGCCCTTGGCAGGGATTGGCTTGATTTACCGTAAATCTAAATTCAAGACTGATATTGCACTTTTCAGGTTATGGTAAAATGCCAGAATACGAGCACATATTTACAAACTTCCTCTTGAGCTTGGTGCAAAGCAAGTGTATGAACCACTCTGCTACTATATGCTGAAGAAAATGATAATCACAATAAAACCTCAACTTAATCCAAACTATAAATAGTCAACATCATTCGGTTTCTATCTTCGCCATGAAGGCCTATAGACAAGCTATTATATCCGGTTTCCTAACGTGGCCAGGTGTGAACAAAGGTTCCGTTCATTTGCTTACCGCTGTCAACTACTGCAGAAAGCAATGGCCTGACATAGGTATGATCCATCACCCACCTTTCATCCTGGCATATTGGATTTATTAAACTCTTTTTAATCTAATCCCTATTTTATTGTGTTTTACAGCATGTCACATCTGAAGGCACGAAATTGGTGAGACAATGGCAGAAGATGACAAGAAGGTATGTACATACTAAAATGAGAATGCTTTAAAACATACAAGTGGGTTTTTATCATTTGGTCAATGCATTCAAAATATTTATAAAGCTGTTATGTGCTTCTTTATAGGGTGAAAAGAGAGACGTGGTTAGCTTGCAGGAACATGTAACCATGATAACATGAAATTTACATATAACTGATATGGACTTAGGGAAGCCTTTGCAAAGTTTGGTGTAGTGTTTCATGGTTTGTTTCTTCTCAAGTAAGTTATGATTCCGGGTCATGAGTATGTTCTTAAAAGTTTAGAACCTTGATTGGCATTTTTTTTACTTTATGCATCTAAAGTAGTTAAAGACCGTGCATCAGGTTGGACAAAACAATGGATGAAATAAATGAGCAAAGCGAGAGTTTAAAACAAATCCAAGATGCAATTGCAGCACCTTTTAGCGGCCAAGAATTCGATGAGGTAATGGTCAAAGAGATTTGTTTTACTTCAAACTCTAATTTGTAACGGAATTGAAAGTAATAATTTTGTATAAACACAGGATGAATTGGAAGCTGAACTTGCAGAATTAGAAGGACTTGAGTTGGAGGAACAACTTCTCCAGCCTGTCACAACAACTGCCCCTGTGGCCAAGCAGTCAGGTGGAAAACAACCAGCGCGCCCTGTCCCACGTCAGAACACAGTCGAGGAAGATGAGCTTGCTGAATTGATGACAGAATTGGCTTTATAAACAGGAAAGCTTCTGCAGAGTGGAAGTTAGATATCTTTGAATTCCTTGGATAAAGATTGTAAAGATTGGATACCAAAGTAGAAACAATGATACTACTTTGCTTAATATATGTTTTGTCAGTGTCCTTTCTCACTAAAACTACTATTGGATTGTGAAATATAGATTTTTTTTGCATAAACGTAGCATGTTTTGTGGTGTTTGTTTTTGTCTGTTCAGACTACATCATCTGCTTTTTAATAAGCTATATCAGTTATCACCTGTCACCTTTGAAAATGAATCATTTATGTCTTCTCCTAAAGGTTTGCAAGTGAATCATTTTGTAAGCATAATCTAAATATGATTTCACTTGATTGGAGTGCTATTTAAACTACTTATAGGTCTGTCTTCGAGTGCTTATTTAAACTACTTATGGGGCTGTTTGGAGTGCTTATACTAAAAACTAATAAGGTTGTTTTGGAATGAAATGGGTTATCGAGTAGATAATAGATACCCAAGCTAAAGTAAGCACTAATTTACTAAAATGGGTAACTTTTTAAAACTTTTCTTAATGAGATATATGGGTTGTTTGGAGGGCTTATTTGAACTACTTAAAGGGTTGTTTTGGAGTGCCTATTTAAAATACTTATAGCCTATAGGGGCTGTTTGGACTCCTTATCTAAACTTCCTATAGGGCCGTTTTGGAGTGCTTATTTAAATTACTTATACGAGTTGTTTGGAGTGCTTATAATCGAGGTTGACGTAAAGATAAAGGAACTGCTTATAATTGAACTTTTCAGCATTGTTCATTGAAACCGCTTACCAAATAAAAGTTTTCGGAGAAGATTATTTCTACGAGTTTTTAGTTTATTCCGGGGAGAAATAAGCTTATAAGTCTTGACGATGTACAAGTTGTTAAGCTTAATCTTACCCAAACACACCCTATTTTAACACTATACTTTTAGCTGCTAAAAAGAAAGAATATATTTTTTACTTTCTCCGTTTAGAAGAATCTGAAAAGAACGTATTATAATGAGACGGGTGAGTACCCGAGTGAGGCAATGGTTGAAAATATGCTTTTGGGAAATGGGAGTTTGAGGTGTTTGACTGGAAAAAGAATTTGGTTCTTAAGACTAAAGAGAGGAATGAAGTTGTGAATGATATTATAAAAGTTTGAATAAGCTTCATCAAGTGTTTCTCAGGTGTTCCAAACCACAGGCTTGCTTTAAAAGTTGAAGTGCCGATTATGTTGTTAAGAAACATAGGCCAATCAAATGGTTTATGTAATGGTACAAGACTTCAAGTACTCAAATTAACAAGAACCTCTATTCAGGCGCAGATCATTAACGGAACCAACTTCGGAAAAAAGGTGATTATTCCAAGGTTGAGGATTACTCCGTCAGATAAGCGTTTGCCTCTTAAGAGTGTCAGGAAATAATATCCGATATCAGTATCTTTTGCCATGACAATCAACAAAAGCCAAGGGCAATTGCTTTCTAAAGTTGGTTTGTACTTGCCCCGTCCTGTGTTCACACATGGACAACTGTACGTTGCCGTATCAAGAGTAAAAAACAAGCGGGGTTTGAAGGTTGTCTTTTGTGACCAGGATGCATAACAAATGTCGTGTATAAAGAAGTACTTGAAGGTCTTTGAACAAGGTTCATGTTATATCATGTATGTATCATTGGTGTAATCACGTTATATTATACTATGGTTCATTATTTTTAATGTTACAAGGTTTGTTAGCAACTCAATTGATCATTGAAATCACACATCATTTTATGTTCGAGTAAATCTATTTTAGATTGGCGACGCGATGGTTGTAAATCGATTGTGACTCACACGTATTTTAAATTTAACAAATTTACGTTATTACTTTTATTATCATCTCATTTATCTATTTCTTTAAAAAAATTAACCCGGTGTCAACGGGTCTCTAAGCTAGTACAAAATAAGCCCACAAACACTTTATTCAGGGCCAACCACACTCATCCATTTAAAATCGGATGATTATTATGGAAAGGAAAAAAACAAAGAAAACCACTACCACCTAAATACATACTATACATACATTTTGAAAAACAAAAGAGTGGATTTAATTAGCTCTTCATTTGTTCTTGAAAGGTATGGCTCTGATGACGACTGTATGGTACAATGCTGCTAGTGCTGCACCAATGAATGGTCCTACCCAAAACACCCACTGCATACATAACACATAAAAAAGTCAACTATTATACAATTATAAAAATTTAAAGTAAAATATTAGGTAAAAGACTTACGTGATCGTTCCATGCGTGGTCCTTGTTGTAAATAATGGCAGCTCCCAAACTCCTTGCTGGGTTAATTCCGGTTCCGGTAATAGGAATAGTCGCCAAGTGCACCAAAAATACCGCGAACCCAATTGGTAACGGTGCCAATATCTGAAAAATCAAACAAAAACATACACTTAGCACATCTTTTTTTAATGATGTTAAAAATTACTTAATTATAGAGTGGGGAATGAACGTACCGGGACATGAGAGTCACGGGCACTACGTTTGGCATCAGTGGCTGAGAAAACGGTGTAAACTAGAACAAATGTGCCAACAATTTCAGCACCAAGACCACTGCCTTTGGTGTAACCATGTGCGATTGTGTTTGCACCACCACCATTTAGTTTGAAAGTGGTACCACCTTCAAAACCTCTAACAACCCCTGCTCCAGCAATCGCACCAAGACATTGCATAACAATGTAGTATAACGCCCTTGTCAACGACAACTTTCTTGCTAGAAATAACCCAAATGTCACAGCCGGATTGATGTGTCCACCTACAAATTTACCCAATTAGTTAACCCATATAATTAAACAACTAGCTAGTTAATATTACTAATATGTTGCATTGTATCTTACTAGGCGTGACCCATTAATATGTGTTGACTAGCCATGTTAAGCTTGACATATTGCTGTAGTTTCTTATGTAACAAGCGTTAGAATATGTCTATAACATTATAAATGTTGTTATTCAAGATATGTACCTGATATTCCGGCTGTGCAATAAACGAGTGCGAAGATCATACCACCAAAAGCCCACGCGATACCTTGGATACCAACCGTGCCACATTTCGTAGGCGACTTAACAACTCCCATAACCGTCAAAACCGTTATGTACAAAAACAAAAAGGTAGCAATAAACTCAGCAATCCCAGCCCTCCAAAAGGACCACGAAGCCAGCTCCGATGAATCAAACAACGGAGCTGGTGGTGGCTCTTGGTAATCCTTATCTTGGACTTGAGCAGCGGTCCCAATGGGCTGGTGTTCGCGGAACTTGTTAGCTCCCAATCTAACATCCTCTTCCTTTCCCTCCATTAGTAATATTTCCTTCTAAAAATAGAAATTTAGTTTATGAATGTGGTGAGAGTGAGGTGTAGAGTGGTCGTTTATATAGTATGAAATGTTATGAAATACTGTAGTAGGTATTGTGTGAATAAAAATGTGTGCAATATTGATGATATTATAATACCGTCCAACTCATAATAATGGAAGTGAGGGTCAAAATGGACAGCAACGTATAGCTTTGGACGGCTAACCTGCCCAATAAAAATAGAAAGTTTAGTAGCTGAACAAATAATGGCCACACACGTGTCGAGAGGAACAAGGTTAGATAGACTATCTTTGGAATTGTGTGATTTTGACTCACTTGTGCATTACAGTATTGTACAGTATAATACTATAATGCATACATAATGGTGCATGAATCAAAAAGTGTGGTGTGAGTATCAATTTCCCTTTGCATATGATCTACTATATGGAATCTAAAATTTATGTGTCAGGTCATCGTAACTTGGATGGCTTTCCCTTGTAACCAAAGAAAAAACATGTGGTGGCATTTATGTAATCAGTTTTAGTGATGTATGTTCGATGCAGGCTCGTTCAAAATTAGTACTTTTCAATGACTCAAAGTTGATTCTTACAAGCTCATTGATCAAGTTCAAGGTTGCAAGATGTTTTCAAATTTGTTGATTAGTTATTTATGCTTTTAAAAATTGTACTTCAAGTCAACAGAAAGAACCCCGACAAATATGTGTATTAGTATATAGATATGTACGTATACAAGCAAAGTACGTCTGTGTGAGCGTATAGTAAGGATAGCGAAATCGTGACAAGATATAAAGATAAAAGTATAAAAGCGTGTATTGTCAGTAAATACAATTAAAGATAAAACTATTAGTGCGTATAAGAAAAACGTAGGCATGTAAACATATACAAGTCTCTATATATACGCATAGGGCTGAGCACCGAAGGTTCAAAACCGAACCCCGGACCGACGAAACCGACCGAACCGACAAAAACCGAACCGGACCGACAACCCGTCGGTTCGGGTTCGGTTTCAAGTTTTACATCCTTTCAGTTTCGGTTCGGTTCGGTTCGGCCCAAAACCGATAAACATGCCAAAATACACCTAGACCGACAAAAGCGAACCGAACAGACAACTTTCGGTTCAGTTTTGGTTCGCGTTTTTCACGGTTTTTGGTCTTCGGTTCGGGTCGGGTCGTTTATGACTGACGCTCAGCCCTATATACGCATATACGCATAGAAATAAGTTAACACTAAGAGAACCAAAGCATATAGAAAAATTTTATCCAACAAAAAAAACTTGGTTTAGTCATTCAAAATACATGTGAGAAGCCATTTTGCATATCTTGTTATTTTTAAGAGACACAATAAATGTAAAGATTATTATTATTATTATTATTATTATTATTATTATTATTATTATTATTATTATTATTATTATATATATATTTTATTAAAACATCACTTCATTAGAACACTAAAAGGATATTACAAGAAGCTGGTGGAAAGCCGAAACACTAGTTGAGCTCCCACACTTTTCGGAATACAAAAACTTAATCTGTGAAAAAATAAAAGCACCACTCTTGGTAAAAGGTTTCCCGGTAATTGTATTACATATAAAAAAAAAAAAAAAAAAAAAAAAAAAACGTTTACATATATAGGATGTGGGTGAAATCACACATCTCAGCTCGTTATATAAGCGAAAACAAACGCACCTTTCGTGCTTCAAACCATACATACTATAAAAATGACACCCAAACCTATGAACCTACTTGAAAAAAAAAAAAAAAGTTACACTTGACTCACAGTTGCACCAAAATAACCCCATCGATAAAATTGACCTCGAAGAGTGATATCGAACGAGTTACAAAATGTATACTTAACCTCGAAGAGTCATATAGAACGAGTTACAAAATGTGAACTGTTGTTCGGTTAATCCAAAAGCATCATTCTCGTAACCATCATAAATGTCGTAATTTTCATCCTCAAGTAGACTGGCATTGTTTGCTCCACCACCAGCTCAATTCGATAAAAAAGCCATGAATCACCATTTCATCATTTATCTCTTCAACTTCACTATCCGAATTCCTTCTTGATCTCCCATTGAACTACTCCGCAATAGGCATAGATGCAAATTCCAAAGTCCACCCCTTTTCAGTGTTAATTAGGAGGCTAATCACACGACATAATAGTCCTAATTTCGGTCGTTTGTTTATCCTTTTGCCCATTGTCATCTACACGACTCGCCTCTTGTGCCCTTTGTTTCGCATAGGCTTGTAAAGTTCTTGTGGTCTTGGTCGATAAGGTAATGATCTTTTATATACTTTTTGTTGTTTAGAGTTCAAAACACTTATGAATATGATCAAATTTGTTAAACTTTGATAGATATAACTAGAATATACGAGGTCTCGACTCTGAATCTTGATTGGTGCAATAAACCTGAAGTGGTCATACAAGAGTTGAGATCAATATAGAACCCAAATTTGCCATAGAACAAATAAACCAATTATAGCCCTCGATTTTTTATCTAAATTAATAAAAAATCATTTTTCACCTTTTTTTTTAAAAACAACATATCTTACAAACGGTAAATTTTCAAAATATAAAAAATACACCATCGCGACGAGAATTAAATTATCTTTCTATAGATATGCACTTTTATATATTTTCGACAAACATTTTTTTTCAAAAATTCCGTCCGAAAAAATCATATATGATTTTTTACGAATCATATATGATTTTTACGAATCATATATGATTTTCAAAAATCATGTATGATTCGATTTTTATGAATCATATATGATTTTTGAGAATCATATATGATTCTCAAAAATCATATATGATTCGTAAAAATCGAATCATATATGATTTTCACAAATCATATATGATTTTTGTTGACCGAAATTTTGAAAAAAAAAAAAGTTGTTAAAAATATATAGTAGTGCATATCTATAGAAAAATAATTTAATTCTCGTCGCGATGGTATAATTTTTATCACGTAACGATTAACGGTTTGCGAGATATTTAATTTTTTAAAAAATGGTGAAAGTTTATCATAATAAAAAAATGAATAGCTATTATTGGTTCATTGGATTTATGGTAAATTTGATATCTATATTGAACTTTTGTATTGTTCAAAGAATAATGGTGATGAAAACACGAATTATCATCTTATTTGAACACATTTCTGATTACAAACATAACAAGCAAACACGAGAATCATCCTTTTCATATAGATTCTTGATGTGCACCAAACAGCGGAATCGATCTCCTTTCTCCATACATATTCCCATTCTTCCAATTCTCATTTTCTAACGCAATTCCATTCTCATCTATTCTATCGTACCAAACACCCCCTAAAGGAATGTTTTGTTTTAGTCCGTATAATACTCGACTCACGTGAATCAACCGCATCGCATTTCATTAAGAAGAAATTACAACGACAATACAAAATAAGCCCACAAACACTTTAATGAGAGCTCAAACACACTCATCCATTTAAAATCGGATGATTATTATAGAAAGAAAAAAGCAAAGGAAAGCAGTACTACCTAAATACATACTATACATACATTTTGAAAAACAAAAGAGTGGATTTAATTAGCTCTTCATTTGTTCTTGAAAGGTATGGCTCTGATGACGACTGTGTGATACAATGCTGCTAGTGCTGCACCAATGAATGGTCCTACCCAAAACACCCACTGCATATATAACACATAAAAGTCACATCTTTAACAACTAAATTATTATTTAATCGTTTATATGAATTGGCATTTCAAATATGTATTTTATAAGTATAGGTAAAGGCTTACGTGATCATCCCATGCGTGGTCCTTGTTGTAAATAATGGCAGCTCCCAAACTCCTAGCCGGGTTAATTCCAGTTCCAGTGATAGGAATAGTCGCCAAGTGCACCAAAAATACTGCAAACCCAATTGGTAACGGTGCCAATATCTGAAAAATGGACAAAAGCATATACTTAGATCATCTTTTGTTTTTCAAACATAGGATGTTGAGTAGTGTTGATTATAGAGTGAGACTTGAACGTACAGGAACGTGAGAGTCACGGGCACTACGTTTGGCATCAGTGGCTGAAAAGACAGTGTAAACAAGAACAAATGTGCCAATAATTTCAGCACCAAGACCACTGCCCTTGGTGTAACCATGAGCGATTGTGTTTGCACCACCACCATTTAGTTTGTAATTGGTACCACCTTCGAACCCCCTAACGACCCCTGCTCCAGCAATCGCACCAAGACATTGCATAACAATGTAGTATAGCGCCCTGGTCAATGACAACTTTCTTGCTAGAAACAATCCAAATGTCACGGCAGGATTAATATGTCCACCTACAAATTTATCATTTATTAGTCCAATTAGATAATCTATATAAACAACTAGCTACAAAAATAGCAATATGTCACTTTGCATTATTGTATAATGGAGTCCATAAAGTCAACATGACTTGGTTATCGTACTACAGTATTTGTTATATTTTCTTATGCAACAATCGTGACTATAAAATTAAAAATGTTGTTCATGAAGATATATACCTGAGATTCCGGCAGTGCAATACACAAGTGCGAAGATCATGCCACCAAAAGCCCATGCGATACCTTGAATACCAACCGTGCCACATTTTGTAGGCGACTTAACAACTCCCATAACTGTCAAAACAGTAATATACAAAAACAAAAAGGTAGCAATAAACTCAGCAATCCCAGCCCTCCAAAAGGACCATGAAGCCAGCTCCGATGAATCAAACAACGGAGCTGGTGGTGGCTCTTGGTAATCCTTATCTTGGACCTGAGCCGCGGTCCCAATGGGCTGGTGTTCTCGAAACTTGTTAGCTCCCAATCTAACATCCTCTTCCTTTCCCTCCATTACTAATTATTTCTCTCTAGGAGAATAAATTTAGTTTATGATCAATGTGATAGGTTTGTTAGTAGTTGTATTGTGTTGAGCGTGAGGTGTAGAGTGGTCGTTTATATAGTATGGATTGATATGAAACAGTAGGTATTGTGTGAATAAAAAATGTGTTTGTCACTTTTTTATTCATGATATTATAATACCGTCCAACTCGCAATAATGGAAGTGAGGCTCGTTGATTACTGCGACATTGACAGCGACGTGTAGCTTTGGACGGCTAACCTCCCATAAAAATAGAAAGTTTAGTAGCCGAACAAATAATGGCCACACACGTGTCGAGAGGAACAAGGTTAGATGGACTATCTTTGGAATTGTGTGATTGTGACTCACATGCTTCGTGATACGCACCAATTTAGAAAGTACTGCTAGCAAAGTACTGCTAGTTTAGAGAGCACTGCTAAGCAAAAAGTTAGTTATAACTTTTGGCGGGAAAGTCTGTTTTGCTCCTTCCTCCTATTTCTCCTTCATCCCAATTGTATAAATACTATTTTTCATTTCACTTGTAATTCATTCACGAAAAAGACTTGTAATATTCCTCTCTCTTAATTCCATTACAAACTAAGTGAATCATTTGATTACAAATACGGTTTCATTTCTTCTAATGTGATCCCCTGTTTGTTTTCATCAACAACTACATTTCATAACTGATTTCTGGTTGTTTTACAATCTGGTATACATCAAGTGGTATCAGAGCACTTTTCTGGCACCATATAATATTCAAGAGTGTTAAACCGACATTCTTGATTTTCGGTCATCTTCTCCGGCGAAATTCCGGCAAGAAACAAGATTTTCCGGCAAAGAAATTAGTCACCACTAATTTCACCTATTCTATTACATCTGATTAGTGCCAAATATCTGTACGGTCACAAGGCTAGCCCATAAGTGGTTAAATTCTCTAGCCTTGAACAAGCTGATCAGAAGCATTTGGTTTGGGTAATCAAGAATAGGACCAGTAGTTGTTATTCCATTGTAGATGAGTAATAACATTACTGGTGAGATGGTGAACACAAGAACCACAGTTAGTAATCAAGATTCTTCAATGGAATCACTCCAACAAACTGTTAGTGATTTGCAAAGAACTATGGCATATTTGATGGCTGAAATGCAAAGAATGAAGAATGGTGAGGGCACCAGTTCTGGGAATCATGGTAACAATGGTAGAAATGGTGGACAGATGACTACACAATATGGAAGGTTGTCTAAATTGGAGTTTCCAAGATTCAATGGGGATGATGTAAAGGGTTGGATATTTCGGTGTAGGCAGTTCTTTTGTCTTGATAATGTAGATGATGAATTGAAAGTGGGGATTGCTGCAATGCATGTGTATGACAAGGCCTTAGTGTGGCATCAGCAGTTCATTAAGAGATTCGGTGAAAACAGTTCTTGGGAGGTGTATGAGAAACAAGCCTTGCAAAGATTTGGTTCATGCTTTGAAGATCCAATGATGGATTTGAAGAATTTGAAACAAACTGGTAGTGTGCAACAGTATCAAGATTTGTTTGAAGATTTGGTGAATAAGGTGGAGTTGAGTGAAGAATATGCCATCAATTTGTTCATTGGGGGTTTGAAGGATGAAATTGGGATGCCCATTAGAATGTTTAAGTTGTCAACATTAATGAATGTGTATTGTCAGGCCAAGAAACAAGAAGCCACTAATGCTGCCTTCAAGCCAAGGTATAATTTCCAATCCCCTATGAGACCTGTTACTACTGGTTATGTCAATAAGGATAAGGGTATTTTACCAAAACCAGTTAATAGACCTATGGCTTTGCCTGCACCCACAAGAACACCATATGGTGAGAATAGACCCTTTAAGAGATTGACTCAAAAAGAATTGGAGGATAAGAGGGCTAAGAATCTTTGTTTTTACTGTGACCAAAAATATGTGCCTGGACACAAATGTAGTGGTCAATTGCATTCATTAGAAGTGGTGATAGATGAGGAAATTGAGTCTGTGGAAGAAGAATTGACTAATGATGAAATGGGTCATTTGGGGAATTATGATCAGACTATTGAAATTGATCATAATAATGAAATGGTTGCTCAAATCTCATTGAATGCACTCACTGGTGTATTCAATTATCAGACAATGAGGGTTAAGGGTATGGTAGGCAAACAAGTGGTGCATGTGCTTGTGGATTGTGGAAGTACACATAATTTCATTGATTTGCAGACTGTCAAAAAGTTGGGTTGTAAGACTAAAACTATTTGCCCTTTGCAAGTGTCTGTGGCTAATGGTCAAGCTATGACTAGTATTTTGATGTGTTGTGGTTTATCCCTGACCATGGGAGAAGACACTTATATGATTGATGCTATGGTACTACCTTTAGGAGGTTGTGAAGTAGTGTTGGGAATACAGTGGTTGTCTACTTTGGGAGAAATTATGTGCAATTTTGAGAAATTAACCATGAGGTTCTATGTGGGCAATAAGAAAGTGTTGCTAAGAGGTTCTCAACAAGCTACACTTCAATGGATGCAACCTAGAGAACAGAACAGTGCTATGTTGAATTCTATGACACTATGTGTATGTCCTGTGTCATTATGTAGTATGGTAGGGACAAGTATGATTGAGTCACATAAGATTG
Source organism: Chrysanthemum seticuspe (assembly GCA_019973895.1). Lineage (NCBI taxonomy): Eukaryota > Viridiplantae > Streptophyta > Magnoliopsida > Asterales > Asteraceae > Chrysanthemum > Chrysanthemum seticuspe. The sequence goes on along the minus strand of BPTQ01000002.1, from coordinate 255,703,540 downwards.
ATGAAATTCTGGATGACTTTAAAGGTGTGTTTGAAGTTCCTACTGGTTTACCACCAAAAAGATCACATGATCATCACATTCCTCTTATGCCAAACACTCCTCCAGTTAACATCAGACCCTATAGGCATCCTCCTAGCCAAAAGGATGCCATTGAACAGATGGTACAAGAGTTATTGGATGCTGGTGTCATCAGATATAGTCAAAGTTCTTTCTCCTCTCCTATAGTCACGGTTAAAAAGAAGGATGGCAGTTGGAGAATATGTGTTGACTATAGACAATTGAATAAGAATACTGTTAGAGACAAATTTCCCATACCTATGATAGAAGAATTACATGGGTCAGTGGTGTTTTCAAAGCTTGATTTAAGGTCTGGGTATCACCAAATCAGAATGAAGGAGGAAGACATTTATAACTTGCATTCAGAACTCATGATGGCCACTATGAGTTTTTAGTGATGCCATTTGGACTCACAAATGCCCCTTCCACATTTCAATCACTAATGAATGAGATCTTTAAACCCTATTTGAGGAAGTTCACATTGGTTTTCTTTGATGACATTCTGGTTTATAGCAAGTCAATTGAAGAACACGTTGTACACCTTAAAATGATTTTGCAGACTATGCAGGCTCACACCTTGTTTGCAAAAAGGAGCAAGTGCACTTTTGCAGTGTCTCAGGTGGAGTACTTGGGTCATATCATCACTGATAAAGGGGTTGCAACAGATTCTTCTAAGATTGAGGCTATGAAAGATTGGCCTACACCCAAGAATGTGAAGCAACTGAGAGGATTTCTGGGACTCACAAGCTATTATAGGAGGTTCATTAAGGGGTATGGAATCATCAGTATGCCATTAACTGTATTATTGAAGAAGAACTCTTTTGAGTGGTCTGACATAGCTCAAGAAGCTTTTGAGCAATTAAAGTTAGCCATGATACAAGCACCAGTGTTGGGGTTGCCAGACTTTGAGAAAGAATTCACTGTGGAAACTGATGCATGTGGAACTGGTATTGGTCCTGTGTTGTTGCAAGATGGTCATCCATTGGCATACCTGAGTAAGGCCTTATCTCTCAGACATCAAGCTTTGTCCACTTATTAAAAAGAATTTTTAGCTGTCATTTTGGCATTGGAGAAGTGGAAAGGTTACTTAATGGGTAGACATTTTAAGATCAAGACTGACCACTTCAGCCTCAAATACTTGTTGGATCAAAGGCTTACTACTCCTTTCCAAGTTAAATGGTTGCCTAAATTGCTTGGGTACGATTATGAAATTTGTGACAACTCGCAATTTCAGGTCATTTCTCAAGTTTCACAATTTCAGCATTTATCGTAAACTTGGTTTACTTGTTCCAAATTCGCGTAACCTTAAAGGTTTAGCGGCGAATTCATGATCATATCATCACGTACATTTCATATGGACTAAGTTTAGTCTACATTTCATTGACATCATTTGCATCATATTAGTTCATTCATGACATTTCATTTCACATTTAACGCGTAATTTTTATATTTAATAAACGTTATCGCGTGAGTTATTATTTTGAATATTTAATCCGTTACTTTCAAAAATGATCCCGATGTATTTTAAACTTACATTTAGTTTATAAAAACTATATTTTGAGTTTTCCTAGTGTTTTAAATTTATTTGGTACGCAAATCGTTGAAGTTAAATTATTACGACGGTTTTCTTAAAAACTACTCGATAATTTTTATATCACTCAAATTTCACAAGGAATGTATTTTTACAATTTTTATTATCTCATTACATTCTATTTTGACCTATTAAAAACTTACTTGTACCAAAACTTTCCATTTACCTTCACTTATACCTTTACCTACACCATTTACTTATACTTTATATCAAATATTTACACAAAATATATATATACATTTTATAAAAAAAAATATATATATATATATTTTGCCAAATCCCTCCCCCCTTGGCCGACAAGGGGAGGGAGGCATTAATGGATTGGTATGGTAGTTGATTATATTGATTTTTACACTTATACATAAAGTCTTACATCTATTATTTATCTCATTCACTTCATTCTATCAATTTTCAAAGTGTTAGCAAGTTTTCTTCTCTCTTTTGTTCTTCCAAAAACCGGCCTTCAAGGGTTCTTCAAAGGGATCATCATCAAAAATTTTCTCAAGTGTTTAAACAATCTAGATATCACTCTTTATAAGGTTTTGAAATAAAAACCAAGAGTGTTTAGGTTTAACCTTGTTACTTGCACCTCATCATATTCACTTGTAAGCATGTTTCTTTCATTTTTCATATTTCCTTTTCATTTCATATGTATCTTTTCATTTTTGGAGCAAACATGCAAGACATATGTGATTTATACCATTTTTACTTGATTTTTGGAGTTTTATATATATATGGTCATCCTATAATTATCCCCTTGGTATTCATTGGTCTTGATGGTGATTAGGAACCCATGACACCCTAAGAAGGTGTATGGTAGGATTAGATTAGTTTTGGAGTTGATTTGAAGGGATTAGAATAGGTTTTGTCCGAGAAAAACTATTTTCGATAACTATAAAATAGGTTCTGTCCTTATTTTGATTTTCTGGAAAAACCGACAGTAGGCACGACATTTTGGCCTTGATATTTAGAAAATATACTTTAAAACGAATCCGTGGCCGCTTGAACGGATAAAAACGGACTTATAACGAAGAAGTTATGGATTTTACAAGATTGACGACGAAAAATATAGTTTTCTGAAATTTCAGCATGCTGTTTTTGGTTTGTTCGAGTCAAAAACGAGCCTTAAGCTTCACAAATTATTTCGACTTATCAAAAATATATTAGTATACTTTGATACGAAGCTAAGGACGTATTATACGTAGAAAACGGATTTGAAACGACAAAGATATGCAGTTTTTCGTGAAATTGCCGTAACTATTATTTTCTGAAAAACTATATTATTTTTACGATACAAGTGTTACGGTAGCTGTAACGTCCATGTTGGAGGCTGTTTTTAACCATGATGCAAAACTTTTTGGAACGAATTGTCTTTTAATAAAATCAAGTTCACCGACCATATTTTTCAAAACGACAAGCCGTTTGTATAGCGGAGTTGTAATAAATTATTTACGGATGTTTAAACTTGGCCGAAACTCATTTTTTTCACAACAATTAACAAAAATCACTATCTTTAACCCTTAATATCTTTATGTTCGAGACCTTTTGGACGAAAACTCCTGAACTGAAACTTTTAGATTTCGATACAAACTTTCCAAAACCGTCGAGTTCGTTCTCTAACGATCGACGTACACCATTTTACGACTAGTTTTCCAAAGCCATTTTTGTTAATTTCATGGAAATTCCGACGACATTGTTTTGCGACGAAAAGTGACAATTTCACCATAAATCATTACGAAACCATTGTAGGATGACATTTTGACGTAAAAACTTGTAAAGTCATTTTTGAATGGTCTAGACGTCAAAAGAGTATTTTTTTTGACGACGAGTAATATTTTCAAAACTCGCAAATGGTATAAATAACATACGAAATGCATGCATAACATTACATTGCAACTCATTACATATCACATCATTCGTAATAGGTCCAGATTAACGTATCACGCTATACCTCAGTGTACTCACTCTTGTCATCATACCAGTTTATCAAGTGAGTTTTCATAGCCCCACTTTCAATTGTTTTGTACGGTTTTGGGGGAGATACATGCTTAACTATTTTTTTTCATAAGTACTTTAGATTTTTAAGGCTAAATGCTACCATGATTACCATTGTTTCTAAATCAAAGGTTATACTATATCAATTGTTCTTGTTTGCGTGCTACGGTTCTACGTCGTATAACGTTCTAAATCAGTTGACTACTGATACATTGAGTTAGGTGCTATTGATTATGTGCTATGGTTCTACGTCGTATAACGTTCTAAATCAGCTGACTACTGATACATTAGGTCTAGTTTTATTGATTAAGTGCTATTGTTCTACGTCGAGTTAGGTACTATTGTGAATTCATTTGAAATCATATGTTTGAACATAAACTATACACATTTTGGCAGTGGGTTGTGAATACACAGGTTGCAAGTTTTGTATGGGCGGAACTTGAAACTAGGTGGATTTACAATGCCTTTGCTGCATAAACGATTTTTGGAAGGCTTTACATTTCAAAACAAACTCTATGAACTCACTCAACCTTTGTGTTGACACTTTTTAGCATGTTTTATCTCAGGTATCTAAGGTATTCACTTCATGGCATGCATTTGGACACATCATGGAGTCGCGATGACGACGTGTCTCACTTGGGTTTTTACGTACTTTAAAACATCGTTTGAATTGTAACAAACTTATTTCCGCACAAATTGATTTTTATTTGGGACCTACTTTGTAAACTCTGATTGTTTTTATTAAATCAAACGATGTTCTTTTCAAACGACACTTTAGGTCGTTCAATATAACTGTGATTGTGATGCTATGACAGTCAATCCCCAGGAATTCCATTCCGCTGCAAAACAGGTAATTTGGGGGTGTGACAGATTGGCATCAGAGCTTCAGTTATAGAGAACTAGGTTGCATCATTGACCCTAGACTATAACTACATCATCATAGCATCTCATCATTTCATCATAAGTGCAGGTTCACTTCACATGCGGTTTATACGTACATTTTTCGAGTTAATTACTTTCATTTCATATCGATTGTCACATGGATGCCTTTAAATTCCCATCCCATTATCATTTCCTCATACTCTAATGTGGTGAATACTTTGTCATTCCCTATCATAATTTTTATATCAGTTGACTCATCACCGATAACGTCGAATGCTGAGATAAACCTTTAAGTACGGCAAAGTCACTCTCACTCCTTGTTCCACCACTAACATGTCGAGTTACACTTTATTCACACATTAAGTCACTAAACCATCATACATTTGAAGCACTTACGACATCTCATAACCCATTTCTTAGGAAACTGTCGATTATTTTGAAAGATAACCTCAAACTTATCATTCTTATCACATTTCTTTGGAGCGTTTATTATTAACATCGGATTTTGCTACGTCTCACATTTCCTCTTGTTTTGAAGAAGATATGGCACCGAAGAAAGCCACAGCTGAAATGACACAAGCGGCTATTCAAAAGTTGGTAAGGGATAGTGTAGCAGAGGCATTAAGGATTGAAAGGGAAATGGTGGCTGCTGCTGCTGCCGAGGCCGCGGCTGCTGCTGAAGCCGCAAGGCTTGCTGCTGCTACTGGAAATGCAGGAGGATCCGGAGTTAAGAGCTGTTCTTACAAGGATTTCAAAAGTGGAGATCCCACCAAGTTTAAAGGGACTGAAGGAGCCACTGCCATGGTGCGATGGTTCGAGAAATTGGAGTCAGTGTTTTTGCTGTGTAATTGCCCGGATGATAGTAAGGTCAAGTTTGCTACAAGTACACTACTCGATGGAGCATTGTCGTGGTGGAACTCATATGCTCAACCGATGGGAATGGAGAATGCTTTCAAGCTTACTTGGGAGCAATTCAAGGGCTTGGTGACTAAGAAGTTTTGTCCTCGTACGGAAGTGAAAAAGTTGGAGACAGAATTCTATGAACTAATGACTATTGGGTACGATATTAACACTTACATTCGAAGGTTTCAAGAATTGGCCGTGTTATGCCCATCTATGGTTTCGGATAATGAGAAGCTACTGGAGGCTTTCATTGAAGGACTTCCCGAAATTATTCAAGGTGACGTGACTTCTTCTGACCCGCAAACGATTGAGGAATCTATTCGATTGTCTCAAAAGCTTATGGCACAAGTAGTAAAGAGGGGCAACACCACCAACACCAACCGTAACAACAATACCAACAACCGCACCAACTACAACAATAACCAAAACAACAACAACAACAACGACGATAACCAAATCAACCACAACAAAAGAAAATGGGAAGACGACCAAGGAGGTTATAACAACAACAACCAAAACCGTAACACTAACCATCATCAACAACAGAATAGAAGACAAGAAGTCGCCAGGGTCTATGTTGCTGCACCAACCAGGGGAAGAGCTTATGCAGGAAACTTACCGCGATGCCATCAATGCACGCTACATCATAATGGTCCATGTGGTATATGCTATAGCTGTCACAAAGTAGGACACCTTGCTAAGGACTGTAAGGGCAAAGCCGTAGTCACATGCTTCGGATGTGGGGAGCAAGGACACTATCGGAATCAATGTCCTCAAAACCAAGGTCAACAAGTCGAAGGTGCTCATGGGAATGCATACATGTTACAAGGAGGAGAAGCTCGTCATGGTCACAACAACGCAGAAGACTGAAGAAATTCGGAAACTAACAGTCTTAATTTTCCTTATGTACTATGTCGTACTAAGTTTATGTTTTCCATCGTATCCGAATCTTTATAACCTAAGATGTACTACTTTTGCTAAACTACTCGTTGTAAAATATTCTCATCTATTGTACTTATTTTCTTTCCGATTTGTTATTACTTACGAGAATCTTACTTCATTTTTCTTTAATTATCATTTTAACGACACGGTTTAAATCCTTGTAAACATTGAGAGTTATAACAACTAAACCGAACGTCACATCATCGTTCCTTAATTATACATAGCCTAGCTAACTATGTCTAATTCTGGAGGGATCACGTTATGTTGGGAGCAGTTATTTATAAATCTTAGTGCAAGCAAAATTTTCACATGTTCCGATTCAAAGTGTTACTTATGAGAGATTCATCCGATATTTTCTTTACTACGATGTTTTATGCGCTCTCAATCATCGATAACCGTAACGACACTTCTCCATGTCTTTTCTCCTCATTGTTCATCACAAACTCAAAAATTCGATAGACCAACACTAACTGAATTCAGGGACTGAATTCCTTTTTGGATGGGCGAATGTGACAACTCGCAATTTCAGGTCATTTCTCAAGTTTCACAATTTCAGCATTTATCGTAAACTTGGTTTACTTGTTCCAAATTCGCGTAACCTTAAAGGTTTAGCGGCGAATTCATGATCATATCATCACGTACATTTCATATGGACTAAGTTTAGTCTACATTTCATTGACATCATTTGCATCATATTAGTTCATTCATGACATTTCATTTCACATTTAACGCGTAATTTTTATATTTAATAAACGTTATCGCGTGAGTTATTATTTTGAATATTTAATCCGTTACTTTCAAAAATGATCCCGATGTATTTTAAACTTACATTTAGTTTATAAAAACTATATTTTGAGTTTTCCTAGTGTTTTAAATTTATTTGGTACGCAAATCGTTGAAGTTAAATTATTACGACGGTTTTCTTAAAAACTACTCGATAATTTTTATATCACTCAAATTTCACAAGGAATGTATTTTTACAATTTTTATTATCTCATTACATTCTATTTTGACCTATTAAAAACTTACTTGTACCAAAACTTTCCATTTACCTTCACTTATACCTTTACCTACACCATTTACTTATACTTTATATCAAATATTTACACAAAATATATATATACATTTTATAAAAAAAAATATATATATATATATATATTTTGCCAAATCCCTCCCCCCTTGGCCGACAAGGGGAGGGAGGCATTAATGGATTGGTATGGTAGTTGATTATATTGATTTTTACACTTATACATAAAGTCTTACATCTATTATTTATCTCATTCACTTCATTCTATCAATTTTCAAAGTGTTAGCAAGTTTTCTTCTCTCTTTTGTTCTTCCAAAAACCGGCCTTCAAGGGTTCTTCAAAGGGATCATCATCAAAAATTTTCTCAAGTGTTTAAACAATCTAGATATCACTCTTTATAAGGTTTTGAAATAAAAACCAAGAGTGTTTAGGTTTAACCTTGTTACTTGCACCTCATCATATTCACTTGTAAGCATGTTTCTTTCATTTTTCATATTTCCTTTTCATTTCATATGTATCTTTTCATTTTTGGAGCAAACATGCAAGACATATGTGATTTATACCATTTTTACTTGATTTTTGGAGTTTTATATATATATGGTCATCCTATAATTATCCCCTTGGTATTCATTGGTCTTGATGGTGATTAGGAACCCATGACACCCTAAGAAGGTGTATGGTAGGATTAGATTAGTTTTGGAGTTGATTTGAAGGGATTAGAATAGGTTTTGTCCGAGAAAAACTATTTTCGATAACTATAAAATAGGTTCTGTCCTTATTTTGATTTTCTGGAAAAACCGACAGTAGGCACGACATTTTGGCCTTGATATTTAGAAAATATACTTTAAAACGAATCCGTGGCCGCTTGAACGGATAAAAACGGACTTATAACGAAGAAGTTATGGATTTTACAAGATTGACGACGAAAAATATAGTTTTCTGAAATTTCAGCATGCTGTTTTTGGTTTGTTCGAGTCAAAAACGAGCCTTAAGCTTCACAAATTATTTCGACTTATCAAAAATATATTAGTATACTTTGATACGAAGCTAAGGACGTATTATACGTAGAAAACGGATTTGAAACGACAAAGATATGCAGTTTTTCGTGAAATTGCCGTAACTATTATTTTCTGAAAAACTATATTATTTTTACGATACAAGTGTTACGGCAGCTGTAACGTCCATGTTGGAGGCTGTTTTTAACCATGATGCAAAACTTTTTGGAACGAATTGTCTTTTAATAAAATCAAGTTCACCGACCATATTTTTCAAAACGACAAGCCGTTTGTATAGCGGAGTTGTAATAAATTATTTACGGATGTTTAAACTTGGCCGAAACTCATTTTTTTCACAACAATTAACAAAAATCACTATCTTTAACCCTTAATATCTTTATGTTCGAGACCTTTTGGACGAAAACTCCTGAACTGAAACTTTTAGATTTTGATACAAACTTTCCAAAACCGTCGAGTTCGTTCTCTAACGATCGACGTACACCATTTTACGACTAGTTTTCCAAAGCCATTTTTGTTAATTTCATGGAAATTCCGACGACATTGTTTTGCGACGAAAAGTGACAATTTCACCATAAATCATTACGAAACCATTGTAGGATGACATTTTGACGTAAAAACTTGTAAAGTCATTTTTGAATGGTCTAGACGTCAAAAGAGTATTTTTTTTGACGACGAGTAATATTTTCAAAACTCGCAAATGGTATAAATAACATACGAAATGCATGCATAACATTACATTGCAACTCATTACATATCACATCATTCGTAATAGGTCCAGATTAACGTATCACGCTATACCTCAGTGTACTCACTCTTGTCATCATACCAGTTTATCAAGTGAGTTTTCATAGCCCCACTTTCAATTGTTTTGTACGGTTTTGGGGGAGATACATGCTTAACTATTTTTTTTCATAAGTACTTTAGATTTTTAAGGCTAAATGCTACCATGATTACCATTGTTTCTAAATCAAAGGTTATACTATATCAATTGTTCTTGTTTGCGTGCTACGGTTCTACGTCGTATAACGTTCTAAATCAGTTGACTACTGATACATTGAGTTAGGTGCTATTGATTATGTGCTATGGTTCTACGTCGTATAACGTTCTAAATCAGCTGACTACTGATACATTAGGTCTAGTTTTATTGATTAAGTGCTATTGTTCTACGTCGAGTTAGGTACTATTGTGAATTCATTTGAAATCATATGTTTGAACATAAACTATACACATTTTGGCAGTGGGTTGTGAATACACAGGTTGCAAGTTTTGTATGGGCGGAACTTGGAACTAGGTGGATTTACAATGCCTTTGCTGCATAAACGATTTTTGGAAGGCTTTACATTTCAAAACAAACTCTATGAACTCACTCAACCTTTGTGTTGACACTTTTTAGCATGTTTTATCTCAGGTATCTAAGGTATTCACTTCATGGCATGCATTTGGACACATCATGGAGTCGCGATGACGACGTGTCTCACTTGGGTTTTTACGTACTTTAAAACATCGTTTGAATTGTAACAAACTTATTTCCGCACAAATTGATTTTTATTTGGGACCTACTTTGTAAACTCTGATTGTTTTTATTAAATCAAACGATGTTCTTTTCAAACGACACTTTAGGTCGTTCAATATAACTGTGATTGTGATGCTATGACAGTCAATCCCCAGGAATTCCATTCCGCTGCAAAACAGGTAATTTGGGGGTGTGACAAAATTGTCAATAAGAAGGGCAGTGAAAATGTGGTAGCTGATGCTTTGTCTAGGAAGGAAATGCCAATTATTGGCAATGATAACTACTAATGTGACCACTGGACTTCTCAAAAAAATTGAAGAAAGTTGGGTGACAGAGGAGAAGTTGGCCAAATTAATAAAGCAGTTTGAAGATCCTAAGTTTCAATCAACAAAGTACACTTGGTCTAATGGCCAGTTAAGGTAGGTTGGTGGTGGGAGGTAATGAGGTACTCAGAAAGGAAATCTTCTCACAAATCCACAATGAGTTAGTTGGTGGGCATTCTAGTGTTCAAGTGACTGTGCAGAATATGAGTTTTATTTATTATTGGAAGGGAATGAGAAAAGTGGTTAAACAACAGATCAGGGAATGTGATGTGTGTCAGAGGCAAAAGCCTGATCTTAGTGCCTATCCAGGACTCTTGCAGCCTTTGCCTATACCAGTTAGAGTATGGAGTGATATATCCATGGACTTTGTGGAAGGACTGCCAAAATCTCATGGGAAGACTGCTATATTAGTGGTGGTGGACAAGCTGAGTAAGTATGCTCACTTTATTTCCCTTCAACATCCTTTCACAGCTGCACAAGTGGCACAAGTGTTCTTAGATAACATATACAAGTTACATGTTTTGCCAAATACCATTGTCAGTGACAGAGACAAAGTGTTCCTAAGTGTTTTTTGGCAATCATTGTTCTAGGCTTTGAAAGTTAAACTGCAAATGTCAACAGCCTACAATCCACAATCAGATGGACAGACAGAAGTGGTGAATAGGTGTCTGGAGTGCTACCTGAGATGTATGTCTGGTGAGAAGCCAAAAGAGTGGACACAATGGCTTTTAATGGCAGAGTTTTGGTATAACACAAATTTCCACACTGCTATTCAGACCACCCCATTTGAAGTGTTATATGGTCAAACACCACCCATCCACATGCCTTATTTGCCAGGGGAAAGTACAGTTGAAACTGTGGATAGAACAATGCAAGCAAGAGAGCAGGTGGTTAACATGCTTAAATTTCATCTAAAGAGAGCACAAGATAGGATGAAAAGTTTGGCAGATAAACACAGAACTGATAGAAATTTTGAAGAAGGTGTTTGGGTCTATTTGAAACTGCAACCATACAGGCAAGTAACAGCTAGACAAAGTCCCTACAACAAACTCTCAGCTAAGTACTATGGTCCCTTCAAAATCATAGAGAAGATTGGCAATGTGGCTTATAAATTGCAGCTTCCAAATGGTAGTCAAATCCATCCAATATTTCATGTGTCCCAACTCAAGCTTTGCAAAGGGGTGGTTGATAAGCCTGGAACTCTTCCCATGTGTGATAATGAAGGACTCTTATCAGTGTTTCCAGTGAAAATCATTGACAAAAGATTGGGAAAAGTTAACAATAGGGCTGCTGTTTATGTGTTAGTACAATGGTCAAATGGTAGTGAAGAAGAGGCAACTTGGGAACTATATACTGAATTACTGAAGAAGTACCCTGGGTTTGATCAAGAGGAAGCAACTTAAGGTGTTGTTTGACTGTGGAAAGTCAAATGTTAAGGAGAAGGGATTTGATACACGCCAATTTAGAAAGTACTGCTAGCAAAGTACTGCTAGCTTAGAAAGCACTGCTAAGCCAAAAGTTAGTTATAACTTTTGGCGGGAAAGTCTGTTTTGCTCCTTCCTCCTATTTCTCCTTCCTCCCAATTGTATAAATACTCTTTTTCATTTCACTTGTAATTCACTCACTAAAAAGACTTGTAATATTCCTCTCTCTTAATTCCATTACAAACTAAGTGAATCATTTGATTACAAATACGGTTTCATTTCTTCTTATGTAATCCCCTGTTTGTTTTCATCAACAACTACATTTTATAACTGATTTTTGGTTGTTTTACAATTTGGTATACATCAATTTTTGTTTCAGGTCATCGTAACTTGGATAGCTTTCCCTTTGTACCCAAAGAAAGAAGAAACTTGTGGTAGCATTTATGTAATCAGTTTTAGTAATGTAAGTTCGATGCAGGCTCGTTCATTTTTCAATGACTCAAAGTTGATTCCTACAAGCTCTTCAAGTTCAAGGTTGCAAGATGTTTTAAGATTTGTTGATCATATATTTACGGTGTTAGAATATTAGTGTGTAATAGTTATGATATAATTTTTGAGGGTTTGTTGTGGATTCTATGTTCATCAAGGATTAATGTGGTGTTTGTTTTTCATAAAAAGGCTCTTAACAGCCTCTTAATATGAACCGTTCAGACGCGGTCAGACCTTTTGGTCGTTCAGACCGTTTGTTTTTTTCCCCGTTCAGACGCGTTCAGAGGCAGTAAGATCTTAATGGTCTAGACTTAAGAGGGGTGTCTGAATGCCTCTTGTTGCCTCTTGCAGACACAAAAAAAAACCAAAAAAAAAATAGTACGAGCAATCAAATGTGCGGTTCAAACATGAGTTTTTGTCCGTTTAGATGCGGCCAGATTTAGACATTTACGCCTCAAATTCAGATTCAGATGTGCGGTTCAGATTCAGAGTCTCTTAAAAAACAAACACCACCTAAGTTTCTCCCCTTTCATTATATTCTATATAAATAAAATAGGGTGAGGTTTATTTGTACAATCTTTTCTTGCTCGTGTTTAATAAACATTTGAGAGAAAATTGTATCGTGTGTGTTGGTGTCACTCGACATTAAGGGATCATAACCCTTTATCGAGGTTTTATTGGATTTATTCTTGATTCGTGGTTCTTTTCTGGGAACCAATTTGTTGGATTTTTTTCCCAACAATTGGTATCAGAACGTTGTTCATGAAGAACGAATCATACATCATGGAGAGAGTCGAAACAAGAGAAACTATTGAACCGGGTTTGTTCGTCGGTTAGTGCGCAGTCGTGGGAGAATTGGCACTACCGGTTCATTAACTGTTGGTTCTCTAAATACACATAGATCTAGGATGTCACCGGAGGGATCTTGCATCGAAGCTTTTAAGAAGGAGATATTTGATGTCAAAGTTTCTGGTGATTGTGTTCTTTGTCGTTTTCGGTTATTGTTTGGCTATCGTTGTTTAGATCACAAGTTTCAAGGTTTCTAGGTTTTTGAGCCAAGATTACTTGAGCAACAACGTTTGTGAAGTTGTCTTGTGAGGAGGTGGATCGATACTCCTAGGGTTATAGGAAATCGTTTTCTTTTGTCGTAAAGGTTCTTGGAGTTTCGATTTTGAACTTCAAAAGTGACAAGGTTTTGCAAGAGTTTTGACTTCAAGGTATCGGACTAAAGAAGGTTACATGGTGGTGAATTTTGATCGATTTGAGCAAGGGTGTCATCAAAGGTTTTTATTTGATCGATTTTGTTTAAGCTTTTTCAGTTAGGGTTCTATCATCAAGGATTTTGTACACAAGTTTGTTACTTGGGTATCGAGTTTTAGGTTTGCTAGGGTTTAATCAACAAAAGATTTAATTCAAAGGGGTTTTTGGGGTATCTCTCGGGTTAGTCTATTTTTTGTTAGGGTTTTCTACAAGGGTTAAGTCGATTGAAGAGTGAAGAAAAATAATACTTTAAAGGGTTGCACACACGATACTTGTTAATCGATTTCGGGTGACATTTTTCACTAGGTTCAATCGATTTTACAAGGCTTTGCAGGATGTCAACAGTAATGCTTGACATTGTCATATTTGAGGTGGAACCACAGAAAGATCAAGGATTTGAGGTGGAACCTTTAAGGAGTTGCGATTGTGTGATGGTTCACAGATTTTTCAGACTCAAGATTTAATCAACTATTAGTTTGCACATGATAAGGATCAATGTTCATTACGAGAACCACTCAGGTATAAAGGTGATAGTAATATGGCTCCTTCAGGAGTTGCTGCAGTGATAAAAGAATATGCACATGATCAGTCATTGACTTTCAGGGATGCAGTTGCTTGTGAGGTAATTTCCAAGTGGATGGATGTAATGAAAGAAGATATGGATAGTCGGTCTAGTATGTATATGCTCAGCAACGGTTTCAGGCAAAGCAGTGACAACAGTAACATATATTACTAGAAGTATGCACTAGGTATGTTCATATATCTATTTCTCTATGTATATTATATGGGGTATATTGAGAAAGCAAGGTTATATGAGGTTTACTTGAGAAAGCGAGGCTGAGATCTGGGTTACCAAGGGTTTGCTGGATGAAGCAAAGGAAAATATAATTCGAATGGAGATATTCAGGACTCGGAGTGGTAATACACTAAGGATGTCACGATTCAGGTTTTCCAACGGGATGTGGGTTCAAATAGTGTTCGGGTGGCACTCTATACTGTCTTTAGAAGGTGGTCTTTCAGGGAATCGTGATGAAGAAAAAAATAGTAAGAGGCCATGTATATATATGCAGTTGGAAGTCATGAGCATCAAGTAGTCTGCACGAGACCTAACATAGCATTTGCGGATGTGGTTATGTTGAATGGGTTATATCGTTGATTACATACGTACGTGCAAGTTTTTAAGGATTCTAACCACGCCATGGGTAGATCGATCACTATCATGGGTAGATCAGATCACAAGGTACGATTTTATGATACAAGAATGTGTGGTGAACTCGAAAGCTATTATGCAACACATGATAGCTTTATCAACAACTGGAGCGGAGTATATGACACTTACTTGAGAATTGAAAGAAGATACATGGCTAAAGGGAATTTTTACAGAGTCGGAATTGGAGCTAAGGTTAGTAGTGGGTATTGCTATTGGTGCCTTGATGAAGGCGATCCCCAGTCCGAGGTTCCGGCACTGGTTGAAGCTGCTGCGTAGCAGAGAATGCTAACTATTACCACTAAGGTGAAAATTGTTAGAATATTAGTGTGTAATAGTTAAGATATAAGTTTAAGAGGTTAGTTGTATTTTAGCTCAAAGTTAAGGAGGTTATTCATGTATTAGGAAATCTCATAACCTCCTCTATTGTAGATTCCTTGTTCACCAAGGATTAAGTTTCTCCTACCTCATTCTATATAAATAGAGATGAGGGGTTAAGGTTTATTTGTACATTTTTTTGTTGCTCACATTTTATAAACGTTTGAGTTTAAAATATCTCGTGTGTGTTGGCGCCCCTCGACATTAAAGGATTAAAACCTTTTGTCGAGGCCTTGTTGGAGTTGTACTTGGTTCGTTGCTCTAGAAACGCCTTTGTGAGATTTCTTCCAACATATGGTTTTAAAGTTTGTACTTCAAGTCATTTGCAATATATCAATGCACGTTTGGGGCCAAGTATAACTACGTTCAATACATGAACAACAAGAATACTCTTAGGTAGAGGTGTTGCTTCCAGAAATACCTTCAGCAGGTTTGTGTATATATGTACATATACGAGTAAAGTATGTATGTGTGAGTGTAAGGATAGTGAAATCGTGATCAGATATAAGGATAAAAGTCAAGGTTTTAGATAGCGTGAGGCGTGACGTGACGACATGGTCAAGCCTCACGCCTTAGCAGATATGGCGAAGCTTTAGCGTCTTTAAGACGTGATTTAAAAAGACAAAAAAGATGAAAATATTTATAAATTTATATATTATATATCATATTTTATATATATCGAGTTTACAAAAAGTGTTATACACGAAGAACTAATTCATTAAACTATCACTACATATAATTTACTTCATTTCTTAAAAGGCATCACGGCTCACGCATTAGCGTGCCTTGTTCTTAAGTCGACACTTTGGTTTATTGCGTAGCGCGGAGGTCACGCCTCGCTCTTTTACAGCGTCTTTGCGCTACAATGACGCGCCTTTTAAAACCATGATAAAAGTACTAAATACATAAAAATATAAAAATATAAGTGCTCATAAGGAATATGTAGGCATGTAAACAATATACAAGTGTGTGTGTGTCTATATATATATATATATATATATATATATATATATATATATATATATATATATATATATATATATATATATATATATATATATATATATATATATATATATATAGAGAGAGAGTTAGGATCAAATAAGAAGATTACTTAAAATAAGAAGGAATAAGAAGAACTATAACCGCAAATCCGAGATGCACCGACCTAAATTAGATGCATCCCTATAATCTTAGATGCATTATAACGCACCATAGTGTGTTTTCTAGCTTTTAATCAGATGCATATACGTATATTAGATGCATTTCATGATTTCTCCTGTTTTTTGTTCCTCTGCACGTGCCGAAATCATGAAAATCAATTTGCACCATCTATACATCAAATTAACTTTCGAAACTCAAGATGTTGCATCTATATGAATAAAAATACATCTAATGCAAGTCGTTGCATCTCAAATGCATGGTTTTGGTCACTTCTCACCACTTCTTATTTTAATTTACTTCTCACTGGATCCCTACTATATATATATATATATATATATATATATATATATATATATATATATATATATATATATATATATATATATATATATATATATATATATAACGGGTGCAACGGATAAAGACATAAAAGTATTTCTAAGCATATAAGCATAAAAACACGTTAATGCTAGATCATAAAGCATATAGAAAACTTTTTTGCAACAAAAAAAACTTGGATGTAGTCATTCAAAATATATGTGATACGCCATTTCCATATCTAATTATTTTTTAGAGACACGATAGATGTAAAGATGTTTTGTTTTGCACAGGCTTGTAAAGTTTTTGTGGTGTTGGCCGATAAGGTAATGATCTTTTCTATTCTTTTTGTTGTTTAGAGTTCAAAACACTTATGGATATGATCAAGTTTTTTTTAACTTTGATAGATATAATCACTAGAATATACGAGGTCTCGAGTCTAAATCTTGCTTGGTGCAATAAACCAATAAACCTAAAGTGGCCATACAAACAATCTAGAAAGGAATGTGATGTATATACACTAATGCAACAAAATTATTGATGGTGGAGAAGAGTATAACAGTAGCAAATATAGTGAGAATAGAGTCTCAACTTTTTATAATTTTCTGAAGAAAAAAAAAAAAAAAAACCTCCTATGTCATTTTGACAATAGCATGGCTAATTACAAGAAAGAAAACATGAAAACTGAAAAACTGAAAATAACCACCCATGATCATAAACATGGGATACTCCAAAGGACCAGCTCAAGTGAAACATATCATCTTTCTATATTGCTTGTGGTTCATAGCTACTTGCACCATACTCCCCTCCTTTGAAAAGATTCACCCTCGAATCTTGCTTGATATTGTGAATCTCTTCATCTTCGCCGTCTTCACTATCAGTCACGTACGGGGATAAGTTTGCCACATTGAATGTTGTTGATACGTTATACGTACCAGGTAGATCGATTTTGTAGGCGTTTTCGTTGATCCTTTTGAGCACCCGAAACGGACCATCAGCACGTGGTTTTAGCTTACCAAACCTACCAATCGAAAAACGCTCCTTCCCAAGTCGATCCAAGTCTCCTTCTTTAAACACGACTCTATTGCGACGAGAACCTACTCGCTCTCTATACTTCTGATTCTGTTTTTCGAATCTAGCTGGTATTTGTGCGTGCATCTGCTGGACTTGTTGAGCTTGTGCTTCTCCACCAGAACTAAAATGAGTTGTAGTTGGTAACGGTGTAAGGTCAAGTGGGGTGATGGGATTAACACCACTTACCACCTCAAAAGGAGTCTTTCCAGTAGTACGATTATGTGATCTATTGTATGCAAACTCAGCCTCTGGTAACAGTAAATCCCATTATTTTAGGGTTTCACCGACAAAGCTTCGTAACAAATTGCCCAAACTTCGGTTCACCACCTCAGTTTGTCCATCAGTTTGTGGGTGGTGCGATGAACTACGCTGAAGTTGTGTCCCCATCTTGCGCCATAAAGTACGCCAGAAATGCCCCACAAACTTTACATCTCAATCTG
The DNA here is from genome assembly GCA_019973895.1 of Chrysanthemum seticuspe. Classification (NCBI taxonomy): domain Eukaryota; kingdom Viridiplantae; phylum Streptophyta; class Magnoliopsida; order Asterales; family Asteraceae; genus Chrysanthemum; species Chrysanthemum seticuspe. Next base: position 255,685,537 of record BPTQ01000002.1, on the reverse strand, counting down.
ATATGATGGTCTTAGGTAAATCGTGCAATCAAACAATTTCTTGTAGAAATAAACACGCAACCTTCGATGCATCATATGTCTTATTGCAAGGAATGAAGTGTGTCATTTTAGAAAATCGGTCTACCACCACCATAATCGAATCCTTATTCCTTTGAGTATGAGGCAATCCGAGAACAAAATCAAGACTAACATCAACCCATGAGGCTACTGGAACTGGTAAAGGTTGGTATAAACCGGCATTGCTGCTTCGAGTCTTCGCCACTCTACATACTCGACACTTCTTTATAAACCGTGCGATGTCGCGCTCCATTCGTGGCCAATAAAATTGCTCGCTTAACCAAGACACGGTCTTAGTCACCCCAAAGTGTCCCGCTAAACCCCCAGCATGACCCTCCTTCATTATTAATTCCCAAAAGAACAACTACGTATGCAAAGTCGATTACCTTTGAAAAGAAAACCATCTTGTATAATAAAAGGCTGGTAAGGCTGACACTTCTCCCATATACGCGCAAAATCAGAATCGTCAACATAGAGTTCCTTGAATATCTCAAACCCAACAGTCTGAACTTGCATTGTCGACAATAAGGCATGCCTACGACTCAATGCATCAACTACCTTGTTTAGTGTTGCTGCCTTATGCTTGATTGACAAGCTATGCTATTGCATTAATTCAACCCACTTGGCGTGCCTCCGTTTTAATTTGTGTTTCCTGATGATGTACTTTAGTGCTTCATGGTCCTGGTCGATAAGGTAATGATCGTTTATAAACTTTTTGTTATTTAGAGTTCAAAACACTTACGGATATGATCAAATCTGTTAAACTTTGATATATATAATCACTAGAATATGCGTGGTCTCCACTCTGAATCTTGCTTGGTGCAATAAACCTAAAGTGGCCATACAAACATACTCTATAAAGGAATGTTTTGTTTTAGTCCGTATGATACTCGACTCACGTGAATCAACTACATCGCATTTCATTAAGAAGAAATAAACTTAAAACGACAATACAAAATAAGCCCACAAACACTTTAATGAGAGCTCAAACACACTCATCCATTTAAAATCGGATGATTATTAAACAAAGGAAAGCACTGCCAACTAAATACATACTATACATACATTTAGAAAAACAGAAGAGTAGATTTAATTAGCTCTTCATTTGTTCTTGAACGGTATGGCTCTGATGACGACTGTGTGATACAATGCTGCTAGTGCTGCACCAATGAATGGTCCTACCCAAAACACCCACTGCATACATAACACATATATAAAAGTCACATCTTTAATTTAACGACTAAATATTATCAAAACATTTATATGAAATTGAGTAGAAGGCTTACGTGATCATCCCATGCGTGGTCCTTGTTGTAAATAATGGCAGCTCCCAAACTCCTAGCCGGGTTAATTCCAGTTCCGGTGATAGGAATAGTCGCCAAGTGCACCAAAAATACCGCGAACCCAATAGGTAGCGGTGCCAAAATCTGAAAAATCAAACAAAAACAGGTCATCTTCTTTTTATTATGATGTAAAAATTAGTTAATTATAGAGCGGGGAATGAACGTACTGGAACGTGAGAGTCACGAGCGCTTCTTTTAGCATCAGTGGCTGAGAAAACGGTGTAAACAAGAACAAATGTGCCAATAATTTCAGCACCAAGACCACTGCCCTTGGTGTAACCATGTGCGATTGTGTTTGCACCACCACCATTTAGTTTGTAAGTGGTACCACCTTCGAACCCTCTAACGACCCCTGCTCCAGCAATTGCACCAAGACATTGCATAACAATGTAGTATAACGCCCTAGTCAATGATAACTTTCTTGCTAGAAACAATCCAAATGTCACGGCAGGATTAATATGTCCACCTACAAATTTATCATTCATTAGCCCAATTAGTTCACCTATATAAACAACTTGCTACAAAAATAGTAATATGTCACATTGCGTTATTGTATAATGGAGTCCATAAAGTCAACATGACTTGGTTATATCGTACTATTCGTTATATTTTCTTAAGCAACAATCGTGACTAAAACATTATAAATGTTGTTATTGAAGAGATATACCTGAGATTCCGGCAGTGCAATACACAAGCGCGAAAATCATTCCACCAAAAGCCCACGCGATACCTTGGATACCAACCGTGCCACATTTCGTAGGCGACTTAACAACTCCCATAACAGTCAAAACAGTAATATACAAAAACAAAAAGGTAGCAATAAACTCAGCAATCCCGGCCCTCCAAAAGGACCATGAAGCCAGCTCCGATGGATCAAACAACGGAGCTGGTGGTGGCTCTTGGTAATCCTTATCTTGGACTTGAGCCGCGGTCCCAATGGGCTGGTGTTCGCGGAACTTGTTAGCTCCCAATCTAACATCCTCTTCCTTACCCTCCATTACTATTTTTTTTCCCTAGGAGAATAAACTTAGTTTATGAATATGATGAGCTTGTTAGTAGCTGTATTATTGTGTTGAGAGTGAGGTGTAGAGTGGTTGTTTATATAGGTGAATTACTACATGAAATGGTAGGTAGTGTGTCAATTTATTTTAATGACGATATTATAATACCGTCCAACGTAATAATGGAGTGAGGGTCGTTTATTACTGCAAAATGGACAGCGACGTAGGTTTGGACGGCTAACGTCTCTATAAAAATAGTAAGTGTATTACCTGGACAAATAATGGCCACACACGTGTCAAGAGGCTATGTTTTGGGCTGTGTGATGGTGACTCACACCGCCCCAATGCCAAGAAATAATTTAGCTTCCACATTCTTACAAAATGAGTGGATAATTTTCGAGCTTGGGATAAAAAAGTCATGTTTGTGTCAGTGTTTGTTTGCTGAGTGTGCAAGTTTTTATCGACATATTGTTTTTTTTGTGCAGTGTTTTATCGACATATTTTTAAAGAAAAACGATTTGCGCATTTTATTTTTTGATTGGTACATTTAATATGTGAATTAAACAGTCGTATATAGTTTTTGTTTTAATTAGTTGTATATTAGAGTGTGCAAATCAAATTTAAAAATATGTGCAAATTATCTCCCATTGTAAAATCATAACCACTGTACAAACTACAAAGTATAGCGATGTCAATGAAATTTTTCATTTTTATAATATTAAAATTTCTGAAATTTTCTTATATGCAACTTGTCCTAATAAATGATGCTTTTAGTTTTTGTTTAATTATTGTATTAATAAAAGAAAAGTAACATTAAACTTTTATTAGAGTGCTTATATTACATTAAAAAAAAATTAAAAATGTGCACTCAATCGTATTTAGTCTTGGTTCTGCAACAACTATAGTTTGTTAGCCCGTATTATGTCATATTGTTGTAACTGGCTCAAACCCAAGTCTAAAATATTCTGCATATTACTACTATAGTACTATATTTGTATCATGTAATTGAGATAATCAATCAATCAAATCAATCATTCGCTTATATTACTGACATGGTATCAGCCTCTATGATCCACTTCTAAAACCCTAAAATAACACCACAACCTGCCGATCACACATCAACCCTAAAACTATTTGTGTTAGTGATTTGTGCCCCGATCACAAATCCACACGTCCTGCTACTGGTATTCGTGCTTAGGTCGCGAATTTCTGTTTTGCTTGTGTTGGTAATTCGTGCATGGTCACTGATTCACACATTTACTCTATACTAAATTGTTACAGTTTTATTCACCCATCACTAAAACCCATCACCCACGATTCATAGTTGTTCTTTGGTGTTGGTGATTTGTGCTAAGGTCACAAATTCACACGTTATCATTATGTTGTTCGTGCTTTAAGTTACGAGCCTGTTATTTGTTTTCTACTCATAAGCTTTAAAAAATCTTCCCCACATTACACCTTTGTTTCTCATACAAACCTTAAATCTTCTAACCACTCATCACATCCCAACCTACAAACTGTCACCATGACTGGTTACAAGTTTGTGCATGATGTCAATGTGAAAAATAGTACAAACAGTGGTGCAAACAAATGGACTAATAATACAAACGATTTGTTGGTTAAACTATTGGATCAGTTAGGATTGGCTTCTCATGTGGGGACTTCTACTGGTACCACTCTTAATGAAATTAAACCCTCCAATAGTCCTACTGATTACTACACCTCTGTTACACCTATCGGACCTAATAATCATTTTGGCCCAATGTACTACCCTCGACTAGTTACACAAACCGACCCAACACCAGGCTTCGCCTATTACCCAGCCCAACATTCTGGGTCATTACTTCACCACGGTTCAGGCCCACTCGCCTGGCCCAACTCAGTTTATTGGCATACTAAACGGCCCAACTCAGTTTATTGGTACACCCACGCCTATTGGTTCTCTAACTATGAACCCGACACAACAGAGCCCACTCGGGCCTACACATGCTACACTCAGGTCAATGGGACCCACGGTCGCCCCAGGATAAGAGACCACTTTACCTCATGCCTTTACGACCGGGACACTTCAAGATCCCGTTACTAGTGCATGAAACATGGAAATAGGTGCGAGCTCTCACCTTAATGATTCTATTACTAGTCTTAGTGAAGTTTTTAATACGTGCATATATCCATCTGTTTCGGTTGGTGACGGACATTCTATACCCGTCACCAATACGGGCCATAGTGTTTTGCCAACTCCTTTTCGATCCCTTCACTTAAATAACGTACTTATGATCCCTCATATTGTCAAAAATTTAATTTATGTTTGTTAGTTTGTTCATGATAATAATTGCACCGTTGAATTTGGTGCGTTTGGTTTTTCTGTTAAAGATTTCATGACTCGTCCAGTGCTTCTCCGATGTGATAGCACATGCGATCTTTACCCAGTCACGGCTTCGTCTCCCATTCCCCAAGCCTTTCTGGTTAGTCAACAAACGTGGCATTAGCGTCTTGGACATCCATGAAGTGAAGTGTTACGTCATCTTATATCAAATAATTTAATTTCGTGTAACAAAGAGAAACCTCTCATGCTTTGCCATGCTTGCCAGCTTGGCAAACACGTGAGGCTTCAGTTTGATAGTTCTGATACTGTCGGTAATGCTTATTTTTACATTATTGACTTGGATGTATGGACTCTACCTATTTTGAGTCTTTCGGGTTTTAAATATTATGTATTGTTCTTGGATCATTATTCGCATTTGGTTTGGGTTTATCCTTTAATTAACAAATCTGATGTTTTGTCTAAGTTTGTATTATTTCGTAACTATGTTCATACACAGTTTAAGTGTGAAATCAGGTCCTTTCAATGTGATCATGGTGGTGAATTTGACAACCGTAGCCTCCATAAACTCTTTGCTAACAATGGCATTCAATTTTGATTCTTATTCCCATAAACATTACAACAAAATGGCAAGTCTGAACAAATGGTTTGCACCATCAATAATCTCATTCGGACTTTGCTTTTTCAAGCCAACCTTCCACCAACATTTTGGGTTGAAGCTCTCAATATGGTTGTTCATTTAATCAATTTCTGCCCTCCAATGCTATTGCTAATGAAATCCCCTATACCTGGTTGTTTGGCCAAAACCCGTATTATAGGCTATTACGCATATTTGGATGTTTATGTTACCCTCATTTATATCCTAATCACAAACTTGAACCTTGCACCACACCTTTAATTTATTTGGGCCAAGCTTTCAATCATTGTGGATATCATTGTCTTGACTTACAAACCAATAAAATCATCCTTTCTCGCCATGTTACTTTTGATAAAACTGTCTTTCCATATGGTTCATCTCAATCACCGTCAGCACCCACCTACAACTTTTTTTATGACTCACCCGATATAATTCCTCCCATAATTCCATCAATTACACAACCAATTGTGCTCCAACCTACACCTGAGCCAAAAACATCAATTAATCATAGTCCCACTCCATCACTTGAACAACCCAATACGACCCAACATGATGAAGCCCCACAACAAACACTAAATCCATCACCACCCTCAACCCTACCCGCGGCCCAAACACCAACTCTGTCACCAGCCACAGCCCAACACCAAACACCAATTATTTTGGAACCTGCTCACAACCCAAACCCTGTCTCGATTCATCCCATGGTTACACGATATCGTTTCGGGACTAATCGTCATACTAAACGTCTCAATCTACATGTGTCTTCGGTTTCACCATTAGCAAATCCTATCGTGATGCGTTTAATGATCCAAACTAGAAAATTGTTATGCGTGATGAATATACTACACTTATTAAGAATAGAACTTGGCCTCTAGTGCCTCAATCCACGGACATCAATATTGTTTGTTGTATGTGGCTTTTACGCCATAAATATTCGGCTGTTGGCACTCTTAGTCTGTTAGGAATTGGAAATTCTATAATGAAGTGTCGGTCACCCCAAATATAATCTAGCATAAGTTAGCTCGTAGACATATCGTTATTTAGGTTATTTAGTAGTTAATTCGTTAGTGAGTAGCGTAGATTAGTTTAGAGTAACACCGTGGAGGAAGGACGGGTCTTTACCCACTGTATGCCTGATCCACAGTCCGACAGGAGGACGTAGTAGTTGTAACTATAAATACCCCTTCCATCCTTGGAAGGGGTGGTGCTTCTCATTAATCTAACCTTGCATTTGTTGATTATTTCTCTCTTTAGAAACACCCTCTCCTCTCTTCATCTCTCTAAACATGGCTCACTTGATTCATCATAATCCTAGACCAACACCCTCTCCTCTCTTCATCTCTCTAAACATGGCTCACTTGATTCATCATAATCCTAGACCACCCGAATCATCTAAACAACATAAAATATACGATCCTACAAATGGCATCAGAGCAAGGTTTTGTTGTTTATGTTGATTCTTGTGGTTCGATTCAATGTTTTTATGTGGTTTGATATGCGGTTTTGTGCGGTCTCATTGATGCGGTTTATTGGTTACTGGTTTGATACCGTTTTGTGAATCTGATTATTGGTTATTAGTATCTTCATTGATGCGTTTTATTTTGAATGGTCATTAACTCAAATTGTCTCATGCTTATTCAGTTTCAAATGTCAGTTTCATGTCACTTGTGTTTCTGGGTTAGATCTGGTTGTTTTTTGTAAGCCACTTGTGTTTCTGGGTTAGATCTGGTTGTTTTTTGTAAGCGAGTTGGATTATGTCTGGGTCAAATACTTGTCATATTCGTGGATGCGACTTGGCGCATTTTTTGAATGCGAGTTGTCATAATGTCCAGATTCTATGAACCCTATGCGAGTTGCAGCTTGCTTTTGAGCGGTTTGTCTACTCTCTGTCCAGATTCAACGTATTTGAAGCTAGTTGTTAAACGTATCTGAAGCGAGTTGTTAACTAAAGTTGGATGTGAGTTGTGTCATTTATAGGTCAAAAGCGAGTTGTGGTTGTTTGACTTTTGAGTCAAAAGCGAGTTGTCACATTTACTATGCGAGTTGTGTTGATGCGTTTTGAAGATAAGATGCAGTTTGAAAGATGTTAGTTACTAAGAATGAGATGAAGACAGAGTTAACCATTGACCACAAAACCATAACATCAAGACTCTATTAACCTCAGTTCTTAAAACATAATCAGATTCATATCATATCATAATCTACAAACATCTACAATCACCGCTACAAGCTGAACCAACATCAGGTTCATGTCTCATTGCAACAAACCATCAACAAGATCTCAGTGTTGTTTGTTTTCATTCTATATCTCATATGAGATTTCGTGTCATTATTATGACCCATACAAACACATCATCATTGATCTACCATGCTTGAAGTGTTACTTCACTTAATGTTCGCACCATCTTAAGGATAAACAAAACAAACATGTTTCATCTCCTTGGGTGCGGGTTAACAAATACAAGAAGAAAATGCTATCGTGACCCATACATATATGATAAACTATAATGACTAGATCTCGGTGTGTTCTTTGTTTTTGTGAAGATAACCTCATGTGAAAGACCTTAAAAGATCTCCAAACACACAAAAATAACACTATCATCATCGATCTATGATATGACTACTTTCTTCACATATTTGAATTTACAAGATTGGAGTGATAACACATTCGTTACCCTCTCAATCTTACTATTCATTTATGGTCTCAACAATAAATATGATCTTAGATTCTTGTGTGTTAAAGATGTTTCAATGACCTTTTCAGATCCATACCACCACAAGGATATTCATCATTGATCAAACGTTTTTTTATATATCCGAATTTAAAGAAATGATTTTAACAACTTTGTTAATTCATTTCTTTGATTCGTTTTATATGAAAAACAATTAAAACGTCAAATTAAAACTGTCATATTACCTACCCGTGTCCTTTGAAAGATCATAAACCTCGTTGCCATCTCTATGTCTCAAAACCATCCTTGTTGTGAGACTATACTATCTTTTACATCAAGGTGTGGTCGATTATTCTCGTATCTACAAGAAAAGAAGAAACAAAATTGATATATGGTGATAATGAAAGGAGTGTAATTATCCGTTTTTTTCTTTTCTTTCTTTTCTAAATGGCGATAATGCTAAAGGAGAGAATAGAGGCACATTTTTTTGAGATTATTTAGGGTTTCAGGAGGATGTTTAGGAGAAGAGGCAAATGTTTCTGAGGTGAAATAAGGATTAGGTTTACTTTGTGAGAATGTGTGTTTAAATACCCGAATAATTAGGGTGTGTGATAAATTGGTGGATCGGCTGGTGCAAGTTGTGTAATGGGCCGCAAGTTTAAAATTGTTCTCTTACATACACACTGGGCCAAGGGTTGTGTGTAATTGATCCATAAAATGTGCATTGTTTCACATGGGCCTATGACAAATTATGACCGGACGGATATTGGACTGTTGTTATGGTCACATGAGTAATTTTTAGATGGTATTTGCTTTATATGTGATATTGGACCGGGTGTTATGAATGGTCATTGAGTCTAACATGTTCATGAAACGGATATGGATTGTATTTGATTTTCACATGGGCTTGAACGGATCTGTTATTGTTTTATAATTAGAGTTGTTCAAACGAGTCAACGATAATGTTGGACTGATGGGCTTTTCCAAATTGGATCGATAATACATAATATGTGATTTACAAATATGAGAGAGACGTGCGATTTGATGATGAGATTTGTTGAAGAGATTTGACGATGAGTTTTGTGATATTAAAGTGTAATGATGTGATTCGGTGTGTTATGTGATTTGATACTATGGTTTATGCATTTTCACGGAGTATATTATGTCTCGGCTTGAATTGATAATTGGACAAAGTTGACTACGGGGTTGTTTGTATGATATTTCTTATTGGGATTTGAAGTGAGGTTTTCCGAGCGCGTATACTTATTTCGTCTTCTTTCTTTCTACCCTTCCGCGAAGATGACTTGTTTGGGCATTTGTAGAGTGTGATAATGGCTTGGCTATTTAGTTACTTTTGTGATTCCTTCTCACTTAACCCACAACGTAACTATCACTTCGGTGTCTCACGCAGTTAAGAATACGTCAAGAGGTTTTGTACATTGGGTACACCGTTTCATTTTCACAAGGATTAGTACAAGATTAAGTAACAAATCTGGGGAATTCTACTTCATATTCAAGTTTGGTATATCGGATTTACTTCGCCAAATGGTCACATCAATTGTCGACAGAATTCGTGAATGATGTGTTTACCAAAGGGTTTGTTGGATGAGATGTGATCAGCAATTCACAGGGAATATTCTTCGTCACATAATGTCAATGATACTTCACAATCTGAGTAAAATCTTTCAAGAATCTTCAACGTCAATCATGATTTTTCAAGATATTTGCTTATGACAAGAACTTATCGTGCTAATGGTCGTACGCGTTAACATGCTTCCGAAAGTTTGAAACCATCATGGGGGAGAAACGTGTACTTTGATGTTTTACGGTCAACCTCTAGGGAGTTTATACTACTTGACTTAGTATGGTTTGTGAAGTTGTCTATATATGGGTAAAGAATTGTTGATGATATTGTTGATGATGGAGAAGAATCGTTGATGAACCGCTGCATGTTCCCTAAAACAGATATTCACCGAAACCAAAGTCGTCATAAACCATCCAAGCTGACATTATTTATGGTTTTGTCTTGATTTTGTAAAATTCGGCGAAAGAATCTATTTCTCGGTTTAAATCATAGACTTGTAAAATCCCCTGACAATGAAAACATCTTGGTAATTGTAAAGTGCATTTCCGAATCTATCTTACGGTTTATTCTTGGTTTTGTAAAATCCTGTGAAAGAAACTATTTCTCGGTTTAAACCATAGAATTGTAAAATCCCGTAATGATGGAACCATCCTGGAGAAAGGAAAGTGTATCTCGGGATCTCATCTGATTCAGGTGCTACAGTTTCTTCTTTGAAGAAGGGATAAAGGGTATACTTCATGAATTGGGTGATTGTTTGGATATTCGTCATGACAGTTTGGGTATTTCAAAGTTTTACGGTCAGTTAACCATGGTCGGGATGAAACCATTATCATAGTTCACTTAAAACGTCAAAGGAGGCTAGATCTAGGCTTTTATCTCAAGAAGTGACAACAGCGTTAATTCAGTATTATTTATTTGAGGTTGAAGTGAAATATCACGGGCAAGTGTACTTAGTATCTGAAGGTATCGGGGATGGTTGGATGAAGATTCTTCATGATCCTTGTTCGAGCTTAATATCAAAAACGAAGACTTGGAAATCTAGTTATTGTTGGGTGACTTTTCCTTTTCTTTTACCACTTGGGGGAATTGGGCTCTTACCACCACAAAATAACTATCACTTTAAGAAGTTACGTTGTAGTGCTCAGTGTCACATTGAATTGTGGATTTTCAAGAGGTGATGTACGTCAAATACTTGATGGTTGGTTGGATGAAGAGTATATAGTACATAGAGATTTAATGGAGGATGAACTCTCGGCACCGCTCTTTGTTACATATGTGCAAGTTTAAGTCACGAGTTCGAGTTAGTTTACTTCGGGGTCAAATTCATCATATTGGGTTTTCTCCATCAGCTGTCACTACAAAGAGCCTACTGAATGATAATGGGGTCGATTATAAGTTTGCCAAGAGTAGATGAAAAGAGAGAGATTATGACGTTTGAACACAACAGTTCAAGCCTCGTTCTCTAAAGAAAAGAAAATTGTACGCTTCAGTGCGCTTTATCTTCTGAAGAAGAGAAATCTTCTCAATTATGACCATTCTCATCAACATGCTTCATGCTTTTTCCATGCGCGCTTATTCATCAAGTGAACCAGCTTACCGTTGCTAGTAATCTTATTCCACTTGCTCGATTATAATGACGATGGCGACATCATTTGCTACCTTTGAAGGGGAGAAGTGTGAATGGAATACATTATGAAGATAATCACTTGTTTAGTCAAGAATGGCATCTCCGTATGCAATTCTTGAGGGGGAGAAGAATTGAAATTTTACAGCATGTTGATTGACTTCATGTATAAATGGTCACACGGCTCCTAAATCATGTAAGAACCGAGCGTCTTCTTATCGAGTGTTTATTCTAAGAGCCGTTGGTTGACATCTTCTCACGGACTGATGGTCACACGGCTCCTAACTCATGTAAGAACCGAGGCGGATTTCCTTGATGAACATCTTTCTGTTCTTGTTTGATTGGGAGGGATTTGAGCTAAGGGGATTTGCTACTTGTAAGTTAACGGGAATGCATTTGGTGAGTTGAATATGTTAACTTTCTATTCCTCAAACGGACAATCTTGAAGAAGGTCGAGTCTACAGTCTGTACTACATTTTCTGATGCATGTTAGAAGACTAAAAGACGAATTACATTTAACGATCTAAAGACTTCTTCTTAATCCAAGCATTCATCATAAAGATTGTCAATTTAGGGGAGAGCACTAATTGGGGGAGAGTGAAATCAGATTCAATCCCAATTAGACTTGCTCATATTCTTCAGCAAGTTGATTCTCACAAGAGTTCAAGTGTTCTTCTCAACAGATTTCTAGTATACGGGATTACTATGTGTTGCTGATTCTGAAGCATCAAAACCAGCAAGGGGGAAGGAGACACGCATCTAAACGCGAGTAAACATTGATGAACTTAATACTTCTAAGTGATTGAATATATCCCGGGAAGACTAATGTCATTACCGCAGAGAAACTCAAGGTTTGACTCATGGCTTTTAGTGTTCTTATTCCAACTATGTGGGGGAAGAGATGGAAGAGTTAGTTTCTGGTGATAAAAGAGGTACACAAGTGAGTGATGATTTCAATGCTATCGCAATCATCAGGGGAGAGAGATTGTGTACATTGGGGGCGCTCAGCTGTTTCACTTGAGTGCTTAATCAGTGATTCAGAGATATAATCACTTATTCCGGAGTTGACATCCGCAGAGATTGTCATCTGCAGAGATAATCAGTGATTCGGCTTGCTTCTTCAATGTTATTGGTTATTCTCTCTTTGGGCATTCGGGTACTTCGGGTTCTTGAGCTTCATACACTTTCTTTAGGGGAGAGAAAAGTATACATCGGGGTTATTCTTTGGCTATTGGACTTAATCTGTTACTTCGATGGTATAAGTTTCTCTGTCTTCGGGTATATGTGTATTCGGGTTCGTGAGCTCTAGTCTAAGAGACTGACTGCATCAATTCATCTACTTGGGGGAAGTGGTCTCTTGACAACTTTTTGGTATGGATCGCTTCAGACTTCAGTGGAAAAGGAATTTGAGAAGATTATTTAAACGTGGGATGACACATTATTGTTCTTCTATTGGATGATATAACCTCAAACGAAGAATCACAAAGATTATTCTTAAAAAGAGCAGCAAGATCGATGATAATGGTGTACTTCTTTGTGCACCTGGCTAAGGCAAGCTTGAAATAGAGCTTCGAATCTGCTCAACAAAAGGATTTACGGTTTGAGGGGAAGCTGCCAAAGTCTCACTTTCAGATGGTTCAATTTCTCTCAATTCAAGAGCCTTGGAAGCTTTGGTGGTGAATGTTTAAGAGATGATGACTTCTATCTTCTACAACAAGGCTGCTCGATATCCTTATCTTGGTACTCATATCATCATCTTCTTAAACTATATCATCTACTCTATCTTTGTAAATATTTATCAAAAACAAAATACAAAAATATAAAACTAACAAAATCAAAATAGAAAAATATAAAATCAACAAAAATCAATAAAAATTTGAAAAATCAGAAAATACCAAAAATATTGTTTTTCTCAAGACATGTCTTCTGGTATCGATAACATCTACGGTCTTAGAAATGTCATTCAATAATGGCACGTGACCATAGATGAAGTTCGAGCAGAAGGTGTAAATATTCTTTTCTAAACATGTCTATAACTATGGCTTGCAGTTATTTCAGACTGTAACCCGCACTTAACCATGGCTTGCTATTATTTCTGATAGCAACCCGCTCTTCAAGAAAGGAAAGTACTGCGCTAAACCAATTTCAAAAATTTCGTGCACTTATCCTAAAACAAAAACGAGGAAAGTATGTCGAAGGACTGTTGTTCCTACTCAAATATTTTTCCTTCAAAAATTCTTCAGAAAAATATTTGTTTTAACAAAATGGTGGTAAGTGAGTTGCTTGAAAATCAATCAGATTCAATTTTTCATAAATTTGCAAAACCCAATCAATGACTTTAGCTTATTTAAATCTTTTCATAGAATGAGTCATTGATTGAGGCGGAGAATGTTTTCAAATCTATATCATCTAACGAGCTTATCTAATTATCCTATATACTTAAATGTAAAACATGTTAACTTACGTTGAAGGACTAGGTGCCTAGGATATGATTGTTAGGATTAGATGATTAGAGTTTGATAAACACATTATTCCCATGCTTTATATGAACTGATTGATATGTTGGATTGACTTTTATTAGTCGATTGCTGTTTGGGTGTTGTCGACCTCCATATATATGTTTGTATGTCCACTAACATATGCAGATAAGATGGTTTAAAAGAATGTTCCCGATCTGGATCCCACATATGAAGATGATTGGATGCCGAAAGGAAAGGGTAACTATATCTTGGGTTGACAAATGAAGAAACAGAGCTTAATTTGACTTCTATGGAGAGTTGGCATGAAAAAATGCAACGTAACATCAAATGAAGAAACGGAGCTTAATTTGACCTCTATGGAGAGTTGGCATGAAAAAATGCAACGTAAGAGGTCTCACTACATAAGCAGATGGTTTTCTTCCAAACCTCCAGCAACAACAACAAAAGCAGCTCAACCACCTAATGTATCTTTGTGCAGAAAATAGTAGTGGATGATACCATTTTCTTAAAACAATTTTGAAATTGATGTTTTTGAAAATGAAAAAATATTGTTTTGAAAATAAATCAGACTTGTAAATCTTGGAAATCACCGGACTTCATTTTATCAAAACTTAAGTCACTCAATCAACGACTACGGTCATCGATTGAGGGGGAGAGTGATTTAAAATAAAATATTTTAAAATGATATTTCTTCATAAAAAGTCCGGTTTGTACAAAATAAGTGGTGATCTAAAGATTTAATGTTATGTCATGGTATGATTCTCTTTAAAACTCAAAGATCTTACAAAATAAAATTTTTTCTGTTCTTGTTTGATTGTGAAATTGTTTTATTTTACTTAAAGATCTCTTAAAACTATCATACCTGACACTAACAATCTTTAATGTCTATAATTGGTCCTCGTCAGTCAATTTTAAAAATTAAATCAAGCCACGTCTTTCCCTAAAAATTTTAAATGATTTAAATCAATTGGGATCACAAATCTCAAAAGGTTTGAAATTTTTGATCGGGGGAAGAACGTGATTTAAATCTCAAATCGGTTTTAAAGGGTGATTGTTTCAAAAGCACTCCTTCTTTCATGTGCCAAACGATTTTGAAATACATAATGCACATGATTGTGGAGGAGCATTTAACCAAAAACCAGATGAGTATTTAAACCAGGCACATATTCTCCCATGTTTTCCAAACCTTATTAAATCACTTGGGATCCAAAATCTCAAAGGTTTTGATATTTTTGATCGGGGGAGAATTTGTGATTTAATATGAAATTTGATAAAAGATGATCGTTTTGATTCAAAGTGCAAGTTCTCTCTAATATGTGCCAAACTCTTTCGTATATCGATGCACATATTGAGGGAGAGCGAATGGTTTCTATTGGCAATCGTTCAAAGTACTTCAAAAACCTCTTG
Source organism: Chrysanthemum seticuspe (assembly GCA_019973895.1). Lineage (NCBI taxonomy): Eukaryota > Viridiplantae > Streptophyta > Magnoliopsida > Asterales > Asteraceae > Chrysanthemum > Chrysanthemum seticuspe. The sequence continues at coordinate 255,670,408 of BPTQ01000002.1, read as the reverse complement.
CCTCTATGTGATAAAATGATTTCAAATATCCTACGCACATATTGAGGGGGAGAATTTACCAAAGAAATTCAAATGGCTTTTTCTACGGAAATTGTGATCAAGAATATATTTCAAAGAACTCTTGCCTCTATGTGCTAAGCAATTTCGATACCATATGCACATGTTGAGGGGGAGCATTTCTAAATGATCAAAATAATTAAGGTACAAAATGCTTTGATACTATATCACAAATACCTTGATTGATTTTCCAAATGATTTTTCAATTGGTTTCAAGAAGGAAAGAACAATACCAAAAGACCGACCAATTTACTTTATGCATGGTGTTATAAGGATGGTTAGGTTAGGTATTCGTTCCCACAATCCCGCCAGAGCCGGAGGGATCTACCCAGGGACAATCCACTAGATAGTATAGAGTCCTTAGGTATGATGAAAAAAGGAGAAAAATGAGAATACAGGAAGAGTGCGGACTGAGACAGAGCTAGTACTGGAATAAACCCAACAAGGTTCTAGTTATGAAGTCTTGGTAAGCACTGAAGGGGTTGAAGAATGAAAAAGAATTGAATATGAAAAGGGTAAAAAGAAATAGCCCTCCATTAATTCAACCTTAGGGCAGAAACCGGGTTCAATACATATGCTATTGGTGTCTACTAAGGTAACACTAGTATTGAAGACAAGACGTCATGGACCTAGTGACGCACTGAACCTAACTTCCCAAGTTCCTCTTAAAAAGGCTTGTTTCATTCTCACGGGGAACCTACATTATCTATCGACTTTGTCTTAGAGATTGTTGATATTGAAGAAGGAGACCCTCTCCCTAGTCTCCGGCATAGGAACCAAAATGCACAATTGAGTCTAGAGCCAAGAGATCATCCACAATATCTCATTAGGACACAAAATTAATGAAGACTTGCTGTTTCACACAATGTGAAAAGTAAGTATATATTGAGAGTCCTACGCATTATCCTTGTGGTATTGCCAGAACATCCGAGTGATATGGAAAAGTATTCACGATGAAGATGGAAATCCTTCTAGAGCCAACATCAAACAAGCTCTTGGTGGGTGACATGTGAGATCTTTTCAAAAGATCAAGCTTGTGACAACTTGATAGAAACAATGGGGCGATTCATTCTTGAATTAACCTTGGTCTAGGAAATGAATTGACGAATACTTTTGGAAAAACCGTTCGATGTGCAAATCTTCTTTTCTCTAGCACATCGAATGTGTATTCATGTTTTCAAACACAAAAAGTATCTCCGATTGAAAAAAAAATACTTTTGGAAAAACTGTTCGATGTGCGAATCTCTTCTTTTCTCTAGCACATCGAATGTGTATTCTCTTTCAAATACAAAAAGTATTTTAAAATGAAAATTGATCTTTCTCATAAAACCTTCATCGTATTGCAAAACTCTTTCTTCTAAGCAATACGCGATTGTTTTCAAATCAATTTTTCATCAATCAGTGAATCTCAATTCGCTGGTTCACTCACTCTGTGTTGTCTTCTTTGAGACGTTCCGGTTTGAGAACAGCTAGAACAGTTGCGAAACCCTGTCAAGGAGATTCTTCAGAATTATACATGATCACAGGTAGTACTTGTACTGATCAACGGGGAACCATGGGCCGTGTACCTCAACTCAACAAAAGTGATCAAAGACACTTTCGTGTGTTTTATTGCTAACTGTTGTTTGCAGGTACATTTGAACGGTTGCAGCTCATCAGAATTGAGAAGTCAATTCAAAGCCGCATGCTCACAACATCCACACTTAATTGAAGAAATCATGACTAATGCATATCTATATAACCTGGCTCCGATATTTTTATACTATGCTTCTGCTACGCTGCTGCAAATATCATGAACCAGTAAAGCTTCCGCTACTCTGATGGAAAGATGTCATGATCCCTAAAGTGTGAGCATGTCGGTCCGAAAGTCACAACATCACATGAAGGAAACACAACAAAGGGTGATCCAGAGATTTACTGTGGCTGATGATCTCAAAGAAAGCTCGAAGATCATCAAGATGTAGATCAGTTCAAAGACCTTCACTGAAAGTACAAAATAATCAGACTATGAAGAGTCACTGCTAAAGCACAAAGATGCAGATGTTGAAGAATTAAAGTCTACAAGCTCAAGACTGATGATAAAATAGAATGCTAGGATTCGAAATGTAAATCATGGGGTGACCTCCCTTAGGGGGAGATTTTTAGGAATTGGAAATTCCATAATGAAGTGTCGGTCACCCCAAATATAATCTAGCATAAGTTAGCTCGTAGATTGGGCGTGAAAATAGGTCTAAGGATTCATTTTTTGGGTCCCATGTTCCACTTCTAAATTGGGCGTGAATCTCAAAGGTTTCCCATGAATTTCGAACACTACGTCCCCAAATATCCCCATCCGCTACATAGTCAAGTCTCCTTTGGGTTTCGTGGGCGATACGAGTGTAAAAGATTTGTAGTGGAAACAGTAAATCAATACCATGATAAAGGACTTTTTGTAATAAATATTTAATTCGAGTCCACGCCTCAGGAAAGGATTCATCATGATATTGCTGGAACCTCAAGATCTCATTTTGGAGTGGAAAGGGTAGATTATGTAGTGGATTTCGTTGATTGGGTGACAGTTTTGGCAGATTCGCGTTCTCCATAACGGCTAACGGAATAGTTAATGAAAATGGTTACGAACAAAGGTCACGAAGAAGGGGGGATAGACTATGAGGAAGCTAAAAATGAGAAGAAAAAAATTTACTTGATAGGAATCAAGCAAAGAAACCTAAACGAGGTGGACTACTAACTAGCTATTCTATTCCCCGGCAACGGCGCCAAAAACTTGATAACGCTACACGCGTCGTTCGGGGTCAAGGAAACTTCCTTTTCTTCGAGCAAGTTTTATAACACCCTAGGCAGTGAACCTAATCGTTGTAGTGTAGTAATTAGGGTAAGCCACGGGTATTGATATCGTTCTCTAGGGGAATAGGAATGCTAGTAAGAAGTTACTACGCTAAGGTTAAGGTTGAGGAAGATTATTTTTGTATTTTCATATTTTATGAAATGGAAAGGTACGAATCTCGGGTATTGGATTCGGGGGGTTGGTATTTCTACCGATTACTCTACTATTATCTAATTATCTAAACTAAGGTTGTGGGAGTCTATGTCTAATTAATGTGTGCTCATATGATAGTTTAAAGATGTGTCTACTTAGGTTGTACTACTCTTTAATTATCTCCTATTGATGGTTGAGTTGTCACGTCCTTATTCTTAGTTGTGTTGTGTGTCTAAAGTTGTAGGGTATGCGTTTCTCCCTAACTCTTTGAACTTACCAAAGGGTCTCATCTACAAAACCCACTAGGGATGATAAACTCTTACTCTAAGGCACTCTTTGGATAATTTAGCCTACAACTACTCAGGTAATCATATTCTAAGGTTCACAAAGATGAATCAAGCATTAAGTACACAACGAATGACCTACCGCATTACTAGATCATTGATCAACTAAGATAAGAAACAACCAATCAATATTCAATAATTAAGTTTCATACTTCCTAAGCAAACACACAAATAAATTAGCCGGACATGGAGAACATGCAAGCATACACACAAATAATTAAAGACATAATTGAATTAATGAAGTAAATACTTATCTTGATGTAAGATAGGGTTTAAAACTCTAAAATACTGTACAAGACACCTTAGGTTCGGTTTTAGGTTTTTACTCCAAAAGACTCTCTCTAAAACTGAAAAATTCGGATTCTATATATAAGATTACATATGCGACGGCGTCACCTTATGTTTCGTGACGCCGTCGTGTCGCCGTCATTAGGGTTTCGTCTTGGCCACGTTAACCTTGCGAAGGCGTCACCTTATGTCTGTGACGCCGTCCTCTTCAGCTTCTGACTTCATCTGGGTTGCATCTAGGCCGTCTGAGTAGCAACGGCCTACTCTTTTAAAGCCCGACGTCGTCACTTGAAAATAGGGTATTTGGCTACTGTATCGTCACAAAAAATCCTCCGACGGCGTCGCAATTAACACCTGACGCCGTCGCTTTCTGTTTTCAGCAGCTTTGAGTGTCTCGATTCTGACTTTGGCCATTTTCTTCATATATTCGCGCCTTTTCGTCCAAATAAGTGCCATTCCAGCATTTTGCCTTCAAGAGACCTAAAAAGTGAAAAGGAACGATATTAAGCAATAACGGATACAAAAGTGATCAAATAAGGGCTTAAAAGACCCCTCAAAATGGTACCTTTTAAAACCTTATCAAATATCCCTACACTTGTTATTTGCTTGTCCTCAAGCAAATGTGCTTTTAGCCAATTAATTTATAAGTTAGGGGTCATGAAGCATTAATTCAAAATGGTCCACAACACATATAAGCCCCGCAAAAGTCATAACAAGCACGGAAATTACATACTAGCACCTCACATGGGGTGTTTGGATACTCACATCTCTCTCGGGTGTATATATATGAAATATAACAAATAGGAAATGGAAGATAAACACTCATTAACCGGTCCTAGTACATAGATTACCATAGGCTTGAGAATAGATCAAACCTCCATCGCTTTGGCGTAAGCACCTAGGAAAGACTATCAAAGAGGTCTTTTAAAGGGTTGTAATGTTAGGCTTACGGTAAGGAAACAAGGGTTTGGTGGGATAGGCTATTTAGTGGTGGCAAGTCAAAAATCTCTATGTTAAATGCTTACGAAAAATGGCATTGCTAAGCCAAGACTCGACACTCTAAAACTCTAGGTAACGGAAATAAACAAACATAAATTTAAAGGATAGATGTAGGATGGTAGCCCGTATGTTTTTTTTTTTTTTTTTTTTTTTTTTTTTTTTTTTTCATACACTTTTGCTCTACCATCCTCTATGGTAACATCAAAATGATAGGGATTTATAGGCACATCCATACACTTGAGTTTTTATTACTCTAACACTAATTTGACCCGAATTTGAAAAGATCAAAACACTTGGGGTACATTATTATGCAAACAAAGGGAATTTGAATTTAACATTCCCTTTCCGTCATTTCATAAACTTTAACTTTTCCCATGAATCCCAATCGTCCCAAATCTGTATACAAAGGATATGACTCGACTTAGCAACTTATGCAAGCAACTAGATAATTGAACTAAGGGTTTAGGGTGATAACAAACGTTTGCACTAAAAGTGAGTGCATAAGGGGTAGGCTAAGGCGATTTGGGTGTATATTTGGGGGTGGGGTGTAAACAATGCTCTTCATTGATATTTCAGAAAAACCGAAACATCACGAGAACCGCGAAAAGGATAGGCTCTGAGGGGTTAACTAGGGGTATCGTGTACTAAAGATGAGTACAACGCAAAGGGTGTGGGGGAATTACTCAACCGATGTGGAAGAAGTAATTATATTACGGGTATCAAACAAGGGTTTATCCTAATGCCTCTTATCATTTAGTTATTCCTAACTACACAAGTGTAGCCTCACTTGCGATCTCGGAATGCATCACAAAACAAGTTCTAGAATCTAATATACTACCGGTTCACACTCTAAGCATTGAAGATGAATGCTTTAATTCCTACTAATCTAAGGGCGATCCTCACATTTTAGGTGGAATTTGGGTGGTAAAGGGTTTTTGTGCTAGTCATATAACTTCCTATCCATGAGACGCTTTTGTTAAGACTAATGGCCCACTCCTATATGTCATGAAAATTTTTAAATTTGGTGCCAAAATTACTCTAACCGACATTTTCTCATGGTTTATTACGCAAATGCAATTGGACAAAGCAAATAATCAAGGATAAGCATAGTTTCAAAGTTCCCGTTTTATTTTCCCTCCCTACACTTAAACTGAACATTGTCCCCAATGTTCCCCGAAAGTATCAAAGTTATGATAATAGAAGGTAATTAAAAACGAAAGAAACTAATACTCCCCTGATTAGCTCGGTAGGATCCGTGTAAAGTGGTGGTTAAATCCTTTTCAAGAAGAATTATTGCGTGAAAAGCTCCTTCCAATCTTATGTAACTTCTTCTTGACAAACTAAACCTGCACACTTGAAGAAAACAAATGAAACCTTCGCGTAAAATCGGCGGTAATAATATATATAAGACTCGATTTAAACTAGGATATAATGCTTGTGGAATGGATGTTTACAGAATTTCTAAGAAAATTAAAACCTGGAAAATTCCAAAAATTTATAAGTAGCTCAGAAAACGAGAAAAAAGTAATCTGATGTTTTTACTCCTTCCTGACGCCGTCAGGTTGCAATCCTGACGCCGTCAGGTAATCCTGACAAAAACTGGTCTGCGATTTTCTGGAAAAAATTCTGGAAAATTTACATCTTTAGAATCTGGAAAAATTTCTGCAAAAACATCCATTATGACTAGATACAAGCATTTGACTCTAACAAACACACATATATATCTTTTAAATAATTGTAATTCTCATGTTCACGTTTCTTTTGAAAACGTGTGTAATCCTCCCTACACTTATCCCTTATGTAGAATACCTTTATATGTAATTAAGACGAGGTTAAAGACAAAATAAAGCATTTTTACAAATTCAAACATGAGAATAAACAATTAATAAAAGATATACGACACACAAATGAAAATGAAAAACAAATACACATGGGTTGCCTCCCAAGAAGCGCTTGTTTTTGTTCGAGTCACGAGCCTGACTCTACCCTTATTTAACAGATGAAGGGGAAGCTTTTCCTACACTTAAGTTTAAGTGCGGGTGATAGTAGCAATACACACCCTTAGGGTGGAAATTTGCTACGTGAGGAGAGGGTGATGGGTGATTTATATGCTTAAAGGAGTGTGCTCCATTCATTATAACCTTACCTAAGTCTATTGGTGTAGCGGGTGAATCAAATCTCCCTCCTAAAAATGGATCATCTTCTATCAACTTTAAAAGATTCTTAGTTAAGGATCCATCTTGACCTAATAAACCCGGTTTAAACCCATAGTGTTTCTTGTTATCAACCATGAATGGGTGATATAAGTGTGTAAGGTCATGGGTCACTCCTATATTAGCTTCTACTCTACATGGCTTAGAGTCTACCACTTTTATGAAGCAACTACCCGGATTATTTATTTTGATGGGTGGATTGGGGCCTAATTCAATTTCAAGATTCACATCTAAAGACGAAAAATTGAGTAAGGTTTTTTGTTGAGGCTCCGGTTCATCAAAATTAGGAACTTTCCTAGGACTAAGAGAGAGGTCATGACAACAAGCATCTAAACCTATATTCCCTAGTGGCGTTTGGTCCAAAGGTTCTACAATCGGGGTTCCTATAGTCTCTTCTACTTCTTTCGGGTAAGTTATAGGCGATGTGTGTTCCTCAAGTGATGGTAGGACTTGTGGCTTATCCGATGGGATTGGATTTTCTACTCTATCCTCCATCTTATCAAGATCACCTATGTATTCATTTTGTACTGTGGTAGCGCCTAACCATGACATGCACCTTGGTACCTCAACTCTAATCATCTCCTTCCTAAACAACCTTTCCGACCGAAGTTTCCAAATTGAAAATAGGTCTAAAGATTCGTTTTTTGGGTCCCATGTTCCACTTCTAAATTGGGCGTGAATCTCAAAGGTTTCCCATGCATTTCGAACACCACGTCCCCAAATATCCCCATCCGCTACATAGTCAAGTCTCCTTTGGGTTTCGTGGGCGATACGAGTGTAAAAGATTTGTAGTGGAAGCAGTAAATCAATACCATGATAAAGGACTTTTTGTAATAAATATTTAATTTGAGTCCACGCCTCAGGAAAGGATTCATCATGATATTGCTGGAACCTCAAGATCTCATTTTGGAGTGGAAAGGGTAGATTATGTAGTGGATTTCGTTGATTGGGTGACAGTTTTGGCAGATTCGCGTTCTCCATAACGGCTAACGGAATAGTTAATGAAAATGGTTACGAACAAAGGTCACGAAGAAGGGGGATAGACTATGAGGAAGCTAAAAATGAGAATAAAAAAATTTACTTGATAGGAATCAAGCAAAGAAACCTAAACGAGGTGGACTACTAACTAGCTATTCTATTCCCCGGCAACGGCGCCAAAAACTTGATAACGCTACACGAGTCGTTCGGGGTCAAGGAAACTTCCTTTTCTTCGAGCAAGTTTTATAACACCCTAGGCAGTGAACCTAATCGTTGTAGTGTAGTAATTAGGGTAAGCCACGGGTATTGATATCGTTCTCTAGAGGAATAGGAATGCTAGTAAGAAGTTACTACGCTAAGGTTAAGGTTGAGGAAGATTATTTTTGTATTTTTATATTTTATGAAATGGAAAGGTACGAATCTCGGGTATTGGATTTGGGGGGTTGGTATTTCTACCGATTACTCTACTATTATCTAATTATCTAAACTAAGGTTGTGGGAGTCTATGTCTAATTAATGTGTGCTCGTATGATAGTTTAAAGATGTGTTTACTTAGGTTGTACTACTCCTTAATTATCTCCTATTGATGGTTGAGTTGTCACGTCCTTATTCTTAGTTGCGTTGTGTGTCTAAAGTTGTAGGGTATGCGTTTTGATAAGGTTTTAAAAGGTACCATTTTGAGGGGTCGTTTAAGTCCTTATTTGATCACTTTTGTATCCGTTATTGCTTAATATCGTTCCTTTTCACTTTTTAGGTCTCGTGAAGGCAAATGCTGGAAAGGCACTTATTTGGACGAAAAGGTGCGAATATATGAAGAAAATGGCCAAAGTCAAAATCGAGAAAATCACAGTTGCTGAAAGTAGAAGGCGACGGCGTCAGGTGCTATATTGTGACGCCGTCCCAAAATTATTGTGACGGGTCAGAACCCAAAACTCGTATTTTCAAGAGACGGCGTCTAGTTGTGAAAGAGTAGGCCGTCGCTACTCAGACGGCCTAGATGCAATCCAGACGACGTCAGAAGCTGAAGAGGACGGCGTCACGGACATAAGGTGACGCCGTCGCAAGGTTAACGTGGCCAAGATGAAACCCTAATGGCAGCGACACGACGGCGTCACTAAACATAAGGTGGCGTCGTCGCAATTGTAATCTTATATATAGAATCCGAATTTTTCAGTCTTTGTGTGGAGAGTCTTTGGAGTAAAAACCTAAAGCCGAACCTAAGGTGTCTTGTACAGTATTTTAGGGTTTTAAACCCTATCTTACATCAAGATAAGTCTTTACTTCATTAATTCAATTATGTCTTTGATTATTTGTGTGTATGCTTGCATGTTCTCCATGTCCGGCTAATTTATTTGTGTGTTTGCTTAGGAAGTATGAAACTTAATTATTGAATATTGATTGGTTGTTTCTTATCTTAGTTGTTTAATGATCTAGTAATGCGATAGGTCATTCGTTGTGTACTTAATGCTTGATTCATCTTTGTGAACCCTAGAATATAATTACATGAGTAATTGTAGGCTAAACCATCCAAAGAGCGCCTTAGAGTAGGAGTTTATCATCCCTAGTGGGTTTGTAGACAAGACCCTTTGGTAAGTTCAAAGAGTTAGGGAGAAACGCATACCCTACAACTTTAGACACACAACGCTACTAGGAATAAGACGTGACACTCAACCATCAATAGGAGATAATTAAGGAGTAATACAAACTAAGTAAACACATCTTTAAACTATCATACGAGCACACATTAATTAGACATAGACTCCCACAACTTTAGTTTAGATAATTAGATAATAGTAGAGTAATCGGTAGAAATACCAACCCCCCAAATCCAATACCCGAGATTCGTACCTTTCCATTTCATAAAATATAAAAAGATAAAAAAAATAATCTTCCTCAACCTTAACCTTAGCGTAGTAACTCCTTACTAGCATTCCTATTCCCCTAGAGAACGATATCAATACTCGTGGCTTACCCTAATTACTATACTACAATGATTAGGTTCACTGCCTAGGGTGTTATAAAACTTGCTCGAAGAAAAGGAAGTTTCCTTGACCCCGAACGACGCGTGTAGCGTTATCAAGTTTTTGGCGCCGCTGCCGGGGAATAGAATAGCTAGTTAGTAGTCCACCTCGTTTAGGTTTCTTTGCTTGATTCCTATCAAGTAAACTTTTTTCTCATTTTTAGCTTTCTCTTAATCTATCCCCCTTCTTCGTAACCTTTGTTCGTAACCCCATCACTTTTCATCATGGAAGGTGATAACCAACAACCACGTCCCCCATACAAACCCCCTTAAGCAACTTAGAACCCGCAGTTCCACCAAAACTCTTTTTGAGCCATTTGCAGAACCCGAAAGAGAGCTCAATAGGCGAAGAAAAGCTTTCCATGATTCAGGACTTCAAGGCACTTCTATCAATTTTGATGAAGTTACATCTGATGAAGAATCCCTTCATTCCCTACAATCTCCTGAAACCATCATCATTGACAATCTGAGTCAAAATGGCGAGGAAGTTCTTGCCACTCCAGCCAATAGCCCCATAAATCCTCCTAAAGCAAAAACCCTCGGGGAATACTCCTACCCTTCTGTGTCTGGATTCACCAGTGCCATTGTCTATCCCTCGGAACAGATCAATGAGGTATTGCATGCATCTGACATTTGGCTAATCCAAAAGGCATGTCAATTCCATGGATCCCACAATGAAAACCCAATTCACCACATCAAACAGTTTCTAAAAATTGTTGATGCTATCTATGCCGACGGAGCATCTAAGGAGACATCTAGACTCTGGTTTTTCCCATTTTCTCTTCAAGGGCGAGCCAAGGAGTGGCTCGATAAGCTCCCTCCAAGGTCCATCTTCACATGGGAACAACTTACAACTAAGTTCACAAAAAAGTTCTTTCCTCCTGGAAGAACTGCAGCAGTTAGGAGCAAAATTCTGCACTTTCATCAACCCGATGGAGAATCTATCACCAACTCCTGGAGTCGTTACAAAGATCTTATTCAACAAGCTCCACACCACGGTATTAACCTTTGGTTGCTTGTTCAAATCTTTTACGACAATGTCTCCCGAAAGGATAAAAAAGGGATTGATTTCTCAACTGGCCGAAGAATCGCGAACCTCACCGCAGAAGAAGGGTGGAACCGAATAGAGGAATACATCCAATATCAAGACAGCCATTGGAATGAGCAAGAAAGCGCATCAAGCATTTCTACTTTCTCATATGAAGAGTTATCCTTCGATTATCGAATTGAGAAAGCACAAAAGAAACTAGCTTACCTCATAAAATCACCAGAACCAAAAAGGCTGACTAACCCATATCTCATGTGCGACATATGTGGAGGACCGCACGAGAGCGATGAGTGCGATGACACACACCGAGAAAGCGTCTTCCTCTCTAGTCATGATATTTATGATGACCCTTCACTCCTCACATTCTATCAAAACGATGAATGTGATCCTTGGGGCAATTTAGAATGGAGAACGGAAGGAAAGGACGGACCTGAGTACACCATCCGTGATCCTTTTGAAGAAAAACTCGGGCAGTTCACCATGGAAGGGGCTGCACTCTTGAAAGGTCTTGAGGAGTTTATCCGAGAGCAGCAAGCTGAATTAGAAAGTCAGTTCACTAATCTTCACAAAAGAATGAGTGGACCCGACCCAGCCCTTCACGATCCAACTTGCGCAATCACTACTCGATCAGGAACTACTACCAAGGATCCCCCACATCCCAACCGGAACCCCATCACAAGGGAACCCGAGTTAGGAAATGAAGCAATTCCCACACCTCTTCCGACTCCTCATGATCCTCCCTCACAAACACCAGCACCAGCCCAGCGACCAACTCTCGCACGGATTCCCTATCCCTCTCGTCTAAAGAATCAAAAGGCTGAAGAAGACAATGAAAGAATATTGTCTTATTTGAAACAAACATCCGTCAACATACCACTCCTTGATGTATTCTATCACATCCCTAAACATGGTAGATACTTCAAGAGATTGATATCTAATCGGAAAAAGCTTGAAGGATTGATATCATTAGGAGAAGAATGTTCAGCTATCATCCAAAAGAGCATGCCCAAGAAGAAGGAAGATCCGGGCAGTTTTACCATTCCTTGCTCTATAGGGGTACTTTCCATGAAAAACGCCCTAGCAGATCTTGGGGCAAGCATTAACCTGATGCCTCACTCCTTGTTTCTTAAACTCGGATATTCAGGGCTTAAACCAACTAGGATGAGTATCCAATTAGCTGATCGATCAATCAAGTATCCCATTGGAGTTTGTGAGAACGTTCTTGTAAGGGTGGGGGAATTCAATTTTCCAGTCGATTTCGTAATTTTAGAGATGGAGGAAGATAATTCCGTCCCAATAATCCTTGGAAGACCCTTCTTGGCTACAGCTCGTGCCATCATTGATGTTCATGATGGTAAACTTACTTTACGAGTAGGATCCGAGAGCTTGACTTTCGACATTAAGGATTCTATGAGACACTCTTCTTCCTGCGGTCGCCCCGTATATTTAATTGAAGAAGTTGATGAATTTGTTGACGACATAGATGGCTGCATTGACGAGTATCTATTAAACGAATTCATGAATAATGATAACAACGTAATATACGATGACCAAGAAATTGAGGTGGTTGGAGATGTGTCCTTTTATCCTCGTCAGGATGAAATTGAACCTATTGAGCTTCAAAGGCCGGAAAACAAGCTAAAACCATTGATCAAAGAGCCTCCTACCTTAGAACTGAAAGATCTCCCGAGTCATTTGGAATACGCCTTCCTTCAAGGGGAGGACCAACTCCCTGTCATCATAAGCTCTTCGCTAACTACTATTCAGAAAGAGAAGCTCTTAGAAGTTTTAAAAGAGTACAAAGGAGTGATTGCGTGGAGTGTTGCTGACATTAAGGGAATCGATTCGAAGTTCTGTACTCACAAAATCCTCATGGAGGAAGATTACAAACCAACCGTTCAACCGCAAAGGCGGGTTAACCCTAACATCAAAGAGGTAGTGAAAAAAGAGGTCATTAAGCTTCTGGATGCAGGTCTCATCTACCCCATATCAGATAGCCCATGGGTCAGCCCGGTCCAAGTGGTTCCAAAAAAAGGAGGGATGACGGTTGTAAAGAATGAGAAGGGTGAGTTGGTGCCGCAAAGAACGGTTACTGGGTGGCGTGTATGCATTGACTACAGGAAGTTGAATGATGCCACCCGGAAAGACCATTTTCCTCTTGCATTTATTGACCAAATGCTTGAAAGGTTAGCAGGGCACGAATACTACTGTTTCCTTGATGGCTTTTCAGGATACTTCCAAATTCCAATTGCTCCTGAAGATCAGGAGAAAACTACATTTGCATGTCCTTACGGAACATTCGCCTATAAGCGAATGCCCTTCGGGTTATGTAACGCACCCGCAACCTTTCAACGATGTATGATGGCCATATTCCACGAGTTAATTGAGGACAGCATGGAGGTCTTCATGGATGATTTCTCGGTGTTTGGAAATTCTTTCGACCTTTGTCTTTCCAGCCTTAGGAAGATGTTGAAGCGATGCGAGGAAACTAATTTGGTTTTAAATTGGGAAAAATGTCATTTCATGGTAAAAGAAGGAATTGTCTTGGGGCATAAAGTCTCGGGGAATGGAATTGAGGTCGATAGAGCAAAAATCGAAGCAATTTCCAAAATCCCTTATCCTACTACCGTTAAAGCCATTCGCAGCTTTCTTGGTCATGCAGGTTTTTATCGAAGGTTTATTAAAGATTTTTCGAAAATTTCCCGGCCAATGACACAGCTTCTTATTAAGGATGCCCCTTTTGATTTTTCTGGAGAATGCAAGGAAGCATTTAACCGACTAAAGAAACATCTCACTCAAGCACCTATAATGGTCACCCCTGATTGGTCTCAGCCATTCGAAATCATGTGTGATGCTAGTGATTATGCTGTCGGCGCAGTGCTTGGCCAAAGGAAGGAAAAGCATTTTCAACCAATCTACTATGCTAGCAAAACCATGAATGTAGCACAAGAGAACTATACAACCACTGAGAAAGAACTTTTAGCCGTTGTCTTTGCCTTCGACAAATTCAGGCAATATCTCGTTCTCTCTAAAACTGTCGTCTTCACCGATCACTCCGCCTTACGCTATTCGTTTACAAAACAAGATGCTAAACCTCGCCTGATTAGGTGGATCCTATTACTTCAAGAATTTGACATTGAGATTCGAGATAAAAAGGGGGCTGAAAATCTCGCTGCTGATCATCTATCACGCTTGGAGAACCCTGATCTTGAGAAGTTGGATCACACCGATATTCGCGATTCTTTTCCTGAGGAACGGCTAATGGCGATTAAAGAGATTGAGCCATGGTATGCGGATTATGCTAACTACCTGTCCAGTAGAGTTCTGCCAAATTACATGACCAAAAAAGATAAAAAGAAGTTCTTCACCACGCAAAAACATTACTTCTGGGATGAACCCTTCCTTTTCCGTATATGTCCCGATCAAATTATTCGACGTTGCGTGGCCGGTAGAGAGATTGATCGAGTTCTGAAAGAATGTCATGCGGGACCATCTGGAGGACATCACGGTGTGAATATCACGGCACGAAAGGTTTTCAACGCCGGATTCTATTGGCCTACTATTTTTCGAGACGTTAAGAGATTAGTTCAAATGTGTGATGCATGCCAACGATCAGGAAATATTTCACGACGGGATGAGTCACCTCAGAATTATATCCAAGTCTGCGAAATATTTGACGTTTGGGGAATAGACTTCATGGGACCCTTTCCCTCTTCCGGAGGAAATGAATACATTCTCGTAGCTATCGACTATGTATCCAAATGGGTAGAGGCTCAAGCCCTTAGAACTAATGATGCAAGGGTAGTTATTCACTTTCTTAAAAAGCTCTTCGCACGATTTGGGATTCCCAAAGCATTAATCAGTGATAGAGGGACTCACTTTTGCAATGCTCAAATGGAAAAAGTGATGAAGAAGTATGGCGTCCCACATAGATTTTCTACTGCATATCATCCTCAGATAAATGGACAAGTGGAAAACACAAATAGGGCATTAAAACGGATACTTGAAAAAACGGTCCACCAAAATAGGAAAGATTGGGCATTCAAACTAGATGAGGCACTCTGGGCATTTAGAACTGCCTACAAAACACCTATCGGGACAACCCCTTTTCGCCTGGTGTACGGAAAGGCTTGCCACCTCCCTATCGAGCTTGAGCAGAAAGCATATTGGGCCCTTAAGGCCTGTAATATGGATTATTCTGAAGCAGGGTCAAATCGGTTCTTGCAACTTCAAGAATTGGATGAACTGAGGCTGGAAGCATACGAATCATCAATCACGTACAAAGAAAGGGCAAAAAGATGGCATGATCAACGAATAAAGAATCCTAAAGAGTTTTTAGAAGGGGATAAGGTGCTCTTGTATAATTCGAGACTAAGATTATTCCCAGGAAAACTCAAATCCAGGTGGTATGGACCCTTTACAGTAAAAAAACAGATGAGCAATGGAGCGGTGGTGCTACTAGACCATGATGGAAGAGAATTCACCGTAAATGGGCAACGGGTGAAGCATTATCAAGTGGATAATATTGAAATGGTGAATGATGAGGATATTGTTTTAGAAGAAGAGGGCGGTAGTGAGGAAACGTAGGAGCACGACTTCGAGTCTAGCTACAAGACTCTTTAATAAAGAAAAGCGCTTCGTGGGAGGCAACCCATGCTTAATTGTTTGCTTGTTAGTGTCTTATATCTTTTATTAATTGTTTATCCTCATGTTTAATTTTGTAAAAATGCTTTATTTTGTTTTTAACTTCGTCTTAATTGCATATAAAGGTATTTTACATAAGGGATAAGTGTAGGGAGGATTACACACGTTTTCAAAAGAAACATAAACATGAGAATAACAATTAACTAAAAGATATTTATGTTTGTTTGTTCGAGTCAAATGCTTGTATCGAGTCATAATGGATGTTTTGCAGAAATTTTTCCAGATTCTAAAGATGTAAATTTTCCAGAATTTTTTCCAGAAAATCGCAGACCAGTTTTTGTCAGGATAACCTGACGGCGTCAGGAAGGAGTAAAAACATCAGATTACTTTTTCTCGTTTTCTGAGCTACTTATAAATTTTTGGAATTTTCCAGGTCTTAATTTTCTTAGAAATTCTGTAAACATCCATTCCACAAGCATTATATTCTAGTTTAAATCGAGTCTTATATATATTATTACCGCCGATTTTACGCGAAGGTTTTGTTTGTTTTCTTCAAATGTGCAGGTTTAGTTTATCAAGAAGAAGTTACATAAGATTGGAAGGAGCATTTCACGCATAAATTCTTCTTGAATAGAACTTAACCACCACTTTACACGGATCCTACCGAGCTAATCAGGGGAGTATTAGTTTCTTTCGTTTTTAATTACCTTCTTTTATCATAACTTTGACACTTTCGGGGAACATTGGGGACAATGTTCAGTTTAAGTGTAGGGAGGGAAAATAAAACGGGAACTTTGAAACTATGCTTATCCTTGATTATTTGCTTTGTCCAATTGTGATTGTGTAATAAACCATGAGAAAATGTCGGTTAGGGTAATTTTGGCACCAAATTTAAAATTTTTTATGACATATAGGAGTGGGCCATTAGTCTTAACAAAAGCGTCTCATGGATAGGAAGTTGCATGACTAGCACAAAAACCCTTTACCACCCAAATTCCACCCAAAATGTGAGGATCGCCCTTAGATTAGTAGGAATTAAAGCATTCATCTTTAATGCTTAGAGTGTGAACCGGTAGTATATTAGATTCTAGAACTTGTTTTGTGATGCATTCCGAGATCGCAAGTGAGGCTACACTTGTGTAGTTAGGAATAACTAAATGATAAGAGGCATTAGGATAACCCTTGTTTGATACCCGTAATATAATTACTTCTTCCACATTGGTTGAGTAATTCCCCCACACCCTTTGCGTTGTACTCATCTTTAGTACACGATACCCTTAGTTAACCCCTCAGAGCCTATCCTTTTCGCGGTTCTCGTGATGTTTCGGTTTTTCCGGAATATCAATGAAGAGCATTGTTTACACCCCACCCCCAAATATACACCCAAATCGCCTTAGCCTACCCCTTATGCACTCACTTTTAGTGAAAATGTTTGTTATCACCCTAAACCCTTAGTTCAATTATCTGGTTGCTTGCATGAGTTGCTAAGTCGAGTCATATCCTTTGTATACAGTTTTGGGACGATTGGGATTCATGGGAAAAGGTAAAGTTTGTGAAATGACGGGAAGGGAACGTTAAATTCAAATTCCCTTTGTTTGCGTAATAATGTACCCCAAGTGTTTTGATCTTTTCAATTCGGGTCAAATTAGTGTTAGAGTAATAAAAACTCAAGTGTAGGGATGTGCCATTAAATCCCTAGTATTTTGATGTTATCGTAGAGGATGGTAGAGTAAAAGTGTATGAAAAAAAAAATCGAGAAAAAATAGAAAAAGAAAAAAGAAAAAAAAAATAGAGTGAAAAAAAAAAAAAAAAAAAAAAAAAAAAAAAAAAAAAAAAAAACATACGGGCTACCATCCTACATTTATTTTTTAAATTTATGTTTGTTTATTTCAGTTATCTAGAGTTTAGAGTGTCGAGTCTTGGCTTAGCAACGCCATTCTTCATATGCAGTTAACATAAAGATTTTTGACTTGCCACCACTAAATAGCCTTTCCCACCAAACCCTTATTTCCCTACCGTAAGCCTAACATTACAACCCTTTAAAGACCTCTTTGATAGTCTTTCCTAGGTGCTTACGCCAAAGCGATGGAGGTTTGATCTATTCTCAAGCTTATGATAATCTATGTACTAGGACCGGTTAATGAGTGTTTATCTTCCATTTCCTATTTTGTTATATTTCATATATACACCCGAGAGAGATGTGAGTATCCAAACACCCCATGTGAGGTGCTAGTATGTAATTTCCGTGCTTGTTATGACTTTTGCGGGGCTTATATGTGTTGTGGACCGTTTTGAATTAATGCTTCATGACCCCTAACTTATAAATTAATTGGCTAAAAGCACATTTGCTTGAGGACAAGCAAATAACAAGTGTAGGGATATTTGATAAGGTTTTAAAAGGTACCATTTTGAGGGGTCGTTTAAGTCATTATTTGATCACTTTTGTATCCGTTATTGCTTAATATCGTTCCTTTTCACTTTTTAGGTCTCGTGAAGGCAAAATGCTGGAAAGGCACTTATTTGGACGAAAAGGCGCGAATATATGAAGAAAATGGCCAAAGTCAAAATCGAGAAAATCACAGTTGCTGAAAGTAGAAGGCGACGGCGTCAGGTGCTATATTGTGATGCCGTCCCAAAATTATTGTGACGGGTCAGAACCCAAAACTCGTATTTTCAAGAGACGGCGTCTAGTTGTAAAAGAGTAGGCCGTCGCTACTCAGACGGCCTAGATGCAATCCAGACGACGTCAGAAGCTGAAGAGGACGGCGTCACGGACATAAGGTGACGCCGTCGCAAGGTTAACGTGGCCAAGACGAAACCCTAATGGCGGCGACACGACGGCGTCACTAAACATAAGGTGACGCCGTCGCAATTGTAATCTTATATATAGAATCCAAATTTTTCAGTCTTTGTGTGGAGAGTCTTTGGAGTAAAAACCTAAAGCCGAACCTAAGGTGTCTTGTACAGTATTTTAGGGTTTTAAACCCTATCTTACATCAAGATAAGTCTTTACTTCATTAATTCAATTATGTCTTTGATTATTTGTGTGTATGCTTGCATGTTCTCCATGTCCGGCTAATTTATTTGTGTGTTTGCTTAGGAAGTATGAAACTTAATTATTGAATATTGATTGGTTGTTTCTTATCTTAGTTGTTTAATGATCTAGTAATGCGATAGGTCATTCGTTGTGTACTTAATGCTTGATTCATCTTTGTGAACCCTAGAATATAATTACCTGAGTAATTGTAGGCTAAACCATCCAAAGAGCGCCTTAGAGTAGGAGTTTATCATCCCTAGTGGGTTTGTAGACAAGACCCTTTGGTAAGTTCAAAGAGTTAGGGAGAAACGCATACCCTACAACTTTAGACACACAACGCTACTAGGAATAAGACGTAACACTCAACCATCAATAGGAGATAATTAAGGAGTAATACAAACTAAGTAAACACATCTTTAAACTATCATACGAGCACACATTAATTAGACATAGACTCCCACAACTTTAGTTTAGATAATTAGATAATAGTAGAGTAATCGGTAGAAATACCAACCCCCCAAATCCAATACCCGAGATTCGTACCTTTCCATTTCATAAAATATAAAAAGATAAAAAAAATAATCTTCCTCAACCTTAACCTTAGCGTAGTAACTCCTTACTAGCATTCCTATTCCCCTAGAGAACGATGTCAATACCCGTGGCTTACCCTAATTACTACACTACAACGATTAGGTTCACTGCCTAGGGTGTTATAAAACTTGCTCGAAGAAAAGGAAGTTTCCTTGACCCCGAACGACGCGTGTAGCGTTATCACGTTTCTCCCTAACTCTTTGAACTTACCAAAGGGTCTCGTCTACAAAACCTACTAGGGATGATAAACTCTTACTCTAAGGCACTCTTTGGATAATTTAGCCTACAACTACTCAGGTAATCATATTCTAAGGTTCACAAAGATGAATCAAGCATTAAGTATACAACGAATGACCTATCGCATTACTAGATCATTGATCAAGTAAGATAAGAAACAACCAATCAATATTCAATAATTAAGTTTCATACTTCCTAAGCAAACACACAAATAAATTAGCCGGACATGGAGAACATGCAAGCATACACACAAATAATTAAAGACATAATTGAATTAATGAAGTAAATACTTATCTTGATGTAAGATAGGGTTTAAAACCCTAAAATACTGTACAAGACACCTTAGGTTCGGTTTTAGGTTTTTACTCCAAAAGACTCTCTCTAAAACTGAAAAATTCGGATTCTATATATAAGATTACATATGCGACGGCGTCACCTTATGTTTCGTGACGCCGTCGTGTCGCCGTCATTAGGGTTTCGTCTTGGCCACGTTTACCTTGCGACGGCGTCACCTTATGTCTGTGACGCCGTCCTCTTCAGCTTCTGACGTCGTCTGGGTTGCATCTAGGCCGTCTGAGTAGCAACGGCCTACTCTTTTAAAGCCCGACGTCGTCACTTGAAAATAGGGTATTTGGCTACTGTATCGTCACAAAAAATCCTCTGACGGCGTCGCAATTAACACCTGACGCCGTCGCCTTCTGTTTTTAGCAGCTTTGAGTGTCTCGATTCTGACTTTGGCCATTTTCTTCATATATTCGCGCCTTTTCGTCCAAATAAGTGCCATTCCAGCATTTTGCCTTCAAGAGACCTAAAAAGTGAAAAGGAACGATATTAAGCAATAACGGATACAAAAGTGATCAAATAAGGGCTTAAACGACCCCTCAAAATGGTACCTTTTAAAACCTTATCAGTGGTGCTTCTCATTAATCTAACCTTGCATTTGTTGATTATTTCTCTCTCTAGAAACACCCTCTCCTCTCTTCATCTCTCTAAACATGGCTCACTTGATTCATCATAATCCTAGACCACCCGCATCATCTAAACAACATAAAATATACGATCCTACATAGTCGCTACAAGGCTCATGATAAGGTTTTAAAATGTACCTTTTTGAGGGGTCTTTTAGGCCCTTATTTGATTACTTTTGTATCTGTTATTACTTAATATCGTTCCTTTTCACTTTTTAGGTATCTTGAAGGCAAAATGCTGGAATGACACTTATTCGGACGAAAAGGCGCGAATATGCGAAGAAAATGGCCAAAGTCAAGAATCGAGACACTCAGGCTGCTGGAACTGAAGGGGACGGCGTCAGGCATAACTAGCGACGCCGTCAGAAAACTTTTGTGACGACTCAGTAGCCAAATTGCCCATTTACAAGTGACGGCTTCAGGTTTTAAAAGAGTAGGGCGTCGCAACTCAGACGGCCTAGATTTGATCCAGACGACATCAGAGACTGAAAGGGACGGCGTCACAAGCATAAGGTGACGCCGTCGCAAGACTAATGTGGCCAAGACGAAACCCTAATAACGGCGACCCGACGGCGTCACAAATCAAAGGGTGACACCGTCGCATGTGTAATCTTATATATAGAATCCGAATTTTTTAGTTTTCAATGTGTCTTTGGAGTAAAAACCTAAACCGAACCAAGGCTGTCTTGTACAGTATTTCCGGGTTCCATACCCTGTCTTACATCAAGATAAGTGTTTTACTTCATTAATTCAAGTATGTCTTTAATTAATTGTGTGTATGCTTGCATGTTTCTCATGTCCGGCTAATTTACTTGTGTGTTTGCTTAGGGAATATGAAACTTAATTATTGAATATTGATTGGTTGTCTCTTATCTTAATTGTTAATGATCTAGTATTGCGATTGGTCATCCGTTGTGTGGTTAATGCTTGATTAATCTTTGTGAACCTTAGCTTATAGTTACCTAGAGTCATTGTAGGCTAAACCATCCGAAGAGTACCTTAGTGTTAAGTTTATAAATCGTAGAGATTTTGTAGGCAATAACCTTTGGTAGTTTCAAAGAGTTAGGGATAAATGCATACCCTACGACCTTAGACACACAACGCGATTAAGAATAAGGACGTGATAATTCAACCATCAATAGGAGATAATTAAGGAGTAATAAAACCTAAGTAAACACATCTTTAAATCATCATACGAGCACACAATAATTAGACATAGACTACCCCTTAGTTTAGATAATTAGATAAGTAGAAGTAATCGGTAGAAATACCAACCCCCCAAACTCAAACCCCGAGATTCGTACCTTTCCATTTCCTAAAAAACATAAAAAGATAAAAAATAATCTTCCTCAACCCCAACCTTAGCGTAGTAACTCCTCACTAGCATTCCTATTCCCCTAGAGAACGATATCAATTCCCATGGCTTACCCTAATACTACACTACAACGATTAGGTTCACTGCCCAGGGTGTTGAAAAACTTGCTCGACGAAAAGGAATTTCCTTTGACCCCGAACGACTTATCAAGTTTTTGGCGCCGCTGCCGGGGAATAGAATAGCTAGTTAGGAGTCTACCTCGTTTAGGTTTCCTTGATTGATTCCTATCAAGTAAACTTTTTTTTTTCATTTTTAGCTTCCTTGTAGTCTATCCCCCTTCTTTGTGTTTGTGTTCGTAAAACCCTTTTCATTTGTCGCTATGGCAAGTGAAGTTGCATTTGAATCATTAACAAATGAGGAACAATTGAATTTCGCAGATTGGATTGCTTTTTATTGTTCTAATGAATTTGTGAGTGATCTTAGAGATATCCAAAAGGAGACGGGTGTAAGGTTGGATGGATTTGATAAATTTTGTGCTTGTGTGGCTTCTATTCAACGATCATTGTTAGAATCAACTCCTTTTAGTGAGACCCTCTGGAAAAATTTTGAGAAAAGCCTCCTAAGCATAAACCATCAGTTGTCACAACTTGAGGAAATGGATAAGGAGGATTTATCCAACCTTAGGCATCATGATCAAAAATACCTAGTTTTTAAAAACATGGAACCTAAACCCGAACAAGATTGTGAGATGGTTATAGTTGAACTGCCTAGTTGCATGCGTGGGATAGATTTTAAAACATATGACACGCGTGAAGAATCCTTTAGGCAAATAGAACATAGTGATCAAATTTTTGAGAATAATTCTTATGAATCAGACCAAGAATTTGAAATGGTTAAAGAAGGATTTGAGATACTTAGGAGTGTATTTGGGTTAGATCATACTAAAACACATGATGAATTTTAGGAGATCTAGATATAATGGAGAATGAGGTGGAAACTCCAAGCCCACAAGCCCTACCATCACTTGAGGAACACACATCGCCTATAACTTACCCGGGAGAAGTAGAAGAGACTATAGGAACCCCGATTGATATAGAGCCTTTGGACCAAACGCCACTAGAGAATGTAGGTTTAGATGCTTGTTGTCATGACCTCTCTCTTAGTCCTAGGGAAGTTCCTAATTTTGATGAACCGGAGCCTCAACCAAAAACCTTACCCAATTTTCCGTCTTTAGATGTGAATCTTGGAATTGAATTAGGCCCCAATCCACCCATCAAAATAAATAATCCGGGTAGTTGCTTGATAAAGGTGGTAGACTCTAGGCCATGTAGAGTAGAAGCTAATATAGGAGTAACCCATGACCTTACACACTTATATCACCCATTCATGGTTGATAACAAGAAACATTATGGGTTTAATCCGGGTTTATTAGGTCAAGATGGATTCTTAACTAAGAATCTTTTGAAGTTGATAGAAGATGATCCATTTTTAAGAGCAAGATTTGATTCACCCGCTATACCAATAGAATTAGGTAAGGTTATAATGAATGGAGCACACTCATTTGAGCATATAAATCACCCATCACCCTCTCCTCACGTAGCAAATTTCCACCCTAAGGGTATGTATCGCTACTATCACCCGCATTTAAGCTTAAGTGTAGGAAAAACTTCCCCTTTATATCCGTTAAATAAGGGTAGAGTCAAGCTCGTAACTTGAACAAAAACAAGCGCTTCTTGGGAGGCAACCCATGTGTATTTGTTTTTCATTTTTATTTGTGTGTCATATATCTTTTCATTATTGTATGTTCTCATGTTTGAATTTGTGAAAATGCTTTATTTTGTCTTTAACCTCGTCTTAATTACATATAAAGGTATTTTACAAAAGAGATAAGTGTAGGGAAGATTAGACATGTTTTTAAAAGAACGTGAACATGAGAATTACGATTATTGAAAAGATATATATGTGCGAGTCAAATGCTTGTATCGAGTCATAATAGATGTTTTGCATGAATTTTTCCAGATTCTAAAGATATAAATTTTCTAGAATTTTTCCAGAAAATCGCAGACCAGTTTCTGTCATGATAACCTGACGGCGTCAGGAAGGAGCAGAAACAACTGATTACTTTTTCTCGTTTTCTGAGCTACTTATAAATTTTTGAAATTTTCCAGGTCTTAATTTTCCGAAAATTCTGTAAACATCCATTCCACAAGCATTATTTCCTAGTTTAGTGGAGTCCTATATATATTATTACCGCCGATTTTACGCGAAGGTTTCGTTTGTTTTCTTCAAGTGTGCATGTTTAATTTACCAAGAAGAAGATACATAAGATGAGAAGGAACTTTTCACGTAAACGTTCTTCTTGAAGAAAGATGTAACCACCACTTTACACGGATCCTACCAAGCTAATCAGGGGAGTATTAGTTTCTTTCATCTTTTATTACCTTCCATTATCATAACTTTGATACTTTCGGGGAACATTGGGGACAATGTTCAGTTTAAGTGTAGGGAGGGAAAATAAAACGGAAACTTTGAAACTATGCTTATCCTTGATTATTTGCTTTGTCCAATTGCATTTGTGTAATAAACCATGAGAAATATCGGTTAGGGTAATTCTGGCACCAAATTTAAAATTTTTCATGACATATAGGAGTGGGCCATTAGTCTTAATAAAGCGTCTCATGGATAGGAAATTATATGACTAGCACAAAAAACCCTTTACCACTTAAATTCCACCCAAAATGTGAGGATCGCCCTTATATTAGTATGAATTAAAGCATTCATCTTTAATGCTTAGAGTGTGAACCGGTAGTATAATAGATTCTAGAACTTGTTTTGTGATGCATTCCGAGATCGCTAGTAAGACTACACTTGTGTAGTTAGAAATAACTAAATGATTAGAGGCATTAGGATAACCCTTTTTTGATACCTGTAATATAATTACTTCTTCCACATCGGTTGAGTAATTCCCCCACACCTTTGCGTTGTACTCATTTTTAGTACACGATACCCCTAGTTAACCCCTCAGAGCCTATCCTTTTCGCGGTTCTCGTGATGTTTCGGTTTTCCGGAATATCAATGAAGAGCATTGTTTACAATCCACCCCCAAATATACACCCAAATCGCCTTAGCCTACCTTGTATGCACTCACTTTTAGTGCATTATTTTTATCACACTTAACCCTTAGTTCAATTATCTTGTTGCTTGCATAAGTTGCTAAGTCGAGTCATATCCTTTGTACACAGTTTTGGGACGATTAGGACTCACGGGAAAAGTTAAATTTTATGAGATGACGGGAAGGGAACATTAAATTCAAATTCCCTTTATTTGCATAATAATGTACTCCAAGTGTTTTGATCTTTTCAATTCGGGTCAAATTAGTGTTAGAGTAATAAAAACTCAAGTGTAGGGATGTGCCTATAAATCCCTATCATTTTGATGTTATCGTAGAGGATGGTGGAGTAAAAGTGTATGAAAAAAAATAGAAAAAAAATAGAAAAAGAGAAAAAAAACATACGGGCTACCATCCTACATCTATCTTTAAATTTATGTTTGTTTGTTTGAGTTATCTAGAGTTTAGAGTGTCGAGTCTTGGCTTAGCAACGCCATTCTTCGCATGCTTGTAACATAAAGGTTTTTGACTTGCCACCACTAAATAGCCTATCCCACCAAACCCTTTGTTTCCCTACCGTAAGCCTATCATTACAACCCTTTAAAGGACCTCTTGGATAGTCTTTCCTAGGTGCTTACGCCAAAGCGATGGAGGTTTGATCTAGTCTCAAGCCTATGGTAATCTATGTACTAGGACCGGTTAATGAGTGTTTATCTTCCATTTACAACTTGTTATATTTCATATACACCCGAGAGATGTGAGTATCTAAACACCCCATGTGAGGTGCTAATATGTAATTTCCGTGCTTGTTATGACTTTTGCGGGGCTTATATGTGTTGTGAATCGTTCTAAACTAATGCTTCATGACCTCTAACTTATAAATTGATTGGCTAAAAGCATATTTGCTTGAGGACAGGCAAATACCAAGTGTAGGGATATTTGATAAGGTTTTAAAATGTACCTTTTTGAGGGGTCGTTTAAGCCCTTATTTGATCACTTTTGTATCTGTTATTACTTAATATCGTTCCTTTTCACTTTTTAGGTATCTTGAAGGCAAAATGCTGGAATGACACTTATTCGGACGAAAAGGCGCGAATATTTATTAAGAAAATGGCCAAAGTCAAGAATCGAGACACTCAGGCTGCTGGAACTGAAGGGGACGGCGTCAGGCACAACTAGCGACGCCGTCAGACAACTTTTGTGACGACTCAGTAGCCAAATTGCCCATTTACCAGTGAAGGCTTCAGGTTTTAAAAGAGTAGGGCGTCGCAACTCAGACGACCTAGATTTGATCCAGACGAAGTCAGATACTGAAGGGGACGGCGTCACAAGCATAAGGTGACGCTGTCGCAAGACTAACGTGGCCAAGACGAAACCATAATAACGGCGACCCGACGGCATCACAAATCAAAGGGTGACGCCGTCGCATGTGTATTCTTATATATAGAATCCGAATTTTTTAGTTTTCAGTGTGTAGTCTTTGGAGTAAAAACCTAAACCAAACCAAGGCTGTCTTGTACAGTATTTTAGGGTTCCATACCCTGTCTTACATCAAGATAAGTGTTTTACTTCATTGATTCAAGTATGTCTTTAATTAATTGTGTGTATGCTTGCATGTTTCCCATGTCCGGCTAATTTACTTGTGTGTTTGCTTAGGGAATATGAAACTTAATTATTGAATATTGATTGGTTGTCTCTTATCTTAATTGTTAATGATCTAGTATTGCGATAGGTCATTCGTTGTGTAGTTAATGCTTGATTAATCTTTGTGAACCTTAGCTTATAGTTACCTAGAGTCATTGTAGGCTAAACCATCTGAAGAGTACCTTAGTGTTAAGTTTATAAATCCTAGAGATTTTGTAGGCAATAACCTTCGGTAGTTTCGAAGAGTTAGGGATAAACGCATACCCTACGACCTTAGACACACAACGTGATTAAGAATAAGGACGTGACAATTCAACCATCAATAGGAGATAATTAAGGAGTAATAAAACCTAAGTAAACACATCTTTAAATCATCATACGAGCACACAATAATTAAACATAGACTACCCCTTAGTTTAGATAATTAGATAAGTAGAAGTAATCGGTAGAAATACCAACCCCCCAAACTCAAACTCCGAGATTCGTACCTTTCCATTTCCTAAAAAACATAAAAAGATAAAAAATAATCTTCCTCAACCCCAACCTTAGCGTAGTAACTCCTCACTAGCATTCCTATTCCCCTAGAGAACGATATCAATTCCCGTGGCTTACCCTAATACTACACTACAACGATTAGGTTCACTGCCTAGGGTGTTGAAAAACTTGCTCGACGAAAATGAAGTTCCTTTGACCTAAAATGATGCGTGTAGCGTTATCAGCTCGTCTTGTGGCAAATGGTAGTACTCAATTGGATGGGGTTGATGTAGATGAGACTTTTAGTCCAGTGGTTAAGTCGGGTACTGTTTGAACTGTTCTGAGTTTGGCTACTTCTCGACATTGGTCGATTTATCAGCTTGATGTCAAGAATGCCTTCTTGCATGGTGATTTATCCGAGACAGTTTATAACTTTATATGCATCAACCTCCAGGGTTTGGGGATTCTGAGCATCCTGACTATATGTGTTTATTACATCGGTCCCATTATGGACTCAAACAGCCCCTAGAGCTTGGTTTCAGCGATTTGCATCTTATATTACTCGGGTTGGGTTTCATCATAGTTGTTGTGACTCATCATTATTTATATACCGACAGGAGATGGATACTGCTTATCTATTACTATATGTTGATGATATTGTACTTACTGCTTCCTCTAAGACTTTGTTGCATCAAATCATTCATTCATTACATCAGGAGTTTTCATGACAGATCTTGGTTCTCTTAATTATTTTCTAGTAATTTCCGCTAGCCATGATTTTACAGGGTTGTTCTTTTCTCAGCGCAAATATGCGATTGAGATTCTTGAGAGAGCACATATGGCTTGTTGTAACCCCAGTCGGACTCCTGTTGACACTGAGTCTAAGCTGGGGGATGATGGTGATCCGGTATCTGATCCTACTATATATAGGAGTCTTGCAGGTTCTCTTCAGTATCTCACCTTTACTCACCCTGATATATCTTATGTCATTCAGTAGGTTTGCATTCATATGCATGTTCATCGAGAGCTTCATATCTCGGCTCTCAAACGAATTTTTCGGTATGTTCGAGGTACCTTAGACTATCTGTTATAGTTATTTCCTTCTTCTACTTCATCATTGGTTGCTTATTTAGATGCGGATTAGCTTGGCTTCCCTACTACTAAGAGATCGACTTCAGGCTACTTTGTTTTTTTTTGCAACAACCTACTATCTTGGTCCTTGATAAAGATTTAAAACGTACGCTTTTAAGGGGTCATTTAAACCCTAAATCGACATATTTTATATCCGTTACTGCTTAAAATCGTTCCATTTCACTTTTTAGGTCTATTGGAAGCAAAATGCTAGAATGAAGCATATTTGGACGAAAAGGAGCAAAAACAAGAAGAAAATGGCAAAGTCAAGATCGAAGACACTCAAAGCCTGATCATCACACTTGACGGCATCCCATCCAAAGGGCGACGCCATACCTCTATGAAGATTTGATCAAAAAGTGTACACGAAGGCTCAACGGAATTTCTGATCCTAAAGTCGGACGGCGTCACTTACACTTTTCACACCAGATGCCCAAGATCCAAGATTCAGATGACGTCCTGCATGAAGACTGACGGCGTCACACTTCTCAAGTGACGCCGTCCCAACGATGAATTGGCCCAGATGAAACCCTAATGATGGCGACCTGACGGCGTCGCTAGCAAAAGGCGACGCCGTCGCAATTGTAAATCTATATATAGAATTCGATTTTTCTGTATTTTAAGAGGTAGAATTTTGGAGAGCAACCTCTAACTCAGTTGTAGTCCGACTTGGATAGTATTCTAGGGTCCCATACCCTATTTTACACATCAAGATAGGTTTGTTATTCCAATTTATCATTATGTCAACCCCATGTTCAATTGATTGTGTGTATGCTTGCTTGTTTAACATGTCTAGCTAAATTACTTGTGTGTTTGCTTAGATCTATGAAACCTAGTTATTAATTGTTGTTAGGTTGTCGCTTGTCTTAATTGATAAAGCCTTAGGAGTGCAACTAGGCTATCGTTGTGTTTATTGCGTGAGTGCACTTTAGGACAATAGGATATTCGGGGAAGATTGTATTATACTTGCCGATCCCGTGTATTCTATAGGAGAGATGCATTCATAGAACTAGGGAATACGCATCCCCTACGACTAATAGGAATACAACGCGTTAAGATAAAGGAAGTGACAATTCAACCGACCAATTAAAGATAACTAGGGAGTAATAGTATCTAAGTGAACACATCTTTAATCACCATACGAGCACACCTCAATTAAGCATAAACTATCCGTAGTAATTAGATAATTAGTAAAAGTAGTGAAATCGGTAGAAGTACCACCCCCCCCAATCATATACCCCAAGATTTTACCTTTGCTTTCTTAAAAACCATAAAAAAAAGAATAAAAAGAATCATCCTCAACCCCACCTTCTCGTCATAAATCTCTTTCTAGCATTCCTATTTCCCTATAGAATGATATCAATCCCCGAGGCTTACCCTATACTACACTACAACGATTAGGTTCACTGCCTAGAGGGTTGAAAAACTTGCTCGTAGAAAAGGAGGTTTTCTTGACCCCGAATCTTGCTATCAAGTTTTGGCGCCGCTGCCGGGGAATAGAATAGCTAGTTAGACTTCTATCTGGTTTAGGTTCCCTTGCTTGATTCATATCAAGTAAGATTTTTTCTATTTTTTCATTAGCTTTCTTGTAGTCTATCCCCCTTCTTTGTGTTTTTGTTCGTAACCTTGTCACTTATCATCATGGAAGGTGATAATCCACCAAAAAACGACCCACCATTTCCTCCCACTAACATCCTTCGACAACTTAGGACCTGTAGTTCCACCAAAACCCTTCTTGAGCCCTTTGCCGAACCCGATAGAGAATTGTATAAAAAAAAGCCCTTCTTGACTTAGAGCCACAAGGCACCACCATTGATTTTGAAGAAGCCATGACTGATGAAGAGCCCACATATTCCCCCAATCCTCATTAAGCTGTCATTGACGATAATCTAAGCCTACATTGCAAGGAAGTTCCCGCTACTTCTTTCAATGAACGCATTAACGAACCTAAGGCCAAAATCCTCAAAGATTATTCTTCTCCTACCTCATCTGGATTTACTGGCGCCATCGTCTACCCTTCCGAACAAGTCATTGAAATGTTGCATGCTACCGACATTTGGCTTATCCAGAATGCATGTCAATTTTATGGATCTCGCAGCGAAAACCCAGTTCACCACATCAAACAATTCTTGAAAATTGTGGATACTATCTATGCTGATGGGGCATCTCAGGAGACATCTAGACTCTGGTTTTTCCCATTCTATCTTCAAGGAAAGGCCAAGGAATGGCTCGACAAACTGCCTCCAAGGTCTATCTTCACTTGGGAACAACTCACTTCCAAGTTCACCAGCAAGTTCTTTCCTCCTGGAAGGACTGAGGCCATCAAGAGCGAAATCCTTCGCTTTCGTAAAAAAGATGGAGAATCTATCTTTAACTCCTGGACTCTTTTTAAAGATCTTATTCAACAAGCCCCACACCATGGTTTCAACCTTTGGTTGTTTGTCCAAATCTTTTACGATAATGTCTCCCGCAATGATAAAAAAGGGATTGACTTCTCGACCGACAAAAAGATCTCCAACCTCAGTGCGGAAGAAGGATGTGACCACATTGAGGAGTATGTTCAAGACCAAGACAATACTTGGAATGAGCCGACAACCGTGAAGAATGTGCATCTGCTACCTCGTACGAAACCCCATTATCTCTCGACGATAGGATGGAGAGGGCACAAGAGAAGCTTGCATACCTCACAAAGTCGCAAGAACCTAAGAGATTGGTTAATCCATACCTTATATGCGATATTTGTGAAGGGCCACACGAGAGCGATGAGTGTGACGACAATACACACCATGATCAAGCTCTCATTTTCAACCATGACATCTATGATGATCCTTCCCTCCTAGTATTTTATCAGAACAATGATTACACCCTTTGGGGTAATGTAAAAAGGAAAACCGAAGGGGAAGAGGGTCCCAAACACACCACCCATGATACTTTTGAAGAAGAGCTTGGGCAATTCAATATGGAAAAGAAAATTCTTTTAAAGGGCCTTGAAGAATTCATTCAAGAGCAACAGGCTGAATTGGAAAGCCAGTTCACCGAACTCTACAAAAGAATAATCGAACCCAATCCAATCCAACATAATCCAACCCTTGCTATCACTACTCGATCTGGAACCACTACCAAAGATCCTCCATATCCAGTTCAAAACTCCACCACCCACGAGCCTGAGTTAGACAAAGAGGGAGCACTTGAACCCCCTCCAACCTCTCATAACCCCCCTCCAACCTCTCATAACCCCCCTCCAACCTCTCATAACCCCCCTCCATAGTCATCTACACCTGTCCAACGTTCAACTCTTACAAGGATTCCTTATCCCTCTCGTCTAAAGAACCAGAAGGCCGAAGAAGACAATAAAAGATTATTGTATTACTTCAAGGATGTCGTTGTTACCATCCCTCTTCTTGATGCATTCTACCATTTTCCTAAACATAGAACATATTTCAAAAGGCTAATCTCAAATCAGAAGAAGCTTGAATGGTTAGTGACGTTAGGAGAAGAATGTTCAGCTATCATCCAAAAAAGCCTACCCAAAAAGAAAGAAGATCCGGGTAGTTTCACCATTCCTTGTTCAATATGAGCACTCTCTATGAAAAACGCTTTGGCAGATCTTGGGGCAAGTATTAACTTGATGCCTCACTCCTTATTTCTTAAGCTCGGGTATTCAGGGCTGAAACCGACCATAATGACTATTCAGCTTATTGATCGATCAATCAAATATCCCATTGGAGTTTACGAAAATGTTTTGGTTAGGATAGGAGAGTTCAAGTTTCCAGTTGATTTCGTGATCTTAGAAATGGAGGAGGATGACTCAGTTCCAGTAATCCTTGGGAGACCATTCTTAGCCACAGCTCGCACCATTATCGATGTTCATGATGGAAAACTCACTTTACGAGTTGGATCCGAGAGCTTGACCTTTGATATCAAGGATACTATGAGACGTCCTCCCTCTTATGATCATCCCATATATTTTATTGAAGAAGTTGATGAACTAGATAGTTATATTGATGAGTATTTGGTAAACGGGTTTATGAATGACAACAGCGGCATGATGACGATGATGGAGAGGGAGAAACTAAGGTGGTTGGAGCCATTTCCTTTTATCCGCGTAAGGCAGAAATTGAGCCTCTTGACCTTCAAAAGCCAAAAAATAACCTAAAACCATCAATCAAAAAACCTCTACCTTAGAATTGAAAGATCTCCCAAGTCCTCTGGAATATGCCTTCCTTCAAGGAGCAAATCAGCTCCATGTTATCAAAAGCTTATCCCTAACCACTGAACAAAAAGGGAAGCTCTTAGGAGTTCTAAGAAAGTATAAGGGAGTGATCGCATGGAGTGTCGCTGACATTAAGGGAATTGAATCTATTTTTTGCACTCATAAAATTCTTATAGAGGAGGACTACAACCCACCGTTCAACCTCAAAGAATAGTAAATCCCAATATCAAAGAAGTGATGAAGAAGAAGGTCATCAAGCTCCTCGATGCTGGCTTAATTTACCTTATTTCAGACAGCCCCTGGGTCAGCCCAATCCAAGTGGTCCCAAAAAAAGGAGGAATGACTGTTGTGAAGAATGAAAAGGGTGATTTAGTTCCTCAAATAACGGTTACATGCTGGCGTGTATGTATCGACTATAGAAAATTAAACGATGCCACCCGAAAAGATCACTTTCCTTTACCATTCATCGATCAAATGCTCGAAAGTTTAGCTGGGCATGAGTACTACTGCTTTCTTGACGGTTTCTCAGGGTACTTCCAAATCCCTATTGTCCCTGACGATCAAGAACAAACTACTTTCACATGCCCCTACGGGACTTTTGCATACAAACGAATGCCTTTTGGGCTATGCAACGCCCCCGCTATCTTTCAACGATATATAATGGCCATATTCCATGAATTGATTGAAGATAGCATGGAAGTCTTCATGGATGATTTTTCGGTGTTTGGGAATTCCTTCGACCTTTGTTTGTCGAACCTTAGGAAGATGCTAAAGCGTTGTGAAGAAACCAACCTAGTCTTGAACTGGGAAAAATGCCATTTCATGGTAAGAGAATGGATTGTCTTGGGACATAAAGTCTCCGGGAATGGGATCGAGGTCGATAGGGCCAAGATAGAGGCGATATCCAAATTACCATATCCTACAACCGTTAAGGCTATCCGAAGCTTTCTTGGTCATGCAGGATTTTATAGGACGCTTATTAAGGACTTCTCAAAAATTGCCCGAACAATGACACAACTTCTCGTCAAAGACACCCTTTTTGACTTTTCGGAGGAATGTAAGAAAGCATTCAATCGCCTGAAGCAGGATCTTACCCAGCCTCCTATAATGGTTACTCCTGATTGGTCTCAACCATTCGAAATCATGTACGATGCTAGTGATTATGCTGTAGGTGTCGTTTTGGGCCAAAGAAAAGAGAAGCATTTTCAGCCAATCTACTATGCTAGCAAGACCATGAATGTGGCGCAAGAAAACTACACAACCATAGAAAAAGAACTTCTGGATGTGGTTTTTGCCTTTGATAAATTCAGACAATATCTCGTTCTCTCCAAAACTTCGTCTTCATTGATTATTCCGCCTTACGATACTTGTTCTCCAAACAAGATGCAAAACCCTGACTTATTAGATGGATTCTATTGCTTCAAGAATTCAACATTGAAATTCGGGATAAAAAGGGGGCTGAAAATCTTGCTGCTAATCATCTTTCGCGATTGGAAAACCCGGACTTAGAGAAATAGACAATGATGAGATTCGTGACTCCTTTCCTGAGGAACAACTGATGGCCGTTAAGGATACTGAGCCATGGTATGCGGATTATGCTAACTATCTATCCAGTATAGTCCTACCAAATTACATGACTAGGCAAGAAAAGAAAAGATTCTTCACTATGCTAAAATACTATTTTTGGGACGAACCCTTTCTATTCCGCGTTTGTCCCAATCAGATCATCCGACATTGCGTTGCAGGCAGGGAGGTTGATCGGATTATGAGAGAGTGTCATGCGGGACAATCAGGGGGGCATCACGGTATAAATGTTACGGCACGAGAAGTTTTCGATGTCGGATTCTATTGGCCTACTGTATTCCGCGACGTTAAGAGATGAGTTCAAACGTGTGATGCATGCCAACGATCAGGAAACATCTCAAGAAAAGATGAAGCACCCCAAAACTACATCCAAGTCTGAGAAATATTCGATGTTTGGGGTATCGATTTCATGGGACGTTTTCCATCGTCCGGGGGAAATGAATACATTCTAGTTGCCATTGATTATGTGTCAAAATGGGCGGAGGCACAAGTCCTTAGAACCAATGATGCAAGGGTAGTTATTCATTTTCTCAAGAAACTCTTCACACGATTTGGGATTCCCAAGGCATTGATTATTGATAGAGGGACCCATTTTTGCAATGCTTAAATGGAATATAATGAATAAGTATGGTGTTCCGCACAGGTTCTCTACGGCATATCATCCCCAAACAAATGGGCAAGTGGAAAACACAAATAGGGCATTAAAATGGATACTCGAAAAGTCGGTCCACCAAAACAAAAAGGATTGGTCATTCAAACTAGATGAGGCACTCTAGGCATTCAAAATGGCTTATAAAATGCCCATTGGAACAACCCATTTTCGCTTAGTGTACGGGAAAGCATGTCATCTCCCTATTGAGCTTGAGCAAAAGGCATACTGGGCACTTAAGGCTTGTAACATGGATTATTCTGAGGCAGGGTCAAATAGGTTTTTGCAGCTTCAAGAGCTAGACGAACTAAGACTCGAGGCCTATGAGTCCTCAATCACATACAAAGAAAGGGTGAAACGATGGCATGATCAACGAATAAAGAATCCTAAAGAGTTTGTGGAGGGAGATAAGGTGCTCTTGTATAATTCAAGGTTAAGACTATTCCCGGGAAAACTCAAACCAAGATGGTATAGGCCCTTTTCGGTAAAGAGGAAAATGAGTGGTGGAGCCGTTGTGTTGATAGATAATGATTGAAGAGAGTTTACAGTAAATGGAAAACGTGTGAATTACCAAATAGACAATAACGAACTAATCAATGATGAAAATATTGTTTTGGAAGATTAGATGACATAGGAGCACGACTTCGAGTCTAGCTACAAGACTCATAAATAAAGAAAAGCGCTTCGTGGGAGGTAACCCATGCTTAATTGTTTGCTTGTTTTGTTTTTTCAATTTGTGTGTTTATATATCTTTTTCATTGTTGTTTATTCTCATATTAGACTTTGTGAAAATGCTTTATTTTATTTTTAACATCGTCTTAATTACATATAAAGGTATTTTACAAAAAGATAAGTGTAGGGAAGATCACATAAGTTTTTAAGAACACGAACATGAGAATTACAACAATTGAATTGATATATAGGTGTGTTCGATAGAGTCAAATGCTTGTATCGAGTCATAATGGATGTTTTCCAGGAATTTTTCCAGGTTTTAATGATGTAATTTTTCCAGAAAAACTCAGCAGACCACTTTTTGTCAAGACAACCTGACAGCGTCAGGATTAAAGCCTGACGACGTCAGGCTATGTAGAAACAGAATGATCATTTTTCATTTTATGTGCAGTTTATAATTTTTTTTGGAAATTCCTAGGTCTTAATTTTCCAGAAAACTGTAAACATCCATTCCACAAGCATTATTTCTTACTTGCTTTCTAGTTTAATTGTGTGTCATATATAGTTTTACCGCTGATTTTACGCAAAGGTTTCGTTTATTTTCTTATGAGTTTGCAAGTTATGTTGGACAAGAAGAAGAAACACCTATTGGATGAAGCTTATATTTATGCATTCTTCTTGGAAGAAGATTTAACCGCAACTTCATACATATCCTACCGAGCTAATCAGAGGAGTACTAGTTTCTTTTCCTTACTTACCTTCGCTTTATCATAACTTTGATACTTTCGGGGAACATTGGGGACAATGTTCAGTTTAAGTGTAGGGAGGGAGAATAAAACAGAAACTTAGAAACTATTCACTCACTTGATTATTTGTCTTGTCCTTGGTAATTTGTGTAATAAACCATAAGAAATATTTGTTAGGGCAATTTTAGAACAAAATTTAAATTTTTTTACGACATTTATGAGCTAAACTTTAGTCTTAATAAAGCATCTCATGGATAGGAATTATATGACTAGCATAAAAACCGTTTACCACTCAAATTCTACCCTAAAAATGTGAGGTTCGCCCCAAGATCTTTAATTAGGAATAAAAGCATTCATCTTTAATGTTTGGTGAGTGTACCGGTAGTATAATAGATTCTAGAACTTATTTTGTGATGCATTCCGAGATCGCTAGTGAGACTACACTTGTGTAGTTAGGAGTAACTAAATGATAAGAGGCATTAGGATAACCCCTGTTTGAAACCTGTATTATAATCACATCTTCCACATCGGTTGAGTAATTACCCTCACACCCTTGCGATGTACTCATCTTTAGTACACGACACCCCTAGTTAACCCCTCAGAGCCAATCCTTTTCGCGGTTCTCGTGATGTTTCGGTTTTCCGGAATATCAATGAAGAGCATTGTTTACAATCCACCCCCAAATGTACACCCAAATCGCGTTAGTCTACCTTGTATGCACTCATATTTAGTGCATTATTGTTATCATTATTTAACCCTTAGTTCAATTATCTAGTTACTTGCATGGTTGCTAAGTCGAGTCATATCTTTTGTACACAGTTTTGGGACGATTGGGACTCATGGGTAAAAGTAATATTTTATGGAGTAACGGGAAAGAACGATAAATTCAAATTCCATTTGTCTACGTAATTAAATACTCCAAGTGTTTTGATCTTTTCAAATCAGGTCAATTAGTGTTAGAGAAATAAAAACTCAAGTGTAGGGATGCTCCTATAAATCCCTTATATTTTGATGTTATCGTAGAGGACGGTAGAGTAAAAAGGTATGAAAAAAAACTTAAAAAAAAAATGAGAAAAAGAGAAAAAAAAGTGAGAGAAGAAACATACGGGCTACCATCCTACATCTATCTTTTTGTTTATGTTCTTAAGTTTATGTTTGTTCTGTTTCAAGTTATCTATTGTTAGTGAGTCGAGTCTTGGCTTAGCAATGACACGCTTTACATGTTTGTAACATAAGATTCTGACTTACCACCACTAAATATCCCCTATACAACAAAACCCTTTACTTCCCTACCCTAAGCCTAACGTTACAACCCTTGCAAAGACCTCTTAGATAGTTATTCCTAGGTGCTTACGCCAAAGCAGTGGATATTTGATCTATTCTCAAGCTTATGGTAATCTATGTACTATGCCAGGTAATGAGTGTTTATCTTCCATTTCCATTCATATTATATTTCATATAAACCCGAGAGATGAGAGAATCAAAACACCACTTGTGAGGTGCTAGTGTATAATTTCCGTGCTTGTTATGACTATTTTGGCACTTTTACTTGTTGTACACTATTTTAAACCAATGCTTCATGCCTCCTAACTTATAAATTGATTGGCCAAAAGCACATTTGCTTGAGACAAGAAAATACCAAGTGTAGAGATATTTGATAAGGATTTAAAATGTACGCTTTTAAGGGGTCATTTAAGCTCTAAATCGACATATTTTATATCCGTTACTGCTTAAAATCGTTCCTTTTCACTTTTTAGGTCTTTTGGAAGCAAAATGCTAGAATGAAGCATATTTGGACGAAAAGGAGCAAAAACATGAAGAAAATGTCAAAGTCAAGATCGAAGACACTTAAAGCCTGATCATCACACCTGACGGCGTCCCATCCAAAAGGCGACGCCGTCCCTCTATGAAGATTTGATCAAAACGTATATGCGACGGCTCAGCGGAATTTCTGGTCCTAAAGCCTGACGGCGTTACGCCTAACTTCTGGAAGGCGTCGCTCACACTAGACGCCCATGCTCCAAGATTCAGACGACGTCCTGCATGAAGACTGACGGCGTCACACTTCTCAAGTGACGCCGTCCCAACGATGACTTGGCCCAGACGAAACCCTAATGACGGCGACCTGACGGCGTCGCTAGCAAAAGGCGAAGCCGTCGCGATTGTAAATCTATATATATAATTCGATTTTTATGTATTTTAAGAGGTAGAATTTTGGAGAGCAAACCCTAACTCCGTTGTAGTCCGACTAAGACAGTATTCTAGGGTCACATACCCTATTTTACACATTAAGATAAGTTTGTTATTCCAATTTATCATTATGTCTACCCCATGTTCAATTGATTGTGTGTATGCTTGCTTGTTTAACATGTCTAGCTAAATTACTTGTGTGTTTGCTTAGATCTATTAAACCTAGTTATTAATTGTTGTTAGGTTTGTCTCTTGTCTTAATTGATAAAGCCTTAGGAGTGCAACTAGGCTATCGTTATGTTTATTACGTAAGTGTACTTTAGGACAATAGGATATTCGGGGAAGATAGTATTATACTTGCCGATCTCGTGTATTCTATAGGAGAGATACATTCATAGAACTAGGGAATATGCACCCCCTACGACTAATAGGAATACAACACGTTAAGATAAAAGAATTGACAATCCAACCGACCAATAAAAGATAACTAGGGAGTAATAGTATCTAAGTGAACACATCTTTAATCACCATACGAGCACACCTCAATTAAGCATAGACTATCCGTAGTAATTAAATAATTAGATAATTAGTTAAAGTAGTGAAATCGGTAGAAGTACCACCCCCTAATCATATACCCCGATATTTTACAATTAAGCATAAACTATCCGTAGTAATTAGATAATTAGATAATTAGTTAAAGTAGTGAAATCGGTAGAACTAGAAGTACCACCCCCTAATCATATACCCCGAGATTTTACCTTTGCTTTCTAAAAAACCATAAAAAAATAATAAAAAGAATCATCCTCAACCCCACCTTCTCGTCATAAATCTCTTTCTAGCATTCCTATTCCCCTATAGAACGATATCAATCCCCGAGGCTTACCCCATACTACACTACAATGATTGGGTTCATTGCCTAGAGGGTTGAAAAACTTGCTAGTAGAAAAGGAGGTTTTCTCGACCCCGAACCCTGCTATCAGTCCTCTAAGCGTCAACCGACTCTCTCTCTCATTCGAGTGCAGAAGCAGAGTCAACCGACTCTCTCTCTCTCATTCTAATGGAGTTACACACACCTTTATCTTCTTCCGCTATGCTTGTCTAATGTGATAATATTAGTGTTGTCTACTTATCCTATAATCCGGTTCAGCATCAGTGTACGAAACAAATTGAGATTGATATTCACTTAATTTGTTCGAAACTTGGTCTACTGGTCAAGTTCGGGTTCTACATGTTCCTTCACGTTATCATTATGCAGACATTTTCACGAAAGGATTGTCATCCGCGCTGTTTGAGGAATTTTGCACCAGTCTAAGCGTTTGATGTCCTCCCGCTCCTACTGCGGAAGAGTGTTAGCCCGTATTATGTTGTATTGCTGTAACGGGCTCAAACCCGAGTCTAGAATATTCTGCATATTACTACATATTTATATCATGTAATTGAGATAATCAATCAATCATTCGTTTATATGATTATATCACTGACATAGTTAACTAGTAATAATGTATATGATTATATCAATTAGATCGAGTGTTTTTGGCGTTTGTAGGCAGGTCGCTTAGTTGTTTGATATGTGAGTGATATGCTTTGTTGTCATAGAAATTTATTCATGTCGATGATAAAATCCTTTGTACATATGTTGAAAGTGAAATGAAAGATATACTGACATTGATACAAAGAATGATTGAGATAAGGCATATAGTCACATGCTAGACTTTGACATTGTCTAATGATTCATCGAAAAAAATAATTTAAGAATAGATACATTGATCATGATATATATATATATTTTTTTTGAACTATTACATTGATCATGATCTGGAGGCTTTGATTTGAGTAATTGGGTGATAGTTTGGAATAATCAAGGTATTAAAGTCAATAAGACATTATCAAATAGCCATAAACATGCCAGGTAAATCAAATCAATAGTCGCGGCTAAAAGTCAATCCAATACTACGTCGATACTACAAGCACTCGGTATATAGGTGTTTCTTGTGAAAAGGGCTTATGTAAAGGATACAAAACATTTGAAATGTGAACTTTGAAAACTTAGGCTATCCACAATGGAGGTCGTCAAGCTCGATCGACTGATCGATCATCCATGGTCACGCCATTGTGGAGATTCGGCCGTGGTCGATCGCCAAAGGAAGATTCGCAAGACTCAAGTCGAATTTTCGACCGAGTGTTTACTCAAAAAAGACAAACAAATCACCTTTTAATATGAGATTGTATAGTGTGTTTAGTGTGTTTTTTAAAGGTTTATGTATGTTTGCAACTGCTCAACGAAGAAGACAAAGAGAAACTATATAATTTATTTATTTATTTATTTATTATTATAATTACATGTTCAGTCTTTGTATATTGGTGTTTTTTGTTATAAATGACATTGGTTAATATAAAATTTGGTTTAAATTTCATTCTTGTTGTGAAACAACGGCCTAATAGCAATAACACATAACCAATGCATGAAAGAAGAAAATAGAGATAATCGAGACAAATATATTTCATTGAGATTGATCTCACAAACTACAAATGATCCTCAATTTATAGGACTATCATAATCAAAGTATTTAGTACAATCATAATTGGGGGAATATGAAAGATGAAAGGTTTGAGGAGTTAAAGTATATGGATAGCCACAATCATAATTATTCATAACACTCCCTCTTGGTTATCCATCATTAATTCTCATACGCTTAGATATGATGCCTCATTAAAAACCTTGCTTGGAAAACCCTGTGGGACAAAACCATAGCTAAGGAAAAAAGAGTGCATCGCGTATATTCTCCCTCTGATGATTAGATCACTTAAGTTTACTGAGTCTTTGCATTCCAATGACCTGAACCAACTTCTTAAATGTTGCAGTAAGAAGTGCGTTGATATATAAGTCTGTTAGGTTCTTGCATGAATAAACCTTATGGACAATAATATAACCACTCTTCTGTAATCATTGGTGAAAAGGAACTTCGGTAGAATATGCTTGCTTCAGTCACCTTTGATGTAGCAGTCCGTTGAGCAATGTATGCTGCACTATTTTCATGTACGACTGTTGGAGCTTCATGGCCTGAAGAAATACCACATGATTCACGAATATGTTGTATCACAATCATTGTTTGCTTTACGGAACGCCATGAAATGTCAGTACTAGAAAAAGAGTACATAGCTTCTTCATACGCTTGGGGATGTTGCCTTATTATAACTTTGCTGAAAAGCCTTGTGGAAAAAAAATAATGAAAAGGGAAAAAGAGTGTAACGTGTATATTCTCTCCCCCTGATGATCACATCACTTGAATTCTTTAAGTTGGCACAACCAATATCTTAAATTTGGTCGAGTCTCGCATGAAAGAATTTGTTAAATACTATTTTCACCAGTTGTGATTCATACCTCCAATATGTGGACTCAGCATTCATTGTACATTCTTTTACTTTGAAACAAATTCAAAATGAATGATAAATTATATCATATATGACGGGCAAGAATCGTCATTATTTCTTATACGCTTAAATTTGACACTTCCAAACTAATATTGTGATCATCAGCTTTGTATATTGAAGGGGCCTTGCAACATGTGACCTCATAGACATGAGTATCATTTATCCACCAAAGTATATCTATCAACTTAAGGATTTAATCCTTATTATGTTCAATTCATATATTACGACGAACTATGTTTGTCAAGTCAAATTCATTTTATAAGTACTCAATTGCCTTTGTAAACACCCTTGGAGTTCCATCGATATTCAAATAATCAAACTATATAAAACTTATAACATATTAAAATCCATATACTTTATAAAGTTTTATGAGAAACTTATTCATTTTCATGACTCATCAGCAAGTATACATTAATGCAATCGTCACATGTATGCCCATATCTGTTTTAAACCATATCGTTGAATCCAATTATAATCTACTTGTATTCTCGAGAATTTTCTTATGGAAATTCAAAATCGACAAGCTCTATTCATATATCCTTTAGACGCACATCAATTATTTCTTACATTGCCAGACTTCTATAATAACAATATACATTATTGGATCCACCACATAAGAACATATCCCCTTATGATTATTTTCATGTCTTTACGAAAATATTGTGTACCATTAGTTATGCCTTAAACACGAAAATTTTAATTCTTTAATTTCAATTTCTCATAAAGATTGATACATATCCAATAATTTTACACATTCATATGTACAGACTTCAAGTCCCAGTAACCATGTCTCATCACAAGAGACTTAACTCTTTTTATTAGTTACTTGCGTCTTTACATTTTGGCCAATCATCTTGCAAGTTTGTTTTCAAGATCCTCACTCTTATTATAGCACTATATTATTATCATTATCTTGCGCAATATTATACTCAATAGTACTATCAACGTCGATTCATTTTAGTTCGATTTCACACTTTACTAGACATTATAATCTATCATTTGTTGAGATCTCAAAGTTTTTCATGTACCCGGGGTTTTCAATAACCTACATGTCTAGTTTCTCTTTAAGAGACTATTATGGGGACTTTATTACCTCGATTCGACCATCTTGATTTAATTGCTCCATTTTATCTTTTCATTCGAGGACTTTTATTTGGAATCGATTAGTCTATCACGTTGCAGACGTGCCATAGACTTACTATCAATCATAGGTTTTAATGTTGGGACACACATTTTAATTGGAGCATTAGCAGAGTATGTATGATCTAGTCACTTTATTTAGGTCACAAAATTTGCCTGGCAACTACTAGATCTGGAATGTAAATTGTTCCTTAAATTTTAAGTTCATTTTCATTAATGTGAGGATCAACATTTTTATATCATAATTCATTCCATATTTCTTGCTACTCATTCTCTCCCTGAATGAATTATCAACTTCAACATCCCTTGAGTGCGTTGTGGTGGATTTACAATACAAGTTACACACATTTGGGAAACATATGGTTCGTGACCAAAACATTTCTAATGGGGAGGATTCATTATAATTGTTGGCAAGATGCGAAATTTATTTATTTATTTATAACATGCCCCAAAAACTAAGACTTTTGTTCTCATAATTATTGGCTTTGCAATCAACTGAAGACGTTTTATAAACGTTTCAACAAAAGCAATTAGCGTTTGAACTTGGGCTACTTTTATGTTCAACACTTATTCCAATAATTGCCCAACATATGGAAGTATTCACCACCATTTCCAAAGATACAATTTGGAAAACCATGCTCGCATTTTATAAGACGAGCCATTCATCACGCTAAACTTAAGTAATCCTTA
The DNA here is from genome assembly GCA_019973895.1 of Chrysanthemum seticuspe. Taxonomy (NCBI): domain Eukaryota; kingdom Viridiplantae; phylum Streptophyta; class Magnoliopsida; order Asterales; family Asteraceae; genus Chrysanthemum; species Chrysanthemum seticuspe. The sequence goes on along the minus strand of BPTQ01000002.1, from coordinate 255,627,018 downwards.
CTTTAGTTTGGTGGTGATAGATGAAATATTAACTTCCATTGAGAACAATAAGAACAAACAACTCAGCCTTGAAGAACCCATGGTTCTTTTATACATTTCGCATCATTATTGACTCGGCATGGTCTAACCGGTCATGCCAATTAATACAACAATATTAGCTCATAAACTTATATTTATGACTACATGTGCTTCAATTACACCTTTTATATATATATATATATATATATATATATATATATATATATATATATATATATATATATATATATATATATATATATATATATAAAAAGAAAAATCTAATAATATGAAGAGCTCACATCACTCCGATTAGCTCTTTTATGCTCGTTTACACATTAAATATAATTGTCACATTAGCCTATAGCATTATCGCATATTAAAGCACAAAGTAAACTAGTTAAGTATGTTATCAACCATGTCGATGAAAGCAAATAAACAGTTGGATTCACCTAACATTAGTACATCACCTTATTTAGCTGTTCATTTCTTTATTTTATACGTCTAACAATAATGTTGCAAATAAAATAAGCATCTCTCTTTTAAGTCTCTGATTGAAGATGATGACAGTTAGGCTTAGGCATAACAACCAATTTCACTAACTGGGCCTTGTCAAGGATTTTTGTTGTTGGTCTTTAGAGTCCAGCATTAAATGGGCTATAGATGAAGTCTTAATTAAGGTTTTTTAAGAGTCCACCAAGGGACTTTTGGTATAGCCTAGCCATAGCCTAAGGGAATTGATACTAACGTCACATTTTTTGATTAATGCACCACAATCTGTGCATTACAGTATTGTACGGTACAAACTGTAATGCACAGATTGTGATGCATTCATCAAAAAATGTGGTGTGAGTATCACCTCTTATAACCTAATGAGCCTGACGATACGTGTATCAGTGCAATAGTGTATGCATCAATCCATTAAAAAATCGTTGGTTCACTTCAAACCTTATTGTCCTGTATTCAAACAAGAGTTTCATTAACTGTATATGTGTATGAATAATCTTTAAAAAAGAAAAATTATTGGATCCAAATAATAAGCTAGATAAAGTTCCTTCAAAAAGCTATATACATTGTTAAAACTTAAGCATATTTAGAAAAGACATTTATGCAGCATTCAAAAATACACCTAAACGTATTATTTGCTTTAGGTATTTTCTTTCTCATGTTATATTTGGTATCTAACATACAATCGGTGTATCAAATAGTAGTAGGTTCCGTGTTGTGCTATAAATTTATAGGAAAACTGAAAAACTCATCGACATCTTTTAGCAAGTGTTAAGCAACATTAAAGGATTACTACTTACAACAAAGCTAATACCAATAATTTTCGTAAACTGATTTTGATTTTGTTATTCCGTCCTTGTAAATAACCTTTTATGTTGTCTAACAATTTCGAGTCTTAAATTAAAAGAAAGTGATTGACACACTCTCATTTTTTATAGGAGGTGATTTGTATACTCCTTAAATTAATTGGAACACTCAAAAGCATTATATCATGACATTTATACCCTTTCAGGGGTGAATATGGATAAAGTGATCTAAAAGTGTATATGTCAGTATACAATACTTTTGAATGTTCCAATCAATTAATGGAGTGTGCAAATCACCTCCCATTTTTTTATTGAGACACTCCACTTTATGCATCAAACAGTTGTACTTTTAGTATAAAACGCTTTAACTGTTTGTACCCGTGAGTATCCCGATAAAAATAGGAGTGTACCAATCACTCCCCTAAATTAAATGATGGTTTTCAAATTGCACACAATTTAATAAAGAGAGATGATTTGTACACTCATTTAAGAGTAGTGATTGAGAGGCCTAAAAGATATGCCTAAACTTGCGTGACATCATCATGATGGCTGCAGTCAGGAGATCCACTTTTTCACAAACCATCAGAATCACGCCACGTATATTTAGGCATGTTTTTAGACATGTAATTAGGTCTCCAAATCATTTTCCCTCACTTAATTGATTGATACACTCCAAATTAGAGTGTGTTGACAATTATACTCTTACATTAATTTACACATTTTCACTCTGTAGGTATAAATGTCAACACACTTTAATTTAGAGTGCGTCAATCAATTTGGAGTGTGTGCAAATCACCTCCCTTTAATAAATGAATGTTTTATAGGGACCCTTCATATGGGTCAACCATACAACTCGCGATGCAGACAATACAATACCACGATGCACATCGTACAACCCTCTGATGCATCCAATGATTGAAAACCCTTCCTATAAGAAGGGTCCGAATATCATGCCCCTTAATAAATGTAGAATCATTGTAATATGTACACCAATAATATGTTATGTATTGACTTTTTAAAACCCATTTTATAATTGAATAAAGAGTAAATTTCATTTTTGGTCCTTGTGGTTTGGCAAAGTTGCATTTTTATCTTTTTTTTAAAGTGCAGCGAACGTTATTATTTTGAACTTTGGATTGCAAATACAGTTCGCGATCGATGTAAAATGACCAAATTACTCTTGTCTTCTTCTTTTTCTATCGAGAGTAATTTGGTAAATTTACATCGATCGGGACTCTATTTGCAATTCAAAGTTTAAAATTAAGGATGTTCACTGAATTTTTAAAAAGATAAGAACCAACCATGCTATTTGACCAAACTATAAGGCACAAAAATTGCAATTTACTCTTGATTAAAACATAAAACTTAACATTTATTATAAGATAAACAATAGAAAAAGTAGACTATTAGAATGTATAATTATGATTAATTAACAATGCAATGTGCCAAATAGAATATAAATAATAATGACATGTGCTAGGCCTATTAATGATAATAAATGGACCTAAAAATAATATAACATATTAAGGGTGGTGCCATTCATGCAATCCATACATCACCCTACCTCATCACCCACCAATAATATCATTCCACTTAATCTCATACTTTACCAGACTTTTCTAGTGTCAACCATTATTTCATACATCACTCAATTTTATTTTAATATTTCATTAATATTTGTGCTTCACCATGCCATGCCGATTTGGCAATGTATACCGATTGGATCCCAAATCGAACCATACCTCACTCGAAGCAATGGTGTTGCCACACGGTATGAGCTCATACCGAGCCATACCTTGCACCATTGCTACCACCCTAACAATTTTTACATATAAACCTATTTAGACTAGTAGTAGTAGTGATTACACTTGTGATCAAACATCATTGTTATTTCAGCGTTAACTCAGTGATATTAAATACTCGTAATAAGACTGTTGAAGCATAATCTGGTGCGGGCAGGATTCAGCGACTCTCCTTGGCCGTTAGTCGTCTTCTCGAGCCCTAGTAGACCTGTCAACAAAAAGAACCCGTTAGGAGTGGACCCGAGGCCGTAGCCCCGGGGTCCACCTCCGACGGTCAAGTTAGTATCGATGTAGCATATCAAAGTTAGTTAGGGTTAGAGATAACCTGTCATGTATTTATAGGCATAGATTAGGGTTTAGGCGTAGAGTGGGCCGCATCTGCCGGTCTGACCCATTCCTGGCCCAGTCCGGACCATACGTCCACAAGCCCCCCAAGTTTAGTATGAGATAGCGCATGGCTATGTTATGCTAAACTTAAGTTCTGTTCATGGCCGCGTAGGTGAAAGTGGATCCCGCATGCTGCATCCTGGGTAAGGGCGTACCTTTTGTACCAGTAGCGACGCAACATGGTGCGACAGAAGACGTGCTTCTATAGCAGAAGTGCGCGACAAAGAGGTGCGACAGAAGACATGCTTCTGCGCATAAGTGCGCGTTGTGCGCGACAAAGTGGTGCGACAGAAGACGTGCTTCTGCGCGCAAGTGCGCGCTGTGCGCGACAAAGAGGTGCGACAGAAGACGTGCTTCTGCGCATAAGTGCGCGCTGTGCGCGACAAAGAGGTGCGACAGAAGACGTGCTTCTGCGCGCATTACATCCGTCTTTACGACCAACAGAGGACGTCTCCCCTGCGGCAAGATGGTGCGAATATTTAAATTCGTCTTTGTACCGATTCCAAATAATCTGTGTGACACGTACGGAAACAGTAGTATATATACTCTGGTAGCCCCCCAAGTTTGATGGTGCTACTCGTGTAGGAGCATTAAACTTATTTAATCTGCGAAAAACACTGAATGCAAAGATTAAAAGTATATGCCGCGAATCGCAGCATATAAAACCTAATGAAGTGAAACAATAAACAGCACATAGCATGAATAATATATTGCGCATAGCATAAATAATATTTAGCACATAAGAAAAGTGGCAGTGCGCATCCGTCGTAGGATGCGTACCGACGAAATAATTAATTGTATGTTTGTTTTGTCATACTCGTGTATGTGATGATATGCAGCGTACTGTAAATATCATTTAAGGAATCAAGTGTCTTGGTTCCAAAGTTGTTAAAAGTGCACCATATGCGATGTTGCGCACCCGTCGTGGGATGCGCACAAAACTTATTCCAACGTCTCGAGAATAAGGTGTTTAACAAGGATACGTGATCCAGTGTTGATGGGTTTGCAACCCTCTTACTCAACAAGTTGTTTAGTAGGTTAACTTATCCTTTTACCATCGTGGGTTTATTTTAGTGCATGCACGCCACGTAGGCAGGAAATAAAAAATTGTTAAGACATACAGTATATGGAAATAACAAATTAAAACGTGTCGCGGAGTTAGCTAGAAACCGCGACGTTTCATTGATACTTGCAATTTAGTAGGAGAAATAAATAAGAGATAAACAGTATCTACACGTATTAATTCGCGGCTAAAAAATAAAATAGCTCCTATCGCCCGGGCTTTTCTTAGGTCCGATCGTGCGGATTAAAATATAAAATAGGTCCGATCATGCGGATGTTTTAAAATAGACCCGATCATGCGGACTTTTTTCTTTTTATCTATCGTAATAAAAGAAAAGACTTATTCGTAAATAATGATCATAGATTTGACGTGATATTTTAACGTAATATTTTAACGTGATATTTTAATTTGACCATAAATAGGTTTTCATGCAAAGATTTGACCATAAATAGGAATGGGTCAAATACCAGTAATATCTTGACCATAAAGTTATAAAGCAAATAAAGCAAATACATAACGTAATGTTTATTCCATGTTTAGATTTGACATCGTAGGATGCTTTTAAAGTGATATTATATTCACACTTTAGAAATTGATGCAGCATACTATAATATATTCACACATATTATAATGGTTCTACGCATAGTAGAATACAAAGGTTTTAGAGTTACCGACTTTAGAAATTGATTTCTGCTTCTCGGTAATATGAGAACACGAAACATAGTTTATTCGTGGTCCCACAGATGGCGCCAACTTGTTGAAGCATAATCTGGCGCGGGCAGGATTCAACGACTCTCCTTGGCCGTTAGTCGTCTTCTCGAGCCCTAGTAGACCTGTCAACAAAGAGAACCCGTTAGGAGTGGACCCGAGGCCGTAGCCCCGGGGTCCACCTCCGACGGTCAGGTTAGTATCGATGTAGCATATCAAAGTTAGTTAGGGTTAGAGATAACCTGTCATGTATTTATAGGCATAGATTAGGGTTTAAGCGTAGAGTGGGCCGCATCTGCCGGGCCTGACCCATTCCTGGCCCAGCCCGGACCATACGTCCACAAAGACGATCGCGAAGAAAAAATATTAAATACTCGTAATAACACGCACACAAATTCTTCCACTTCATTCGCTTGGCCAATTGACCAAACATTTCAAAATTAAAGGGAAGCGGAGGGACGCGTTTAGTTTGTGCAAAGTTGACTGTTTAGACTTTAGATTAACAAAGATAATGAGTAAAAACGACATGTAGCATTCTTGTGGTTGTTAAAAAAAAAAGTGAAGAATAGTAGTGTATATATATATACAAGTATTTGGAACCCGCCGCGTTGCGGCGGGGTGTTCTGATCCTTTTTTTTTTCGGTTGTTTTTGCCGCCATTTTTGTCTCCTTTTTTTTACATTTTAGTAGCTGTAAATATGCGTTTTTAACTAATGGTTGCTTAACTATTTCCATAAGGTTTTTCAGTTGAACATCCAATTATGGTACCGAAACCTAATGTGAATGAACTGTTCGGTGCATGTGGCAGTACAGATTTGGCAACACTGTTCAGAGGCGCTAGTTGATGCAATTGGGAAAACTATAGATGTAAAGGAGAGGCATTGACATAATTTTTTTGTAGTTGTTTCTTGTGAGCAGGTACATTTTTGGAGTATATGCATCCCATTTCTAAGTTGTTTGCGCATTATGTTTTAGTGTAGCTTTTTGCGAAGTGTTAGATTTGTTTGTTACTGCTGTTTTTTGCACGCCTGCGCATACTGAACAGGCCTTCTGTCTAGTGCTTTATTCACTGTTATTAGTGGTGTATGTTTTGTGAGTTTTGCGATCTATAAATTCTGGGATTTTGCAAGGGACTGTGTGTGTTTCTTGTTGTTTGTTGTAAGGTTTTTATTCTAGAAATGTCAAACACAGCGTGTTTGGCGGAACTGAGTTTTGCATCTGACAGTGATGTTTTGCAAGATCAAATGTGTCTGTTTTTTGAGAGAGAAGTGATTCTGGCCCGGGAATGGGAAAGTATGGTTCGTGCTCGTTGTCTGGAGATTGGGACTCGTATTAGGTACTTGAATGACCTGATTCAAGAGGTATTGCAAGAGGGGCAAGGACCTGTTGTTTCCAATTCCGTAGCTTTTTTGAGACATATCCATGCCCGTGAATTGTCAAAGCAGACTAAGTTTCAGGAAATGGTGCGTGAGGGCCAGATGGGTCTGCATGTTGCTGCAGGGTACATTAATACCATTCGTGGACTGTGATTGTGTTCCGCCCATTTGTATTAGCCATTGTTGTTTTTTCCGTCATTGTTATCATGCTGTTTGATTATGTCTTTGTTTGGTTGTATAATCATGGTGAAGGTTATTTGTTGTTTTAGGTTGAATGTACGCGTGTTATCCTTAATAAATGTTCTTCTGTTTTGGGTATCATATATTGTTGACGTTTGCTGTTTTATTCTTGTGGTGATATAGGTGACTTTACTGTTATAACATAATGTTGTTGCACACGATGGTAGCTTACTTTAGTTGCTGTTAGTATACGGAAAATGACATGGCTTAGCATGTCTGATTACAGCTTTGTCAGTCGGCTGACTGTTTCAGTTTCATCTAATACTACTTATGGCGTTACACCGCCTAATAGTTACTGTACATATCCTACGGTTACATGGTAGTAGTTGTAGGTACAACTATTAGTACCTTACATTAGGTACGTGCTAACCTGGTAGCGGGTGCCATTTCATTCCTTTTTTGTTTTTTTGGTTTTTGGAGCAGCACTGTTACCTTCATTCTCTGCACTTGCACTGGAGTCTTCTTCTGGGAAGAGCTGTTTGCGGATCCTAGTCGGTGCGGGTGTGATGGGTTCCTTTTCTTTTTCTGGTGGTTCAGCCGTGTGAGGCGGGGGGGTAATAGCTGCTGTGGGTATTTCTGTTGCAGCTTCCATTACTGGTGTTGAAGATGACGCACTTTCTTCTATGTTTTCAGCTATCGGTGGAAGTGTCTGGACGGGAAGTGGGACAGGTTGTGGCTGTGCTGCTGGTACCTCTGTTGCACTGTCCAGGATGAGTCTAGCATTTCCTCTGCGACTCCCTGTGGCAAAGTGCACTTTGAATAAGCGCCTTGTTTGGTGTAAGTCTCTTATAATTGGCGGTAGATCATATGGATCGGGTTCAGGTATGTAGCTCAGAATCTCGCCACATGGAGGTAATAGCGAATGTGCAGCGGGGCTGAAGCAAGTTACCGCCACTGTCCCAGTGCTGTCTGTTAGAGATGCTTTGAAGCAATAGCTGTCACATTGTAATGGGGCATAGGTTTCAATTTGCTGTCATAGGTACATCAAGCATTTAGTGAAAAGTTGCTCAATAAAGGAAACAACAAACCTGTAATTAGGCGTTGGAACGCCTCCATATTGTTGGCAATGGAGGTGTGGCATGCCTTCATTGATTTTGGTGTGACATGTACGGCACCTGTTAAAGTACCACCCTCTCCTTTCATCTATCCACGTTATTGTAGCATCGAGTGTGAATTGTTGTTGCTGTAAAAAATTAAGATGCATTGTTTTAGTAAATAGTGTATTGCATATGTTTTTTTATTGTAGTGTAACGGTAATAACGTGGATACCGGATGTGCGTCTGGATTGAGTTCCAACAATGTGCGAATGTTTATAGTGGATTGTTGTTGTTGGCCGGCTGCTACAGATACTTCCGATGCCGGGAGTTGTAATGTTGCTGTGGGACCTAGTAATTGCGGGGCCCTTTTTTGACATAGCAATTGTTAGCGTGTTGGGATAATTGAACGGACTCTTAAACAAATATGTGTAAGCTGGTACTTACATTTCCCTTATATGGTCTGTTTCTGGGATCATTGGGTTCAGATAGTAATTGGTAGCCGGTGTTGCGGATAGCTGAAGGCCACCTGTTCAACATTTGATGCTCATTAGATTGAAAAAAAAATAGTCGTAGTTTTTTTACATTGTGGGTATCACATACCGGCGAAACGCTTTGCCCAACATGAACTGACGGCAATGATTACTGGTTGTTCCATTCCTGCCAGCAAGTTGACCGCGAACCCCGTAGCAGCATCGTTCCAAAGGGTGAATGTAATGTTGTTAGCGCTACAAAGAAGCAATGTAAAGGTTAATGGAAAGTTGTATACAATGGTGTGCCGGTGTGGTGAGTGACATGTACCTTAAGTTCTGTATTGTTATGTTCCTTCGTGAAATCCGGTTTGTTGTTGTGTCACCGAACTCCCTTATGTCACTCACGTTGCGGACTATTCCTATGTAATCTGTGTGCGTTTGTTAGTGTATGGAAACATAACAGTTTATGTCTGTATTGTGTTAAGTTTCTTTACCTGTTAAGACAGAGTCTCTTGTTTCAGTTCGAGTGGCAACTTCATTGTAGGAAACAAAGTCAAAGTAGTGGCGTGGGAAGCCATCATCCTGTATTTCCGTGGCCTTTGTATATTTTCCAAACAGCAATGTAAGACTGTTATTCACAGTCTGCTGCCAGTTTTCAGTTTTTTTACAACCATAGCCTTCGATCTGATAGCAAGTGTTTATGTCGAGCTTTGTTTCAAATAACTTCATGTCCCACAGTTGGACGTTGGCCTGTATCGCACCACCCTATTTTTTTTTTTTTTTTTTTGTTCATAAACAATGGGAAAACTATGAGTTTAAAATATTGAAGGAATATGAGAAATGTTTTATGAGTAGTGTTTTGAAGATGTACCTTTTTGTCAAGGAGCATGTAGCATAGTCCTGTCGGGTTGGGGTCAGGGACGTTTTTGGATGTCCATTTTCTGTAGACTTTTACACGGAGTGGTTTTGCTAAGTCAGCCGGCGTAAGGTTGCGAAGGTCAGTTTGTTCTTGTTCTACCATTATGGCTTTGCCTTTGTCCATATGTTGTGGCTGTCGGCTCGATGATGGTGGTGCAGCAACTGGGAGTGGTGTTTCTTCCGGTTGGACTGGATCCTCAACCGCGTGCTGTGCTTCTATTTCTTCTAGATCTGTTTTATGCTCCCGTTGCTGAGTCGTTTCCACCGCTGTAGTTGCGACGTTCCTTCCTTCTTTTGCATCCATGATAGGGGTATCTGAACTTTTATCAACCATATCTCTAGACACATATGGAATGGTTAGACATGTTAAAAAACGTATATAGGTACCTGTGACAGTCATGAATGCATGTATGAATGTTTTTATGATGCATGGCATAAAAGGATTTTGTTACTTTGTCGGCTGATGATACAAAATTAAACCTGGTGTGTCCTAATCCTGTTTAGGAAGTCCCTGTAGACGATGTTCTTGGTCTCATTGTTTGGTTGGTGCTCGCTGTCAGCCACAATAATTTTCAAACCCGACGGTGATGTTGCCCTTGATAGCGCGACATACAATTGGCCATGCCCAAACACTGGTTCGGGTAAATATACTCCTATTTTTTGGAGCGACTGTCCTTGACTCTTGTTTATTGTCATGGCATAGCAAACCTTCACCGGAAACTGTTTCCTTCTGAATATGAATGGGAGTTTCTCGTCTTTCATGGTTAGGACTATACGGGGCAGGAAAACTTTTTGAGATCTTCTCGTACCAGTGATTATCTTAACTTCTAGAACTTTTGAAAGAAGTTGGGTGACAATCATACGTGTTCCATTACATAGACCACCGGAAGGATTCAAGTTACGTAACAACATGATAGGTGTACCTATTTTTAGCTGGAGTTGATGCGGCGGTAATCATGTGGGGTTGAGAGTATTTAAGTAGTCGGTTGGATAAAGAAGTTCCGTGGAACCACCGTCGTTGCCTGCTGGAAGCGCCTGATCGATGCTTTTGTATGTATGGGTTTGAGCTACTATCTTTTCCAATACCTGTGCGTTTATAAGATCTGCTGTTTCGTTCTTTGGACAAACTATGGCTTTGTCTTGGAGGTTGTCGGCAGTAGGATGCAGGAGCGTCTCTTTATCGTAGATGAAGTTTATCAGTTCCTGCTTTCCACTTTCATTATCAGGTAGGCGAAACTGGTCTTCCACCTGGATCCATGACACGTTTTCAGGATCATCGATATCACGTGTTCCTGTATTGCCGTCGCCTATATCAACTAACCATTGTGAAAATTTTCTGATTCCCTCTCTTTCAATAGTGGTTAACCCTTCCTTTTCTAATCTCATGTTATGTCGCAAAACAAAGACTTTAAAGTACTGCCACAGGTATGATTCTGATATTGAAGAGGCTATTATTTCATTTTTGGATGCACCTTTTTTAACCGGCAACGTTTGCCTAAAGTCGCCACCAAACATCAGTGACTTCCCCCCAAATGGTATGCTGTCAATGTCGCAAATATCTCTCAACGTCCTGTCCAAAGTTTCAAAACACCGACGATCATTCATTGGCGCTTCGTCCCAAATCACCAAGTCGGTTTGTTTTAGCAGGTTTCCCAGCTGCGTGTTCTTTTTCACGTTGCACACAGATTCGTCAGTCAACACCAAAGGGACTTTGAACCTTGAGTGTGCTGTTCTACCCGCGGGTAACAGCAACGAAGCAATGCCTGAAGATGCTACTGCGAGTACAATCTTGCCATATGACCTCAAAGTCGTTATCAACGTTTTCCACAAAAATGTTTTTCCTGTGCCTCCGTGACCGTAAACAAATACCAATTCCTGTTGCTGACTGTCCATGCTACACATAACGATATCAAAAACCCTTTTCTGTTCCTCATTTAATCGAGGTATCAGGATGTCCCTTTCCCGAGCAAGTTCTGCACGATTGTAGCACTTCTCTTCCATTATTGCCTTGTTATTTAGTATGTTTAGTAACTCCCGTGAAGGCATTGGGAGGCCAAAGTCTTCTAAGGATCTCCCATGTTGTGATAAACTTGACTGTAATTCGTAAAGGATCCCAGCTTTCAGTTCCGGATCATTTACATATAATAAGTGCATGCCAAACAGCTCTGATAACGTCCGCGGAATATCGTCAGACATATGTCTCCAAAAGTGTTCCCATAATGCGAGTGGATTAGTGACATCACAAAAGAGCAAGATTTGTACGAAGAGAGCGCGCATTTCTGATGCAGAAGCGCTGATGGCTGCCTCTTCTAATGCTGTTGACCATTCACCGTCGTCCTCTAGTAGCCCCATGGCATCGGCCGCTGCTCTATTTGTTGGATAAGTGTGACCATTAACTGTACGTATGTCAGGGAATGAGGTGCATCCTGTTTGATGACATAGTAACAATCGCTGGTAGAACAGGTCCCCAGAACTTGGATGCACATATGCCATTCTCCCAATAGATGGTTTGTTAAGATTTGTTCTTGGAAACCATTCTCTATCCTTTCTTGACCAAACAAATTCAGCTGGGAACTTTAAATACGTTAGGTGCCTCCCTATGACACTTGAGGTGTTGAAATTTAACCACTCTGTTAATGTGGTTTTCCGTGAATGCGGGTTGTTCAACACTGACTCTAAACGATGACCGGCCTTGAATGTGACACGTTGCATGTTCTCTAGGTGAACAGCAAGGAACTGGACCGCTGGTTCTCTAAAGTGAATATCGAAACCAAGTATTCGCCAGCATGCTTCATGTGGACCTATATACCGTGCGTCAACAAAATTTTGGATCTCATCAACCATTGTCAATGGCACTGATGCGACTGGATTAGTGTTGCTGGTTGATGCACCTAAGCCTGTTAAGGGTGCAGTTTTTCTAGTTACACGTGCAACAATCTTATCAGTTCCCTTTGAGATATATTTGAAGAGATATTTGATAAGCATTGTCCAGCTGCAACATTCCACATTAATGTGAGCATAAAACCTTTTGCATAGTTCCAGGTTATAAGGGACAACGTAACCATTGTCAAGTTGCACGTTCTGGCGCATTGCTGCAAATTGCATGTCCCTACGACGATAATGGACATAGCCGGATTCATCAATGAATGTGTTCGGACAGTATTCCTTTGGGAAATGTTTTTTGCATATCTGCCGGTCACGCATACATGGAGCGTTTGGGAATGCCTGTCCACACGGACCGTGCATCATGAGTTCTGCAATGATCCTGAAACCTTCAGGATCAACGTCTTCGTCTGGTAACTCAGCTGAGATGAACTTGTCCACGTCTGACGGAGTGACTATTTTTGAACCTATATCGTTCCAAAATAGCAAGTGACAATGTGGGAGGCCTCTTTTTTGAAACTCCACTGTATATAACACTGCAGTAATATTGAAACGTTGTAAATGTTAGTTGGCTTGTTCCTGAAAGCATTTTATAAACAATCATAGAATGTGTTGAAAATAAGTTGAAAAGAATATGTATAAGTTGTCTAATAAAATCATTGAGTACCAACCTGCACTAATAGTGCCAAGGGGCCTCGTGTCACGAACGTACTTTATAAGCCTATGGATCTTACGTTCAAAAACACGGTCAATCACGTCTGGCCTGTCGGCGGTTGTTAGGCGAGGGAACTCTGTCATGTATTCTTCAACTTCTGGCCATCTGACATTACACGTAAACGTAACAAAAAAAGTGGGGTTTCCATGAACTCTACAAATAGCCAACGCGTCAAGATAATGGCTGTACATATATCGCGGGCCCCCGGTGAATGATGCAGGCAATATGATTCTAGAGCCAACATCAGAACCTTCGTGGTCTCCACGGGCCACTGCATCAAAGAGACCATTCAGAAATTCTCCCCTAATATCTGATTGGTGCTTTCGGACAAAATCCATACGTTCTTGCTCAATAGCACAGTAAGCAGTGACGACATACTGTTGGAACAGCCGACCACCACGTGTGAGGAGTCCATAACGGTTGTAACGGTCGTGTAATAGGTAGGAGTAGTAAGCATTCATGGACATCTTTTTCACCTCATCTGTATGAAGGCCGCCAACATTTCTGAGCTTCAAATCTAGGTGGAACCCTTGTTCACCGTAAACAAAAAGTAGGGGAAACTGAAGGGACATGTAGCACGGATGGAGTTTGTTGATACGTTGTGCCTCACCTGAATGGAGTTCAAGTACCACATCAAATTCGCTCAATGCCTCTGGACCCGGTTCGAAGACAATTGCTCCAATACAATCTGCTGTGGGAAGTTCATGCCTCACTGACCCAACAACTCCATAAAGCGCTACCTTGAATTCTGGGACATCTTCGCCTTGTAACTTATCGCGGGCCGTCCTGAAAAGTTGGACCAAAGCGTTATTGTGATCAAGGAATTCTATCAACCCTTCAACTATATTTCGCTGGAACACTGCTTCTGTACCTCTGTTGAAATGTGCGAGTCTGTTGTCCACTTCGTTATCTGTGTCGTAGATATATAGTTGTAGGAACCTAGGGTCCTTATCTTCAACCGGGCACATACGACCAATCCGATGGTATATTTGACCAGAGATTTTAAAGACATACGGGCCTCTTCCTGTAGTAACAGTCTCATCAATAGATGCTCCTAAAGACGTCATTGCAAACATCTGGTTATAGCCGCGGATATGAGTTAGGAAATGTGGGTCTTCAAATAACTGCCGTATAAAGGGTGGATATTCCCGGGGAACCAAGAGTTGCACTTTGCCTCCCATGCAACAGCGGTGATATAAAGGTCCTGAAGACCGCGTGGAACTGCTCAAACGCTCTTCGTACCAAAAACGTGCGTGGCAGTGCCTACAGATAGACCCACACGAACCGAACCTTTCATATTCCAGTGGAGGACCTGAGATTCCCGAGAAAGGCATTGTTAATACAATGGTGAAAAAATTGCAGTTGATAGTCATGTATCTGCTGAATTAGCCTGACACATCCATACCTCTATCAGAAGAAGGTCTTGTATTGCTGGTTGAAGCAACATTTGCAGCGGCTAGAGGGACACGCGATGGACGATCATCGGGTATGGCCATGAACGGGGGCATGCGACGTTGACTGAATCTGCCACGATGAATCGGAGCACCTAAGTTTTGGGAAAAATTATTATTAATACATAAGCAGGAAAAATGTGATAAATGATTCAACCAATATCTAGAAATAATCTGAAACATCTGTACCTCTAATAAAAGCAGGCCCTTGATGGCTCGATGATGCAATCCCTCCTCCGGGTGTACGTAAATCCGATGGACAGTCAGTGGGTATATCCATGGGGAATGCTGTTTCATGACAAATAGTAGTGGTCATTCAAACCAAGGAACATACAACCCAGGCTTATAACAAAACAACATGAAACGTTTACTATTATAGGTAAATGTACCTGTATAGGGATGTGCAGGAACATGTGCCATGGCTGCATTAATACTATCAGAGCGAACATTTGTCAGATGAGGACGTGTTACTGTGTCACATGAAATAAACATGTGTCATGTCGTAGTTCGTTGAAGCTGGTACAATGCCGTTCCAGGACACATGATGAGATTACATGGTAAGACCAAAGAAACCTGTATTGGGAGATGAGCCAGTGCCACATGGAGGCATCGAATCTCGAGGTAAACGGCTAGCACGTACGACTGAGGAAAGTAATGAATCAGATAAACTACATGTCATACTCCAATGCTTTAAAAAGTTAGTCATAATAGTTAAAAAAAATTGGAACACGATATACCATGTGCGGGCGAAGCAATATTGACAGGACGTTGGCCGACAAAACCTGTTGGTGGCAGCACACGACAACAGGTAAATGTTATCATCCATAACTGGTAAACGCGACGTTGCAATTATAAAGAAAAGGTACACATAGTGGTTATAAGTATTAAGTGCACCTGTTCCTTTTTCAGTTTCCATTACCATGGCATCAGACAGGATGACATGATCAGGAACTACACCCATACCGTTCAAAGGTTCAGCGTCGCTCAGAGGGTCCTGAACCATTGGGATAGGCACACGTGCAGCTGCATATCATGTAACAGGCTGATGATAGCTATTGGTGCAAGTACTTTACAAACGCTGCAAACAACTGAGCAACGAAATCAGTTGAGGACAGCCAACCGACTTACAGCTGGACGATGTACGTAATGCACCAATAATTGGCGGTTCATTTAATGCATGAGCGTTGTCACGCAACGTTGCATGCTGGAGGCTGGTCGTGGAATCATCGGGGGCTAACCCCAAGAACGTGCCTTCAATACGTTAAGAAGAATGAGATTAAATATACAAACATAAAATTATGCGAATGGAAACAATCCACAAAGCAAGTTCTCGGCATAAGATGACATTCCACATACGTTTGCAATTAGATTGGCCATGACAGTCATGGGAAATAGGCATGCCGTAAACATCATGGACAGATACTCCTTCAGCTACGACCACAAAACATAACTATAATAAGGGTTATGAAAATTAGAAAAACCAAAGTAAACACAACAAATTCATAATGTAGTTAAAAGACATTTACCTATGGAATCAAAGCTCCTCTTCCCACCCCCACGATCTGCTCCAGGAACTACATGGCGAATATCATGACCATGGACAGCAGAAGCAACTGGTAACTGAGTAACCGTCCCCGTCATAAAATCCAAATTAAACGGACCGGAACCTGTACAATAACAGGACAACATAACTGTTAGTAACTGCAACAATATGGTAACCAACATGAAAACAACACAACAACGGTTACCTGCAAGGAAAACGCCACTATGTCGGACCTTTTTCGAATGACCAGCAGCATGCCGCGTATCAACAGCATCTACAACTCGTTTACCAAGGACACCCGAACCCGTTGTAGGAATCCCAGACGCAGACACATCATGACATACATTTGTATGGGACAGATGAAGACTACCAACCTCAACCAAAAGGCCTATGTCACCCTGACGTGCAACACCCTCACCAGTTTCCAAACCCACTCCTCCAACACCACGTGTAACCCCACCAGAAACATCCGGCGGGACTCCTAAACATTCCTTTCTAGGTACAGGTTTTCTTTTTGTTTTCATGTATGGAAAAGACACAATGTACAGAAAATGCAAGGAAAGCAAAACGATAGAAAACGCTGGAAGTGTACATATAATATTATACTTTTCGAAAGCGGATACCAAAAGATCATGAAACTTGTCAGTAATCTACACTTATGAGGTATAAGAAAACCTAACAAACAACATTAACAAACCACAGACAGTGAAAATATAAATACATCAACAAAAAAGGAAGAGAACCATGGACCTAACTAAGCATATGAAAAACATGCATCAAACATACGGCACACGTGAAACACAAACCACATGCAACATCTGAAAGCTACAAAACCTATGAAACACACACTACATGTACACACAAATGACATGCAGCGGATAAAAATAACAAATCATAAGCATGGATCTGCATCGCTCACCTGGAGTAGATCTCACCAACAACACCAAAAGAGACAGACGTTTCTTCTGAAAGAAGGAAAATAGAACGACAGATATAACCCAGAGGAAGTGTACACGTGCGCAAGGTCCAACACACTGTACACGTAAGCAACGTCCAACACAGGCAACAACATCGGGCCAAAAAATGGGCCAACATATACTATTTAAAAAAGGCCCAAGAAAGCATTAAAAAATAATGGTTTTGATGTCCCGCGTGCCATAGTTATTTATACAAATATATATATATATTATTAGCTAGAGTTCTAGTTTGAGGTCTGGATCGCCGGCTAGTAACCAACCAACCAAACAAATGATTTGAAATAATAATAAAAAAAGTCAACCATTTGACCAGTTAAGCCGTTACACGAGTAACAGAATCAATCCTCCTGTTCCCAACACATCGATTCTTTCATCATCACAAGTACAACAACAAAAAACATTCATTCGTTCATAACTAGAAGAGATCAGGTGATGGTGGTAGTTAGGTCAAGCTTAATGAGCCGTCGTACGGCTCAGAAGTTTCGTCAAGCTGCGATCTCAGCCGTTGGGTCACTCAGGATCAAGCTTTTGCTGCTGTGCTGTTTTCTTTTTACTTTGTTTTTGCTTGCTAGCCTTACGCCCTCGTTTATGGGATGGGGACAACAGAGTCTGCCTTCTACTTCTATCCATCGTACCTCCAGGTTAATATTATTTACCTCTAAACACTTACTTTTTTACTGTATTTGTTATTTTTTATATATAGTAACTCTAGCTAGTTTTATTTTTAGTTATGATAGTGAGATCCACACTAGTATTAGATCGCACATGTCTAGTGTTTTAACAACATACCTTAGCTTGTGTTGTTGTAACTTGTATGTATTGTGTATAGCGCCGATGGTGTATACTAGCAGAGCTGAATATGAGGGTGTGCGAGGTGTGATGTGCCGTTTTTTAAGAAGTACTCAGTATTTGATTTAAGAAGTTGCATTGAAAAAGATTATTTCTCATTTTATCTCTTTAGAAAATTATTTACTTTCTTTTAGGCCCCGTTTTTGTTATTGAACTGAATTTTGCACAGGGCCTCCATAAACTCAGAGACGGCACTGTATATTAGAGTAATTGAGTTAATTTGTGTGGCAATTTTATTTTAGTCATACCACATTTACTCATTTTTTTAAGTTCTTAAGGAAATTTGTTTTTGCTTTAGAGGTGTGTTCTCGAGTATCACTTAAGGAAGGAAAGTAAAGAAAATGTAGTTAAACAAAAAAAGTTGTGTTCTCTAGTATCATTTAAGGTGGAAAAGAAAAAGGAACGTGACTGAAAAAGAAGGATGATTTGGTTGATTTTGAAGTAAAATGTTTCCTCTCAAAATTAGGCTGAAAATGTTTAGGGCGCGTTTAGTTGTAGTAAATTTTCTTTAATTTTCTATTTCAATTTCTTTAGAAACAGGGAAGGGTTTTTAACTTTTTATCCTTAGAAAAGTGCTATAAATTTAGAGAACGCGTTTAGATGATATTTTTTAAAATATTGAAAAATGCAAGTGGATGTAGAAAAATGGAAGGAAAATATAGGAAAGAGTAAAGAGCTCTTTCTTATTCTAGTTAAATTTTGAAAAATGAGATTTTCATTCCTTTGGAAAAATTTCTCAAAGACGGATTTTCAGTTTTTTCAGTTTCTAATGAAAAATTTCCTGAAAAAAATAAAGTATTTTTCACCAACTTAGTTCCTATGTTTTTACCTTTATTTACTAGTAATCTTGAGAACTTGCAGTAGTATAGAATACTATAGATAGATAAATAAGGGTTAAGTTGTGATTTGGAAGCTATATTGTTTCCTAGATTAGATGAATTGTGAATTTGTCTTTTTCTGTGTTTTTGTATGTTGTGTCCGGTGATTTGTGTATTCTGTTATACTATGTTTACTATAAACGGTGTTTATATAAATATTACCACATGGCACTTATTGTAAGTTACTTTGAGTATACTCCAGCTAAAATGTTTGATAAAAGTAATATGTGTTTCCTTAAAGTAATGTCGAGTTTTAGCTGTTTTGAGACTTTTGACTAAGGGGGTGTTTGGGATTGCTCATTGCTGCTTAATAATAAGTACTTCTGGAGTTCTAGAAATGGTGTTTGGAGCTACTTTCTCTTGTAAAAAATGTAGGAACTATTGTGATAATAAGTGTTTGTTCGAAATTTTTTAATTAACTTTATTTATAAAATGTTTCAAGTTAAATATGTTTGTAAAAAAGTAAATTAATTTCAGCAAAAATAAACACTTTGAAATAAGTAGCTCCCAGCCTGCTTATGTTATTTTTACCTGAAAATAAGCAGAAAGGAAAAAATAAGCAATCCCAAACACCCCGTTTAGTAAGGTTCACAGAATAATGCTTTATCACCTAAGTGTTGGAAGACCAACAATGCTTTCCTAGATTAGATGAATTGTGAATTCATGATAATGAGGATGCAACTCAGAGTAACTAGCTGTATAGTTTATAAAGAAGACAAAGGAACGATGAGTATTTCAGGAAACGTAATCAGGGGTCTGTTTGATCAGTCAAATGTTTGTGTGCTCGGGTTTTGATATATAAAGGAAAAATGTAGGTTCATTGGTTTAGAAATACGTAGAATTGGATTTTGTTAAGTGTCTAGGATAGAAGTTGCACATGGAAGTTCTGGTTTGTGCATATGTTGTTGGGTTGGTTTACGGAAGTTTAGTTAGGTGTACTGCTTAAGAACAAATGATTATCATCCTATTAAAGGAAATTTTATTGGCTGCTTTGGTTTTTATTGAGCAACCCAATTTCATTATTCTGTAGTTCTTGGAACACTTGTGACTAGATGAACACTGGCAGGTGCTTTAGATGGAGTAATAATGTCTTAGTTTAAAGTGAGAGGCTTTTTAGTTAGCGTAAAAAAGTAGTGCATATTGGAAAATGGTGTCAGAAACTCAGAATAGTTGGTTATTTTTCCATCACTGTGACCTTTTACCAACCCTGTGTTATCCACTTAACTTTTATCCTTTGCTATATGCCCATCGAATGTCATCGAGATCTGCATATAATAAGTTGATGCTAATTATATATCTGTATAGATAATGTGCCCAAAACATGACTGCTAGTAACATAGTAGCATTTTTAAAGCCGATTCAGTGGTCCAAAGGCTCAATCTACTCACTCCATCTGCTGTACTTTTTAAGCTCGCCTTCCCAGTTGCAAATGAGACAAGTAAAAACAAAACGAGAATTTAAACCTTCACCATGTAGCTTAGAAAAATTGATGTCTTAGGGGAGTTGTTAATTTGTTCATCTGTTTAGACAATGAAAGTCAGTAACGATGCTCTTATTGCCCAAACAAAACAAATGACTTGTTATTCTTGACACCTTATTTCTCTAGTTTCCTTAACCTTTTCATATCACTTGTGAATCCTCAATTAACTCATTTGATCATTTACTGGAGTTCCTGCACAATAGATTCACGCTTGTCAACTTTAAGCATATAGTTTATGCCTGTCTACAGTAGTTCTTTGTATTAAGTGATAGCTGTTGTGACGATCATTGTTACATCAACATACTGGCTTAATAACCTTCTAATCAACTAAAATCATCTCTGGCTGTTCCTTGAACCCACAACGTATAAGGGGCTCACAGTTTCTACTTTTTTAAATGGCAAAGATTCACACACCTAATACCATGCTATGTCTAAGTTGTGACTTGAACTCACCATATTTTTGATTGATTGGCCGCTCACATACCGTTATTCCAAAGGCCATGTGGTCACAATTTGCATGTGATGGGGTGTCACAGTCATTGCTATCAGCCTATCAGTAGCTTGTAATGACACTATTGACCTAAACTTTGGCGTCTATGTTATAATTTGGATGCAAGCTTTTGGTATTGGCACAAACACTATGCAGTTTTGATGGGTTCTTGAAGAACAGATCATATCATTAGAAATGAACTGTTGCTGGCCTCTCTTGCGTGTTCACAATAATATCAGGCACAACATTAAAATTCTACTCTACACATCTTGTGGTAGATGTTCATCATAGCTTTAATGTCTTAGTTAAGCCATTTTTTATTTACTTTACACTTTGAAACTATAGTTTCATCATCCAGGTTCATCTTTTTGATGTCTTTCCTATTTAACTAATGAAAAAAACATTATGTTTAACGAAGACACAGACCCATGACTTTTCTTCAATAAGAAGGTGTGAGTACATGTATGCGTAATTCTTTTTTTGTGTGATAATGACAACAAACTTAAACATTAAGGAGCATTGTGCTTCAAACATAACTCTGAGTTAAAATAAATGTGGAGTTGTGTGCTATTTCGCTGCTACTATGTATGGCCACATTGTCCGTATGAGAATCTAACTTTTCTTACATATATTTACAGCAAAGGGTATACATTGCTGATAAATACATGGAAACGATATGATCTTCTCAAGCAATCCATTTCTCATTACACATCCTGCCCTGGACTAGACTCAATTCACATAGTATGGAGTGAGCCTGATCCGCCTTCAGATTCTCTTGTAAAATTTCTGAATCACGCTGCAAAGTCAAATGCTAAAGATGGTCGATATATTGAGTTGGCTTTTGACATAAACAAGGAAGATAGCCTTAATAACAGATTCAAAGAAATAAAGAATCCAATTACAGATGCTGTTTTCTCTATCGATGATGATATCATATTTTCTTGCTCAACAGTAGAGTTCGCTTACAGTGTTTGGCGAAGTGCACCAGATACTATGGTGGGATTTGTACCTCGAATTCATCTGATTAATCCATCGGTATGTCTTTGATGCATCATTCTGACCTCATTTTGCTAGAAATCTTAGGAATTCTGCTTGTTCGTTAGAACTCGTTCTATGTGTGACAAATATATGCAATAGGAGTATGTCCAATATCGTATTTCTTGTGGTCAGTATGACATTCATATCAAGAACTATCATTGACCTTTCCTTTGGATTGTAGTTATAAGGCTTCTACCTTTGAGCTAGAACTCCTCACGGTATTGATTAACGAATGCACTTGGTTTACTTTTATTATTTGTGCAGAAAGAGAATGGATATTCCTATATCTATGGTGGATGGTGGCCTGTATGGTGGACCGGTACATACAGTATGATACTCTCTAAGGCATCCTTTTTCCACAGGAAGTACCTGCGTATGTACACAAACGAAATGCCTGCATCGCTCTTGGAGTATGTAAGGAGGAATAGGTACCCTTCATATTATTCTAATTTACCGCATACTTTTACCATTCGCTCCTGCTAGGAACTTATTGCATTACTTTTGAAGATTTAACCAAGTTTTAATGAATCTAAACAGGAACTGTGAGGACATCGCAATGTCGTTTCTGGTTGCTAATGCAACAAATGCGCCTCCTATATGGGCAAAAGGTATTTCAGTGAAAGATTATATCTCAATTTTTATTATCCTGGATTAGACACCAGCATTATCTTTAACTACGTATCTGATGTCCAATTGTAGGCAAGATAAATGAGATCGGATCAACAGGTATCAGTAGCTTGGGAGGTCATAACATAAAAAGGACCGAGTGTGTGAATAGGTTTGTATCTGAGTTTGGCAGGATGCCACTGGTCCCAACTACCGTGAAGGCCGTTGATAGCCGCGGTACCTGGTTCTGGTGATTCTGTATGCTTCTCACGCCTTCAGTTTATTTTTTTTCTAGCTTACACGTAGTATGCTTAATTACCACTAGCTAGTTATCTCTTGTATTCTTCAGTCATTTTAACACTGTTAGCATCAATCAAACACCTTATATGTTACACAAACCATTGTAGGACAAGTGCAAAAAGTTAGTCTGTATGTTGTATCAATATTACTCCTATTCTGTTTCAACATTCTGCAAAAGTGACACCAACCTGATGTCGGGTGTGCGTTTTTACATGGGTCTGTCACACTCGTAACAGAAACGCAAAATAAGTTAATTTAATATTTAGGCCATGACCATCCATACCTGAAATAACATGTGATTTGAACTTATCTGTTGGGGACTTGTGTGATTAAGTGGATTTTGGTACCATCCAACCCCCATACCCCAATCTCTTTTTTTAACTCATTTCATGTGCAAATTGCTGCTATTAATGACATTGTTGCATATCTTGCTCCATATCTTCATTTTCTTGTGGGATTTTTTGTTTTAGAACGGCACCACACTTGAAATCTGACCCCCGAGTTAAACCATCCAAACGGGCAGGCCCCGGGATCCGAACCACTAGGATAGACCCGCGATGGAAACTCATAGAACTCACGGCTTCGCACTAGGAAGAAAACCTGGATTTTTTGTCTCTTGCGAGACTTAGACTTGAACCCTGGGTAATGTTTTAATATGTTTGAAGGGTATTATTATATTTAATTCTATAGAGGTGATAAGATCAAACCAAGTTGTAGTCTATTTGTTTCATTCTTTTCACACCAAAACCAGTAAATGCAGGAAGAAATTTGGGGTAAAGCATCACACCATATGTTGAATTCTTGTCTTCTAAAAGCATAACAGCCTGGTTATGAAGATTGATAGCAACAATATATTCTCAATTATACTTTTCTTTAAATCTATCACGTCTATCTTGTTTTGACATAAATTAAGAATAATATGATTTTTGGTAATTGACATAATGGTGTTTCACACTTTTTAAGTGTATTTGAGTCATGTTGCCACGTACCATAGTCCACTTTTATAATACATAAAGTTTTAAAAAATCTTCCTAAATACACTATTTACAAATCAAATATCATATCTATTAATAAAGTTTTTTCAATTGGTCAAAATGTAAAATTAATATTTATTTTGAGACCAAAATACCAATATGAACATTTAAATAGGACGGAGAAAGTAATTGATTAGTTGGTGAATAGGTGTTTATTACATTATGGTAAAATGCTACAAAAATCAATGGCACAATCACGTCTTTCACACGGTATGGATGAAGTGAGATGTAAACAGTCTTATCTTCACCCGAAAGTAGAGAGACTACTTCTAGCTAGAGGACCTCTAACCATTCTTGCAGAAAATGAGGATCAAACTCTCGCCTATGTTTTTAAAAGAGAAGTTTATTCCAACTGATTCAGCTCTGCTTGTTTTATGATAAAAATGCTACGGTCTTGTTTATTATTCAGTTGAAACTTGTGTTCTAGAAGTATAATTTGGCTAATTTGTTTTGCAGGTTTCTTCTTTGTATATAGTAGTTTTGAAATTAGTCTATTCAAAACTTTATAGACGTTGTTATACGATATGGTCAAATATTTAGGCCTTGTAGTTATCTGATAAGATGTTTTTAGGATTTTATAATGAATAAACATTTTCATGAAGCCAACTAACGGGTGTCTGAACACATTTTTAAAACAGGGACAATACTTTTTTATTTTATTTTTTATTTTTAATGGATAAAACAAATGATGAGAATTTAAAAAAAAAATGGTACAAGTCAACAAAGTAAGATTGCTATTGCTAATTTGGATCATGCAAACCAATCTCTATAGAAGACCTTTGATCTAGATATGACTATTTTCATTTATACTTGTCGGTAAAACGTGTAAACAATTAACTTACTTTTCAAATAGACAGCTTGTATGGATGGATAACAATAAAAAAAGAAAATGTTGGATACTTGGATACAACAATAAACTTAACTTATTAAATTAATTAAGTCTTCTTGTTTAGTGAACAACGACATCATTCATTTGATGCCATCCAAGTATATCCAACTAATATATACGTAGTCATTAAATTAAGTTGGTGTGCACCACTAATGGTTTCTATCCATTGTTACCTAAACAATGACTAGAACTACAAAGAGAACAAGTCATATATAAAAAAACATAGTAGGGAGACACATGGATAACTTGTTCTTTTTTCAAAGTAAACAAGGACTATTATTATATCATAAAAAAATATTTTAATTTGAAAATAATTGTGATTTTTTAATTAAGAAATGACACGTGTCACTCTCTGATTCACAACAACAACAACAACAAACCCAGTCCCGCCAAGGCAGGGTATGGGGAGGTAAAATGTAGACAGATTCTACCCCTACACCAGAGTAAACCCGTGGAGGAGGTAAAACGTGTCACTCTCTGATTACTCCTCTTTATTTTAACTTTTTATGGACCTCAGAACTTAAATGATTTATATAATAGTATAGATATAGTTAAACGGCCACACAAACATACATTCTCGTGCAATTAGTCTTAAACTTAACTCATGGACTTTGTTTGTAATCGGTAGGTAACTTACACGAACCATTTATGTTATTTTTTTTTTTTATTTTAAAAGTAGTCCTCAGATTTAACTCAAGGATTATTTTTATAACCACAAATAAACGGCAGGGATCATTTCTACAAATTTTCAGAGACTATATTCGCAACTCAAATAAACCAAAGGGATTACTTTTGCACAAGACTTCAAGAGTTATTGTCCATCGAACGTTACTTCCCATGAATTGTTTATATTTATAGATGAAATAAAATTTGTGAAAAAAGCTTATAATTTTTATATTATATTAGTCTTACCTAATGCCATATAGAGTAATTAAAAGAGAAAATTTCTGAAATGAACATTTTCCTCAGTACTTTACGCATATAAACCTCGCCCATAAAATTTTCAAAAATGAACTTTTCAATATTACACGTTAGATTTGTAGCGTAATCGTTTTAAACCGTACACGTGTACACCAATTTCTCTAGGCGTGGTCCAGGTGAGAAGTTTGGGCGTGATGCGTGTTCTGGACGTGCCCTAGGCGAGGGAGTGACCTGGGCGTGCCCTGGGCGCGACATGAGCAGCTGGGCGTGGAACTTAGGTGGCTGGGCGTGGAGCATGAGAAAGTACCATAGTGAGCTGGGCGTGCCCTACGCGTACCCTAGGCGTGCCCTGGGCGTGGAGATGTCCTGGGCGTGGAACCAGGTTATAGACCAGGCGAGGCCTGTGCGTGGAGATGGCTAAGCGTGGGTTTAATTTCCATTTTTCATCATCTCATATCGTTACAAAACAAGGAGATCATCATAATCAACTACAAACACAGCATAACCAAATTGGTGGAGGGCTAGCAAGTTTTCACAACATGGGTACAACTAATCATCTTCATCACAAAAATGATGTTACTTCTTCCATTGAATCTTTGAGCTCTATAAACCAAGATTTGCATTGGAAGTTGCAGCAACAAAGACTAGCTATGTTGTTTGGTGGTGGTCATGGCGACGGACAAAATGATCAACAACATCACGAAAAACAAGTTGTTCTTGAACCGCAAGCTCAGAAATTACAACCCATTTTGTTTCAGAATCTTGGAGATGGGTAGGCTTGGAGATTAGGGTGGTTTCTCCTCCTGAAAGAAAATACAGCGTCTGGAATGGAGGATCAAGCGTGGCCCTGGGTAGTTTTTGACATTTAATTGTGGAAGGTGAAAGGTGTAAAGTATAGGTAGTTTTTGAAAATGGTTGAAGATATGATAGTGACGTGTTGTGGGGAATATAAAAGATGCTTTGTGATTGTGACAAAGAATGGTTATTTTGGTAAAGTGAAAGAAAAAGGTCCAATTTAGTATAATCACCATGTATATAGTTCATTCTTGTAATTGCTTTTAATTAAAAAGCTCAACAAACTAAAACTTGAGTCTCACATTAATTCAATAAATAAAATGAAATATTGTATATTAAATTTTTGAATGGACACAAGGAATAACAATTCTAGTATACAACAAACATTGACCTTTGACCTTATCCACCAATCAAGGTCCAACTGTTACTTTGACTTCCATTTTTTTCAAAATTTAACAACCTAATCCTGCCTGTCAAAGATGAACGAGTCACAACTCACCTCCGAGTCAACTCACCTAGATAACCTACTTTCTTTTTCCTTCATGACTCCAATAATCACCCAAAAAAGTCTTGGCACCATCCAGGCTCGGAAAATACGTTGGTTCAAGAAAGATCTGAGCCAACGTATCACTCGAGTCAACCGTCACGAAAGCTAAATTACCTTTCGCCTCCACACTCCCCATAACAACTACCAAAAGTTGTTTATACGAATAATAAAACTTTTTAACCGAAGTTTCAATAGCTTGCAAACTCTGCAACAGATGGATTTTCAAGGGGGAGTGTTTTTTACGATACAGCTTCATAGCTGTTTCTTGTAACCTAGGTCCACCCATTGGATCAACTTCCACGTCTAAAACATACGGTACCTTGTGCCGCAAGTTTTTCGACATTTTTGTAATCTCGACTAATGTTTTCGATCTAAAACAAAACGACTCGCATTCCGAAGTCGCTTTGATATCGAGCTGGTTCTTTAACCTTAAGAAATCATCCGGATCCATAAGCAAGTGTAGATCTTCAATCTCGGTTAACAATTTCCATATTTGTTGTAGAATATAACAATCACTTGTGGCACTTTCGTAGCTTTTCGAATCGATTTCATTTTCGATTCTTTTAAGAAGCTGATACGCCACATAGATCCACGACTCGAGGATCTGGTGCGTCGTGAAAAGCGTCCGGTTTTCATAATTGTTAACATTCACCTGCTCTGGAGGTGTTTTAGTTAACAAATGAAGCTCGGACGCTTTGCACACGACGTCATAGTTAAGGCTAGGCTTACCGCTTAAATTCGGTTCGCCTAGCCCTAAAGTATACGGACAACGTCTCATTTCGCATTCTATCGAGTACATAATCTTTTGGGCTATATCTTCGGACTTTTTCCACGTGGCAAGACGAGGCAATAAGCTTTCTTCGCTTACTTGGCTTACCAAAACTTGTGCCTCTTCGTCGCACTCGTTAAGCTTCCACACCTCAGCCGAGCTTCCTTCACGCGTCAAGACACCTCCATTTTGGCCAACATCGACAATCGGGACACTTTCGAGCATGTCATCTTCACAAAACAACGAAACTAGCTCGATCTGGCTCGTAGCTAGAGACTCTAGCCTTCGTCTCCACTCGCGCTGATTCGTGTAAGGTCTAGGGTCAGACAACACAATAGAAACAAATCGAAATGTGAACTCTAGAGCATGCAAAGCCGGTTTTAGTACATCTTCATTTTTCCAATATGGAAACTCTTTTTTATTCCATAGCTCTTTCATTTTAGGAAGGTGTAGGTAATGCTCGTAAGCAAAACACGCGGTGTCGGACGCTGGAGACAGCTCCAGCGCCCGAACTGGTGGTTTGTTAGAAGATGAAGAAGAAGGTCTAGGTGATGATCTGGATGATGGTTTATTATTATCTGGTGATACGATTTTGGATTTGCAATTTAAATCAACCATGTTCTTGTTTTTTGTATACATGGGAGGTGTGTTTTAGGAAATGAAAATATTGTATTTTTGGCAATGAAGATTGAGAAGAAGTAGAAATGTATTTATAGGAAGTGGGGTTTTTGGTAAAGGATAATAATGGGTGGTGAACAGATGGAAAATAAACGCGTGTGGAAAGGAGAGAGATAGAATTTCAAAGTCGACCAATTTGGAAATTATTATTTTCAGTTTACCCAAAACTATGAGATATTTTTTACTTCTACTATTGTTTTATCTTTTTTCTCTTTTTTAGTCTAAGCTTTAGTCGATCATTTAAATAATAGTTTTGCTAATATCTATACTTACTCTTCCTTATATTAATTGTTCAGTTTGACTTTTTGTAGTTTTTATTTCAAATTTAATTTTAAATATTTTTGTTTGTGTTATATAATACTTAATGCAAAATATAGAAATGAATTGTGTTTTAAATATATTTTTATTAGTATATTTTTCATCAAATATTATGTAACACAAACAAAAAAATTTAAGATCAAAATTGCATAAAAAGTACTACAAAAAGTCAAACTGAACAATTAATATGAGACGAAAAGAGTACTTAGTTTTTTATATATGAAAAGTTTAAGTTAATTATATCAAATTTTTATTTAACTAATGTAATTTTAAAGTTTAAATATTGTTTATTGAATGTACTTTTTTATTTAAAAAAATTATGTTCATTAATTGCATTTTACAGTGTGCTCAAACTGTTAGTGGGTACATATTAGCAAAACCCGAATTTATGAACACTTATATCTTAAATGATTATAATCGCAAATCGTTTATCGCTGTACATGTAAATTGATAGTACAACATCTAAATTTGTTACTATTAAGCTAAATAATCATTTTTGTGAGACGTAAAAATATACTTCTAAGAGCAGGGGGTACGGTGGTGCCAAACTTGGTGCCAAGGAGTTTGGCGCGACGCCAAGCTTGGCGCACCGTTACCCCTGTCGCGCCAAACCCCCTCGCGCCAAACTTAACAGCCAGCTTTTTTTTTTTTTTTTTTTTTTTCTTTTTTTTTTTTTTTTTTTTTTTTTGAAAAAGTAGCCGTTGGAGGTGGTAAATATAGCCGTTTTTTTTGAATTTATACCCAAAATTTTTTATAAAAACCTCCTTATTCTTCCATATTTTCACACACTCTTCAAACCTAATTCACACCTCAAAAAACACTCATTTTTCTTTCATTATGGATCCAAACCATCCCCTCGGCGGAAGCACTTTAGACAATTATGAAGATTTTTTTAAAGACGACCGAGAGAGATATATTCGTTCGTATCAAGAGTATGAACAATATATGAATTTGTGTAATCAAGAAGCCGGTGGATCAAGATCGAGTCCTAAAAGGAGGGCATATATACCACGTCAACGAGAAACGGCGGCGGAACGTCTAATCGACGACTATTTCGGCGACTCAGAGATTGGTCCTAAATATCCAGAAGAGAATTTTCGACGAAGGTATCGTATGAGCTCTACACTTTTTAAAAAAATAGTTAATGCTATTCTAAGTTATGATGCCCAGCCCCTTCCCAAATACTTTCAATTTTTTAGAGATGGTTATGATGCTACCGGTCGTAAAAGTATTGATCCTATTTTGAAGATCACATCTGCTATACGGCAATTAGCGTACGGCACTGCGCCTGATGCGTTTGATGAGTACTTGCAAATTGCCGAACGAACTCAACGACAATGTTTAATCGACTTTACAAAATGCATACATGTTTTATACGTTGAGAAGTATTTAAGGAAGCCCACTTTAGCTGATATTGAAATGTTATATGAATTGCATAAACAAAAACATGGACTCCCGGGAATGCTCGGGAGTATTGATTGTATGCATTGGGATTGGAAAAATTGCCCAAAAGCCTTAGCCCCTCAATTCAAAAGGCGTGGCCATAAATACCCAACTATTATGTTAGAAGCGGTTGCGGATCAACGGTTATGGATATGGCATGCTTATTTTGGGGTTCCTGGTGCAAATAATGATCTAAATGTTTTATATGGTTCTCCGTTATTTGATGATGAACTTGCCGGTACAGCTCCGGAATGCCCGTTTGAAGTAAATGGGCATGTGTACAACAAAGGTTACTATCTAGCCGATGGCATTTATCCAACATGGTCCGTGTTTGTGAAAACGTTTTCTGTTGCAAGGTCTGAAAAAACGTTGAGGTTTAAAATAATTCAGGAAAGTTCTAGAAAGGATATCGAAAGAGCTTTCGGAGTCCTACAAGGTCGTTGGGGAATTATACGACAACCCGCACGTGCTTTCGAAATCAACGCTTTGACAAGGATCATGAATTGCTGTGTAATGTTGCATAACATGATATTGGAAGACGAAGATTACGTAGTGAATTTAAGAGATGTGTTCGTTGATCCAACGCCAGACATTGCACGGGAATGGACCGAAAGATGTGATTTACATGTTCGAAAACACAAAGAACTCAGAGATAGCAAAATACACAACGATCTTCGAGATGACCTTGTGGAACATGTTTGGAGAAATTATAACTAGTTTGTAATTTTTATCTTTTTAAGTTTTTATGTTATTTTTTATTGTAATGTTTTTTTTTATGAATAAAGTAATTTTAGGATATATTGTTTTCAAATTTAAAAAAAAAAAAAAAAAAAAAAAAAAAAATTGAGTTTGGCACCAGAAATTCTGGTGCCAACGGATACCCCATAAATGTGGTGCCAAACACTTTCTGGTGCCAAACTCAAAAACTGCTGACGTGGCAGTTTGGCACGAGCTTGGCACGAGAGTTTGGCACCACTGTACCCAGTGCTCTAAGAATGGAAGTTTGAATTCAAAAATTGGACACCCCTTAGTCTTGGATAGTGATATTTTTGAGAAATGAATTGTCTGACAGTCTTTGTTTTGATATGTCATAATTTTGTTTTTTTTAATGGTATTTCAAAGATGAATAATAGCAACTATTGTATTGTAAGGTAAATAGTGAGTTGGAAAGGGTAGATGTATGTGGAAAATGAAGCTTATCCATAAACGGATAATATACCTAACCTTTTACTTGGAACGGGTCAGATCACGTTGTTTTTCTTCAATCCAAGAAGTTTCCCAACTAGAAACATTTGCTGTGGTTCATGCGTGAAGAAAATGTTTTCTTGAGGACTCTTATTTTATATTAATTTTAGAGCGCGCGGTACGCAGAGTTATAGACTTGTTATTGCTCTATGACGCGACCATATAAAAGTTACACGACACTCAGAGACGGATCCAGGATTTTTGAGAGGGTGTTGCACAATTTTTTCTCTTATGATTATGAGTAGTAAAGTTGTCCGATGAAGAATTTATCAGAAAAAATGGGGGTTGCACGTGCCAAAAAATGACACATTTTATCAAAAATTTACACTTCGTAACCTAAAATGGGGTGTGGCCCGTGCCACACCGGGCTCCCATGTGGGTTCGTCCATGACGACACTTCACCTTGCATCATAGAGTCTCGCACTAAACTCACTAGCCGAGTTATAGGGTGTTTTTTTTTTGTGTGTGTTTTGTTTGATTAAAGTGTCAGCGAGAACAAATTAAATCCCAAATTTTACATTTACCGCCCTCTAACTATTTTTATTTTACATATGATGCCCTTTGTTTGGGTTATTTCAACATCAACAGCAGACAATTTCCCTGCAGTTTTGCTGTAGGGATCATTTGCCCTTATATATATTATACTAATTAAATCTGATCATAAACTCGTATCGTATCCAAGTTAGTGATATACTATAAAACAAGAAACTACCGTTTGGTGATAAATAAGTGTTAAGACATAGGATTCAAGTTATATAACTTAGAAATACTCAAAATCTAAAATTATCATAAAAGTCATTGATTTATACGTTCTTTTAAACAAGTTTATAGTATATATTCCAAAAGTTTTAATTGTTATCAGACAACTATATAACTTTAAGGCTATGCGCAGTGGGCGGTCGAGAGGGTCGGTCGATTGGTCGGTTGCAGTTGGTCACCCCACTGTGGGAGGTCGGCTGCACTTGGTTGGGTGAGAAAGAAATGGCAACCTAGTTTGGGTAGACGACCGAACTTATTAACTCACAAATTGCAAAGTGTTTAGACCGTTTAGGATAAATTAAAAAAAAAAGATTTTTTTTTTTTTTTTTTTTTTTTAAACTTTACCACTTTTACAACATTATAAATATTAACATCTAACACATTTCTAAACACACAATTTAAAACACAATTCAAACAACTTTTCATCAATATTCATCATGTCACAAAGAAAGACTCGCACATCAAAAAAACCGACGATCCCGACTTCCCCAAAATTTCCCCGACTGCATAATAATTAATTTTCTACAATACACCCCTAGACCCAAATATGCCCGCACGACAACTACAATAACTTAAACAACTTAAGGCAACAATCAAGACACGCCATAACTTAGATTATTAGTTTCAGTTTTTAATAAGTATTGTAACGCCTACGTTTTATTAGTTTAAGTTTTTAACTATTGTTGTAATGTTAAGTATTTTTATTAATGAAGTTTAATTTTGTTTTTAAAAATATTTGAAAAAAAAAAAGAAAAAAAAAATCTCAGGTCACCACTGTGGCAACTAGGTCGTCGTCAGGTCGTCGGAGAGAGAAAGCTGATGTGGCACCGACGAACTAGGTCGCCATTGTGCATAGCCTAATAAGTTTAGAATCTACTGAGTATCTGAAGCACAAGAAATTTGACAAATTTCGAGTCTTCTACAAGTTTGGGCCACTACGTTTAAAACATGGAAATGATGATATGATGCCTTTGAACGAAAATAAGATAAATATCTATCTATAAAGTAGCGATAATTTTGTTGTCTCAAAAGTCTCAAAAGATATTTACAGTTTAAACTTTGTCGGATAAATATTTTGAGATGGGTAAGAAAAAGTTCATAAGTAGCATAATGTATATGATATTTTTCTCCAAACAGAGATATTATCTTGATAGTCCTAGTAGTCATTTAACTCTTTTTATCTATAAAAAATACCAAATATCTCTCCTCGATTGATTTAACTGTTTACCTTTTAATCTCGTGATGTTTAAGGGTCAATAAACTGGTTTTTAATATGTAGTGGCGGCATGTATGTAGTGGCGGCATGGGAAGAGCAAATCCGTGATTTTCATTTCCCTATTTTTCATGAACACCCGATAAAGAATCAACAGACTTTTTATTTATAAAAGAGCTAATAGTATCCAATAGCAACGAATTTTCTTAAATATTTACATAATAATTATGAACACAATAAAATATCACAATACATATCAAATTTTGTTTGTTTTATGTTGATATTAACAAAAACCCATTTTTTACCTTCAAGATCCATGTCAGCGACAAATAAATATGTCATGTCATAAATTTATATCGTCTTCCACGAGGTATGAAGGTGGTAAAATACAGAAAACTTTACCTTTACTCGAAGGTAAAGAGGCTGTTTTCAAAAGACCTCAGGCCTTTTTGCAAAGAGTGAGAATCAAACCCTTGATCTTTGCGTCTAAACCCCACTGATTTCTTTTCAATCGGAGCATCCAGCAGCGCAACCTGGTTCTACCCAAGGAGGGAATTTGCTTTACCCAACCCCCTTTTTTATAACAAGGCAGAAAGCTCCGACCTGGCATTCATTAGTTTCGAATGAAGAGTGCCCTGTCGCACCTACTCCTATAAAAAAGCGAGACTTTATTAAACAAGAAAAGCCCCTTCTATCTTATCAGTAAAGCGCAAAAGAGTTTTTTAACTGATCCAACCCTACTATGTTTAGTCAATAGACTTTACCTCTACCCGAAGATAAAGAGGCTGCTTCCAAAAAGCTCCGATCTATTTGCAAAGATTGAGAATCAAACTCTCAATTTTTGTGTCTAAAAAAAAATATATTTTTCAACTGAACCAACCCTACTATGTTTAGTATGTAGACTTTTATTAAAAAACTAACAATCAAATAGATCCATAAATTCAGTAAATGATTATATTGCCATATACGGCGCATTAGTGGACTCCAATTTTAAACTAAAGTAACCGTGTCTTGTGGGCGTAAAAGACCGTGGCCGGACTTTGGATTTGACGTATTTTAAGTTTTCTTGGCACCCATGTTCCTATGTTGGCTTGTGTACCATGTGAACATCTCATCATTTTACACTCCTTTTCGTCTCTTACAAACAAATATATTTTGGCAATGTTTATCTTCCATAAAATAGTATAAATATAATATCTTCCATAAAATAGCATAGTGGTTATCTCATACTAACTCATTTCGTTAAACTAGCACTAAAGGAACTGTGTCTTAATGGTATCTTTTATTGTGTAAGAAACTCTCTAACTAAATGTTGTGTTCAAGTCCTGCTTACGATATGTAAGATGATTGTGGTGTATAAATTGTGAGATAGTTAATTGTCGTTTAAAAAAAAATCGTTAAACTAGCATTAACTTTATGAGAGCCATAAAGAGTACATTCTTATATACGATTTAGATCATCTAGTCACACGGGTTATGCGCTAAGATTAGTTAGGCTCGAGATTGTATGTTTGATGTTGATGTAGATCAGTTTGTTTGATACGTAGGTCTATTATATTTGGCCATTTTATGTGGTATGATTTGGTGCAGTTTTGATTCGATAACTTTCGGGAAGTTGTCAATCTCTTTCAATTTGGGTATCACTTAGTTCATGCATGTGTTTAAGCTTTAACGAGTTTAATTTTGGGCGCAACTTAAAACCATCATGAAAAACACGTTTTTTGAAATAAGTCGGTAAATAAATCCCTTACCCGCACGATGATTAATCAATGGGCTAAAAGTTTGGTATTATATAGCAATGTGGATGAAACATTAGCTTCTCTTAATTGAGCTATTCTCCGATATATACTCATTCACAAAAAGGTTAACAACTCTAAACGGATGTTTTGGACCCGATAACACTCTTCCCTAATGACTATACCTCGAGCGATGCGCAGTTGAGGAGCTCGAGGTACACCAACATATAACAAGAGTAGGATACAAGTATATAATACAATATAACGATAAGACGATATTTCTTTTTGATAATT
This sequence comes from Chrysanthemum seticuspe, assembly GCA_019973895.1. Taxonomy (NCBI): domain Eukaryota; kingdom Viridiplantae; phylum Streptophyta; class Magnoliopsida; order Asterales; family Asteraceae; genus Chrysanthemum; species Chrysanthemum seticuspe. The sequence goes on along the minus strand of BPTQ01000002.1, from coordinate 255,591,837 downwards.
GCTATATAGTTCTATAACTAACTTTTCTATGCTTGTCCTCCGACCCACTTAAAAATATAATATGTGGAATCGACTTATTTCCTTTTATTACTTCGTCGAATTATTTTGATGTATGTCACAATTATACGAGTTAGAAAAATTGGTCGGAGAAAAGGAAGTATTATATTCGTATTCAGCGGCGGATGCGTACACCAGTCAAGGATGTGCCCATCCATTTTTGTTTACAGGATTTTTTAGTTCGTTAATTTTTAAGTCGGGTGTGGAGTAATATTTTAAGCAAGGTGTTCCTCAATTTTAAATAGGGTGTGGACTTTGTATTAAACTAACAAAATGTTTTCAAGAAAAATTATTTTTACACTACGAATAATTTTTGAAAGGTATGTATTTTTGAAAGGTATGTACGTGTATACCCTGTACTTTAAGTATGTATGATTTTTTTTTTTTTTTTTTTTTTTTTTTTTTTTAAAACTAAGCCATAAGCCAACGAAAATAACACGATCACTGTTACAATCAATACATTAAGGGGGCGTTTGGTACGACTGAATCGTACAGAATGGAATTACTGCGGAGAATGGAATCACAAAGAATGAGAATAACCTTGTGGAAAGAAAATAAATTACAACGTTTGGTATAAACAGAGAATTGAGCGCAAATTATATCAAATTAATGATTCTCTTGTTTGGTTCAAAATATAATAGAATGAGAACGATGATATTAACTAATTCGGTCATACATTAACAAAATAAATTAACACATTTTTTGTTAAATACATCTTCTTGTATATTAACAAAATAATCCCAAACATGTGTAAATTTGTTTATATATTAACATAAATAATCCGAAACATGTGCAGCCTAACATCCATTCTGGTTGAAATTGATATCCTCATCTAATATCCATCCATGGTCTTTATAATATAGATTCAGCCCAATATGCATGATGAGCAGATTAGCAGCAAACCTAAAATTTGGATAGATTCCTTAATATCTAACATGTGTCCGCTGATAATATTACTACTGTATCTTACATAAATTAAGATGTTAAGTTTTGCTAAAAATCAAGCCTCGAAATTGAGTTGTGATTGTTCATATATTTTGAATCTTGAACATACTTTTATAAATTCATATGAACATCAAGCCTAGAATGATGTCGACCCAGCATTGAAAATCAGAAAGAAAAAAAAAGAACATCAGATCCAATGATGGGGTGAGCCAGTGAAGAAGGAGATCTGAGAAATTTGAATCACAAGAGAGAAGTAAATCAGTGATTGATATGGTTTTTGAGATTTTCCCCAAATTGGATAGCATGTGCATCACACATGCCTTTGCCTTTTATACCCCCAACTTTTTTTCAAGTCACTTCTGATTCACCACTAGAATGGAACCGTGAATCACTAATGCCTAATGTGCCGATTCTCTCTATTCTTTAAATTTTTTAGAGAATGAATAAGCTGGAAAGAGAATGGTGTTTTGATTTTTGGTTTCCTTTCCTTATGTGAAACAAACAATTGAAATGACCCTCATTCCCTTTCTCCCATTTCCATTCTAGCGTACCAAACATGCCCTAAGTGCTTTAAAAGAATACATGATTAGATAAGGTTTGGTATATAAGTTACCTACCGAGTATACATTGAAGATATGAGTGAATATTCGTTAATTAAGCAAAATATTAATTAAAGCCCATAAAATTAAACCTCAAACATCATCACAAATAGTCGTCATTCACCACACTACTTCCTCATCGTATCATATCATTATCGATATAGATTTTATCTTATCTCAAAGGGACACAATAATTTCTGTCACAGTGGTATCTGAATAATTTCAATATATTAAATGCATTATAGTTTTTAGAGAAAACTTAATGCAAGTATGTATGTTATCTTAAATCAATCCCATCAAGGCATCAAAGTGATCAAACTTCCCATATGGAAGGCATGTTCCATTGCATGCTTCAAGTATGGTGACTTGTTTAATTAAATCACCAACATAATAATGCCAGGCAGAAATGTAGAGATATGCTATAACCATTTTATATAGTTTCAGGGAGAGCCTACGTGGGCACCCCATGAAATCTTTGGCAGGCACCTCATTTAGTGTGGACCCCCCTTGTCGGCGGCGATTTGACTTTTTTTTTTTTTTTTTTTTCTTTTTTTTTTTTTTTTTTAATAATTGTGTGTAGTGTTTTTTAGTGTATTTAATTAGTGTAGTGTATATAGTGTATTTAATTTGTGTAGTGTTTTTTTTTAAGTATAGTGTATTTAATTATGTAGTGTTTTTATATGGTATTTATTTTACGTTATGTTTTTTAATAGTGTATAACAACAAATGTAAACATTAAACAATTAAAACAACAAATGTTTTCAATATTACAACGTCTACTCCACATGAAGATTATTAATGTCATCTATAAGCTCATAGAGTATTCCACTCGGCTGACATGCGTGATCAACTGGATTACTTGCCAGTTCCAGTGATGCTTCCAACGCCTTTATTTTTGCCTGCAACAAAGTCTTTTCAGCCAATAGCATGTTGATCGTTGTATCTTTAGTTTCGCAGTTTGAGCACTGCGTTGAAGAAGATGCTTCACCAAAGTACTTTTGTTGAAATATTTCCTTCCACATGAAGTATCGACACCCATAGTCTTTAGTCCCTGGCTGTTACATGACGAAACAATTATAAGAAATGTATTCTAAACAAACAAGTTATTGATATATTTACGCAAATAAGCAAACGTTTAATTATTTACCTTTGAGAAAGGACATGCATAATACTTCAGACCACAAGTATTGGGCTGGTGGGATGTTCTTTCAATTATTAATCCACGTTGACAACGACACAAGTAAGGATTTTGTTGTTGCATCTGGCCAAAAGAATTTGTATAATTATTCACAACATAAATTATTAATATGATGGTTCACAAAATTAGAAGCTTCGAATACATAAATAACCAATCTTGTTATAGATTAATAGTTGATACATGGTTCACAAAATTACAATATAACTAGAAACTAAGATCAATCACGCCCGATGCGTAGTCGCTCCAATGATGCTGCCATCTGTCCCACACGTGACTCTAACTTTGAAATGCGTCTCCTCAATCCGTCAATCTCTCGCTCGTACTCGTCAACGCGAGACGGCTGTATCAAAAGATGAGGAAGAACCGGAGGACGGTGTATAAAAGTGTCCTCATCTGCAGCTGGAGATATAGCTGGAGAGGGAGGCACATAAGATTGTGAAGAAAGCACATAATCTGGACTCTCAACACGAGCGGGTGTGTGGTTGACACAATGAATGTCCCTCCACTGAATGTCATCCGATTCCTGTAACAAAACATGAGGAAGAACCGGAGCAGGAGCAGAAATCTGTAACAAAAGATGACGAGTCGTTTGCTATAAATCAGTAATCGTCTATACATGTTGTGTCATTTACAATATAAATCAGTAATCATCTATACATGTTTTGTCATTTACAATATAAATCAATAACTGTTTTCTACGTATGTCTAAACATCCTCTGTCGTTGAGCAAACACATGTTCCCATGGCGCGGCCTCGGCATTTCTATAATGTCTCCATTGTGGGTGATTATACGGGAGTGGTGAGTCTTCATCAAGAACCGCAAGAACGAAGTGAGCACAATCGTTGTTCCCCACACGAAGAATCACAACCGGAGACAATATTTATGCTGAATCGGGAGAACCTCTCAGCGGAAGACACAAAATAGATTGTGAATTGGTTATACATACAATAGGACGGTTAAGAGCTGTAGCAATAACCACTCCCATTTCTGGCATACTCATCCAATAACGCCGGGGTGCTGCACCGTTAAACCAATTCATCGAGTTACGTGTAGATGTAAATAAATTACCCCACAATTCCCTGTAAACTTCCTCGTGATTGTCTACCTCTTCCCTGGCAAGAGCTCGAATTCTGGGCCACATTTCTTCCTGATGACCAAGACCTATGGCAATAGCTCGATAGCCACAATTTCCATCACCCTCCACGTTAAAGATCCCCATGATCCAACGTCGGAAAAGACCTGGAATTTCAGTCATACAATATTCGCTAAAGTAATCTGGAACGTACAAGTGGTGTCTTAAGTCGCCCTCGCTAGGTCCTTCGTTAGGTCTTTCGTTTAAGTCTTGGACGTTAGAAGGCTCTCCCACATAAGAACTGTGTCTCGCAGATTCTTTATTTACTTCTGGGACTTTTTTAGGTTTTGTGTAGCTTCTGCGGTGCCTTGTGGGGGGTTCTTCGTTCAAATCCGGGAGATTTGGTTTAGACTTGGATTTGTTATCCTTTGCGCTCGGACGTCCACGATTACTTTCTTTAACAGCAGGTTGTTGGGCTGATACAGATTCAGGAGCGTATATACCTCTGAGCATGTTTAACATATTTTTTTTGACAAACGACGATGCTCTGGTATAAACACTTTGGAATTTCTGTACGTCATCTTGACAAGAAAAATATTCAGGCTCTTCAGGCCCTTGAGGCTCTTGAGGATATTCAGGCTCTTGAGTATTTCGGACAACAGGCCAGGGAACGCTTAGTGTTCTCCAAAAATTATCAATAAAATCAAGCGGAATTGGCAATCCTGTATTCGAAAAAAGGAACTAGTTAAAATTATCGGTATTGACGGGAAGAATAACTTGATAGGCATAAATTTTTAAATACATACCGTTTGCTTGAAGCCAATACAGTTGGTGATAGCATGGTAAACCATACACTAACCGCATCTGATGACCACATGCATGTGGGTCAACATCCCGTTTACTTTCTGCGAGTATGAGCCTTAAAGCATCCATTGAAACATTATACCGCAATTCGTTAAACAGAGTGCTCTTACAAGCATGCAGTTTCTTGATTTTGCTTATATTCAAAGAGGCTCGTATCGCAGTTTCTTGCGCAGCTATAATCTTGTCGACCGAACACAACAACGTGTCTAAGCTGGACAGTGTGGTGCCCAAGTATAACTTCAACAACGCGTGTTGACCCTCAACTCTACATGTTGTTGTCTGGCCGAAGCTGCGATATTGATCGGTAATGTACGATACAAACATGCGGTCGTAATCTCGCAGCCAGTTACGAAAATACTGGAAAACATCTGAGAAAACAAAGAATTACGAAAGTGAGAAAACAATCCGAGTAGTTATTTATTAAATAATAATAAAAAAGTATTATTAAAGTGCAATTCGAGTACCCATTTTTTGGACCAATAAACCACGTAGGTGCTGATAATAATGCCTGAACACTTCTTCGGTCGGAGCTGTAATCATCGAATCCCATGTCAATCTAACGGACTCATACTCCTTTAACGTATCGAATCTGTGTCTGCAATGCTTTACCACATTTTGATTGATATGCCATCGGCAGAGTAATCTGTTAGCGTTTGGGAATTCTTCTGCGCAAGCCCCAAGCAACGCTAAGTCTCTATCGGTGACGATAACCCGCGGGTAGTATTGTTCTTGTATCACCAACTTAATACATTCCAACACCTATTTGAAATTTGGCTTTTTTTCCTTGTCCAAAAAGCTAAACGCCATTGAGAATGTTGTGTTTGTTGGAGTAACCCCAACAACTGTAAAGAATGGCAGTTTAAACATGTTGGTGTTGTATGTGGAGTCCATCAACATGATTTCCGGATATGTTGTCCACAGGGCATATGACGTCGGGTGAACAAAAAATATTTCATCCAGCTCATTTGTGTGGTCATTTATCCTAGGGTAATACGTATAACCTTTACGTCGCAAATGTACTAAAAGCAGTTGTATCGGAGTCAAATCACCACGACTGTCGCGACGTATCTTTTCTTGTGCATTATACATCGTTTTAATCGTAGACACGTTATTAGGATCCATCTCTTTTATTGAAGAAAGTATAATTCGTGGTGCTACACGCTGTTTTGTCATCTGCCTCACAAAAACTAACTCAGTTTCTTTTAATCGCATGGCCTGTGAAAAACCATGCAACGAGTCTGGAAAATTATGATTATGCTCCGGACGCTTAACCCTCAATATCCAACCATTAAAACGTTTTATATATTTCGCTAGTAATCTGAATGGGCAATTACATTTGTCGGTACTAGTCTGCCGTTGAAGTTCATCTTCTAAACCTTCACGTGAAGACGTCCCATGTCTAGAACACAAAAATTCGATAGAGTACTTATAGCCCCTATCTGTTTTACTTTTTCCAATAACAATAACAAACCCAATCGATTCAGCAGTAGATCGAACCCAATTAATTAAATCAACTTCAGTACCGAACACCTATACAATATAAAAACACAACAAACTTTTTTAATAAACCTTACTTTTTTTTTAACAAAGTTTACTTTTTTTTTTTAAACAAAGTTTACTTTTTTTTTTAACAAGTTTACTTTTTTTTAAAACAAAGTTTACTTTTTTTGTTTTTTTTACAAACTTAACTTAACTTAAAAAAAAAAAAAAAAAAAAAAAAAAAAAAAAGGAAAAACATAAAACCGGTTATATTACTCCTCTCTCACTCTCACTCACACACTTACCTCTCTCTCACTCAAATTACTCTCTCTCTCACACAAAAACTCTCTCATCTCATATACCGGCGACTTAATATATTCCGGCCAATATTCTGGCCACGCACCACCGGTAATTTTCACCTCTTATACCAAACAATAGATCGGGAAAAGGTGATCATTTTAAGATAGGCCACGCGCAGTATTTCTCACCGACGCGCCCTACATCTAAAGTTTTAGATTCGTGATGGTTCGTTTTTTGTGGTATGTTGTTACCGTGGGTTTGTAAATGTTGTTACCGTGGGTTTGTAGATGTTGCTACCGTGGGTTCGTTTTTTGTGGTATGTTGTTACCGTGGGTTTGTAGATGTTGTTACGGTGGGTTTGTAGATGTTGTTACCGTGGGTTTGTAGATTTTGTTACCGTGGGTTCGTTTTTTGTGGTATGTTGTTACCGTGGGTTTGTAGATGTTGTTACCGTGGGTTTGTAGATGTTGTTACCGTGGGTTCATTTTTTGTGGTATGTTGTTACGGTGGGTTTGTAGATGTTGTTACCGTGGGTTCGTTTTTTGTGGTATGTTGTTACCGTGGGTTTGTAGATGTTACCGTGGGTTTGTAGATGTTGTTACCGTGGGTCACCAGTGCTGTCACATCGGAGCAGCACCCGACGCGTCATGAAATCCTTAACAGAAAAACCAAACGGGTCAAATTCAACAGTGCAATTATTATCACGAACAAACTGACGAACAGAAATTAGATTTTTAACAATATTAGGGGTAATGAGGACATTATTTAGGTGAAGGGGTCGAGATGGAGTTGGCAAAATGCTATGACCCGTATTGGTGACGGGAATGGAATGCCCATCACCAACCGATACGGACGGATACATACAAGTATTAAAAACATTACTAAGACTATTAATGGAAGCATTTAAATGAGAACCCGCACTTGTATCCATGTTCCATGCACCTGTAGATGGATCGTGAAGAGTCCCGACAGTGAAGGCATTGGGTAGTAGTGTTTCTTGACTAGTGTTAGGATCGGTGTGGACCTGTGGAGCAGGAGGGGATGGCGCGACATGGGCTGGTACGAGTGGATTTGGTGAAGTAGTAGGATGGGCTTGTGGTGGTGGGGCTGTTGGGCTTGGGGTGACGAAGTGGGCTTGAGGTAAGTGAGTTGGATAAACGGGCTGAAATGGATAGGAGTTGGCTGTTGGGCTTGGTGTGTTTAAGTAGGTTGGTGTAGTTGGGCTGAGATACTGAGATGGATATCCAAATCCAGGGGGTGGCCCGGTGTGAGTATTTGCATGCGTGTAATAAGCAGGAGGTCCACGAGGGTTTATGCTAGGCAAAGGGTTTACATCAGTAGGCTTATTACTAGTCAAAGGGTTTATACCCAGCCTTCCTAGGAGTTTCATCACAATATCCTCTGTATTACTAACATCCTTAACGTTGCCAACATTAGAACGAGGACTAGTATCATGCACGAATTTGCACCCCGCCCCATAACGACATGTACCCTTAGCAAAATTGATGCATGGTTTCCAAGACTTAACCTGAGGATTTGATGGATTACGTTGCATACCTTTGTCAGCAAGAAGAACCAATGGAGAGGAGGATGTGGAGTCCATGAGTGAAGAAGTTGTCTTGGCTTTGAGACGCATCTCCTCCGTGGTAAGCATGGATCTTGCCGTCTTTAGGTCGGGAAACGTTTCTCTATGATGGATAATACTACAAACATTATCATACCGATCCGGTAAGCCTTCAAGCGCAAAGGTAACCACGTCTTCGTTGCTAACCGGTGACCCAAGACTTGTTAGAATCGTGGCAATCGATTCAATGTGTTTGAAGTAAGCATCAATGGACATGTCCCCAAGTTTCAGGGTTCGTAGTTGGGCTTTGAGAGCTATAGTACGAGACCTTTTGTTGTCTTGAACAATTTCTGTGATGAGTTTCCACGCGTGTTTTGCGGATTTAGGACGGTCCACCACCAGTCTAGCTTGAAGTGATTCTGTGAGGGTGGAAAGGATCCAAGAGAGGACGATGTTGTCCACTTTTTGTTCCTCCGGAGTGAGAGGAATAGGAGTGCTTGTATTGGCATCGGTACTGATGTATTTGGTTACTTCATACACGGCACATAGTTGCTCAAAAAAGAATGCCCAAGACCCATAGTTCCAATTATCGAGATCCAATTTTACAGGGACCCGAGTAAGAAGGTGATGATGTGTAACTTGGGACAGTTTTTCTGATAGAGGAATGGGGGGTGGGTTGGCGTTTCCAGTCATCTTGAGAAGGGTTTAGGAGAACAGATCTGGTATGTGAATGAACAGCAGAAGCAAGTATAAGCAATCCGTGACCTAGAAAGCACGGATAACAGTTGGTATATAAGACGTGTGGATAGGTGACCTTTGCACTATCAACTTACACGAATAACTTTGGATTACAGAGAATGAAGAAGGGAGTTGACGGCTGAGGCAGTTGGAGGGTTAGGGTTAGGAACGATTATTTAGGCTCTGAAACCATGATAATCAGTGTAAATGATTCTTATTGATTTGCATGCCTTACAATCAAATATACGTACATATAAATACACTATGATGGAAGATTCTAGGCTAAGATTGGGCTGAGGCCCGTATACATAATAATAAGCATGAATGGGTTAACAGTTACGGTGGGTTTGTAAAAGTAAACGTTTTTTTAAAAAAGTTTTTTTTATGTATAATAAACGTTTTTTTTTTAATAAAAGAGTAAAAGTAAAAAATACTTTAAAAGTAAACGTTTTTTTTAATAAACGTTTTTTTATGTATAATAACTTATAAAAAAAAAGTTTCTTTATGTATAATAACTCTAAAAGTAAACGTTTTTAAAAAAAGTTTTTTTATGTATAATAAACGTTTTTTTTTTTAATAAAAGAGTAAAAGTAAAAAATACTTTTAAAGTAAAAAATACTTTAAAAGTAAAAAATACTTTAAAAGTTTTTTTTATGTATAATAAACGTTTTTTTTTATGTATAATAAACGCGTTTTTCTTTAAAAAACGTGTGTGTGTATATTTGGTGCTACGTGTGTGGTTCTCGAATGGTTTACGCGTTTCTTTTGTTGACCGTGTATACCATGTGTTGAAACCATGTGCGCACATGGTTTTCTCTGACTTAGCCAGTTGATATTCTCTGACTTAGCCACTATCTCTATCTCTCCTAGTGGTATTATCTCTCTCTCTCTCTCTAAAAATTGAAGATCTAAAGTTTTTAGATCTACAAACTTTGATCTAATAAGTGTTTACACTTGTTGATACCGTGGGTTATGATCTAAAACTTTTTTAGATCTAAAACTTTTTTAGATGCTTCTAAGTTATCTGATGTTGAAAATATTATGAGGTTTGTAAAAAAAGTTATACTTTTTTGATTTTTTTAAACATTTTAAGATCTAAAAACTTTGAATATGGTGATTTTCTTAAAAACAATAATGTTTCGTTCTTAAATTTTTTAGATCTAAAACTTTTGTTTCTTTTTTTGTAGGTTTGCATAGGAGGACCCTTTTGTTTTGTTTGTGGGCAAGCCTACGTAGGCACCCCATGAAATCCTTGGCAGGCACCTCATTACTGGATGGTAAAGTGAGTTTAATTCACTTTGCAACTGTAATGTATAAAAAAACTTAGTGTTTTTGTATAAAAAAATTTCATTACTGGATGGTAAAGTGGCCATTCAAGGTCATTTTGCAACTTTAATGAAATAAAAAAGGCAATGATGATTTTTTTAAAAAAATAAAACTTAAAAAGAGTTTTGGCGAGGCAATACTTAATTTGCAGCCAACATGAACTATAAACTATTAATCTGAGCCTTTGATAAGTTGTTTACCTCTTGTGTGTTAAATGGTGAACCAGACATGGTGGACTGGTATGCTGTTGCTAGTGCAGTTGTTGCTTATTCTTGTTTGTTGTTGTTCTGGACCACTTGTTGCAGTTCTGGACCACTTGTTTGTTGTTCTGGACCACTTGTTGTTGGTTGATTGTTGTTGGTGTTGTTGCTTTCACCAGGGATTATATGGGGTGGCTGTTTGTGTTGTTGGTTGATTGTTGTTTGTGTTGTTGCTTCACATGGGATTATATTGGGTGCCTGCCTAGGATTTCATGTGAACTTAGTACATTGCCTTTGAGAATCTTGTGAACTTTTGCAGTACTTGGTAACTTTTGAGAATCTTGTTCAAAACGTGTATAACCTTGTGAAACATGTGAAGTTCATGTGAACTGGTAACTTGTGAGCAGCTTGAGACTTGAGCAGTTTGAGACTTGTGCAGTGTTGTTAGACTTGTGAACTGGTGACTTTGTGCAGTTGTGAACTGTGACTTTGTGCAGTTTGTGACTAAAACTTTTGCGAGGCGATGATGTTTTTTGAGCCTAAAAACTTTAAAAACTTTCCGAGGCGATGATGATAAAAACCGAATGGACGGTAAAGTGAGATCTAATCTCACTTTGCAACCTTCGGGTTTGAGCCTAAAAACTTTAAAAACTTTCCGAGGCGATGATGATAAAAACCGAATGGACGGTAAAGTGAGATCAAATCTCACTTTGCAACCTTCGGGTTTGAGCCTAAAAAGTTTCTGAGGCGATGATGAAAACCGAATGGACCGAATGTACGGCAAAATGGGATAAAATCTCACTTTTGCAACCTTCGGACTGAGCCTCAAATATTTTTCAACTACGATTTTTTGAAAACTTTTAAAACTGAAAAAAACTTGTAAAACCGTAAAACTGTAAAACCAAAACAAAAAATAAGTTGTAAAACCAACTTGTAGAACTATAAAACCAAAACAAAACTTGTAAAAAAAAAAACACATGTACAAAAAGTTGTCAAAAAAAAAAAAAAAAAAACTTGTAAAAATAAGTGTTATAAGTGGTAAATAATAAGTTGTAAAAAGATTTGGCACGAAAATCGAGAAACCAATGATTGGATACCAATGATTGGCACGGAAACCGAGGCAAAAAATCAGCCACCCCCTACCCATGGGGTGCCTGCATAGGAGGACCCTAGTTTCATGTAGCGGATTTTTTCTCTCTTATTAAATCACAAAACACCGATGGAGCATTAGCCCAATAATTGAAGCACTTGTGCTTGAGTCAACTGATCAATGTTCAAGCCTCATCCTTGGCATTTGCTTCATATAGGTACCCACCTTAGCAAAACCTATGGGCACACCGGAGAGACTTTGTGGAATAAGAGTTCAGAGGTCCAAGTCTTAGCTTGTGCTCACTCCAGTTGGTGCCCCACTAGGCCAGGAGAGTTGCCGAAGCTATTATTTGTGGGGTGAACAATGGCTGGTGCAAAAAGGAACCCGGGTCAGAGTGTTCCCGCCAATCTACACATTTTGTGGAAATCACAAAACTTTTAAATTGTCAGAGAATGTATGTAATTTGAACTCACGATCTATAGGTTGTTAGGCTGCTCGCATAAATAAGGTATTATTGTTATTTAGTTTTAGGGTTAATTGTCTTCGAATTATTTAACTTACCATTTTTTATAGTTTCATGTAGTGGTGTTTTTTCCCTATTAAATCACAAAACTTTTGAATTTGTGATTTTCTGTGTAATTTGCTCATTACTTTTCGGTATCAATATATTTATATTAATACTGAAGGATAAAATGGTTATAGAATACACAGAAAAATACAAATTCAAAAGTTTTGTGTTTTATTAAGAAAAAATATCCACTACACAGAATTATAAAATGATAAATTAAATACATTTCTAGATAAAACCCTTAGTTTTATGATTTGGCTTGTTTAGGCTCGGTTCTTCTCAAACTAATACCAAATTCATATCGAGTAACTTCTCCTTAGAAGCTGCTCAACTCGTTTACCTTTTACATGCCCAAAACTAATAAACGGAAACAAGTTATCCTTTATCTATTTAAGGTATCAAAATTTCGTTTCTAGAAGTAAAAAAACAACTTCTAACATAAGCTCATAATCATAGCTCATTATGAGGGCCCGCTTGGTTCAAAGTGAGAAAAGGGAAAGGAAAAAAAAAAAGGAAAGTGAATGCAAAGAAATGAGTGAGGTGGGTAATCAATCCCTTACCCCTTAATTTATTTTATAATGGTTCATTACCCATTACGGGATAATCAATCTTTTTGCACTCCCTAACCAAGCACTAAATAATGAGTGAGGTGAGCCCTTTTAAATATCTTACTCATCCCCACCCCTTTAACCCCCAACCAAGCACGCCCTGAATGTCTTTTTACAAGAAATCAAAGAAAATGATATAAGTGAGATTCAATCCCACGCGTTGTCCACTACACCGTCGCCTATTTCTATTGGACACCGTGTCATTTCTTCATTATATTGAATGGCTTTTAAGCTTATCCAGCTCAGCATAATAACAAGCTTTTCAACAGCTACCCCTCACGTGACTTGTTTCAAAAGCCATTTAAGCTTATTTATTTGCAACACGTATCATGACAGTCACGTGACATTCACACCCACTGAATTAATCTGTGCTGACGTGGAAGCACATTATTGGTTAGACGGTGCCACGTTGGCAAAAGCTACGTAGTGGTTGTTAAACATCTCTCAACGGTAATTTGGCTTGTACGTTCAGCTCTATATGTTTATGTTATCCTTTTTTCAACCAACACCAAATCCCTGTCTTTACTTTTTAAAAATCAAGACAAAATTACACTGTTGGTTCCTGTGGTTTGCTCGTATTGCAAGTTTGGTCCCTAAGTCATTTTAATTACCCCACAGATACCTATTTTTGAAACGTTGCACTTTTTTAGTCCCTATTTTGGATGGCTGTTAGTGCAGTCCGTTAAGTATTTTGCGCTGTTAGTCCTTCGTTAATAAATTTTGCATCGTTAGTCCTTATTTTTTAAAATATAGTTTTCCACAGTTAGTCCCTCCGTTAATAATAGTTATCGTCCGATTTTTTACGTTTTTGTCCGTGTTCGTTTGTTTTTTATCCGTTTCCCCCCGTTTTTTTACGTTTTTCGTCCGTTTTCTTTCGTTTTTTTTATAGTTTTTGTCCGTTTTTCTTACGTTTTATCCGTTATTCTTACGTTTTTATCGGTTTTTGTCCGTTTTTCTAACATTTTTCTTAAATTTTTATCCGTTTTTCTTACGTTTTGTCTGTTTTCTTTCGTTTTTGTCCGTTGTTCTTACGTTTTGTCCGTTTTTCGTACGTTTTTATCGGTTTTCATCCGTTTTTGTCCGTTTTTGTTTCGTTTTTGTACTATTCCAACATATTGAAAATTTTTCCAAAAAGAAAAAAAATTTAAAAAAAAAAAAAAAATTGGAAAAAAAATATTCCAGAAAAAAAAATTTGAAAAAAAATAAAAAAAATTCAAATTTCAAAAAAAATTGAATAAAAAATTTCAAAAAAAAAATTTGAATAAAAAAAATATTATTTTTAAAAAAAAAACCGTAAAAAAAAATTTTGAATTTTTTTTTTCAAAATTTTTAATATGTCGAAATATTTTTTTTGCAATATTTTTCGAAATTTGGACATATTGTACAAAAAAATTTCCAAAAAAAAAATTAGAAAAAAAATATTTCCGAAAAAAAAAATTGAAAAAAAAAAAAAAAAAATCAAATTTCAAAAAAAATTTTGAATAAAAAATTTCAAAAAAAAAATTTGGAAATTTTTTTTGAAATTTTTTATTCAAATTTTTTTTTTTAAATTTGAAATTTTTTTTATTTTTTTTGAAATTTTTTTTTTGGAAATATTTTTTTGCAATTTTTTTTTTCGAAATTTTTTTTTCAAATTTTTTTTCTTTTTTGAAAAAAGTTTCAATATGTTGAAATAGTACAAAAACGAAATAAAAACGGACAAAAACGGATGAAAACCGATAAAAACGGAAAAAACGTAAGAACAACGGACAAAAACGGATGAAAACGGGCAAAAACGAAAGAAAACAAAAAACGGATAAAAATATAAGAAAAATGTTAGAAAAACGGACAAAAACGGATGAAAAACGATAAAAACGTAAGAAAAACGGATAAAACGTAAGAAAAACGGACAAAAACTATAAAAAAAAAGAAAGAAAACGGACGAAAAACGTAAAAAAACGGGGGGAAACGGATAAAAAACGAACGAAAACGGACAAAAACGTAAAAAATCGGGCGATAACTATTATTAACGGAGGGACTAACTGTGGAAAACTATATTTTAAAAAATAAGGACTAACGGTGCAAAATTTATTAACGAAGGACTAACAGCGCAAAACACTTAACGGATTGCACTAACGGCCATCCAAATTAGGGACTAAAAGAGTGCAACGTTTCAAAAATAGATATCTGTGAGGTAATTAAAATGACTTAGGGACCAAACTTGCAATACGAGTAAACCACAGGGACCAACCGTGTAATTTTGTCAAAAATCAATTATTTGAAAGGTTATAATTTAGTTGTGTTCAATTATTAGTGTATGGACTTTTGCATATTAAAAGTGTAAGTGTAATGAATCTTAGAGTGATGGTATATGATGCAATCTCATTTTGTTCAGTTGACAAAAATCGATGTCGATTCAATCTTATCTTTTTATCTCTTGACGACATGTCGCTCCAATAAGTAGCTATGTCTTTTGAGAAAGGTCATACGGTACACAAAAAGATGCACAAAATCAGGGTTTCTTTCTCTATCAATTTAAAAATTTGTAAAAATAATACAATATATTTCAAACGAAGTATGTGATTAGCGTAATAAAATAGTATTATCGTTTTAGTTTCTCTAGTTTTTCTTTTTTTACTATTGATTATAATGGTTTCGGTAATTGATTTACACGCATGTGATTTTTACTGTAACTCGCTAACTTATGCATTAGACAGTTATATCATATTTATATTTAACTTTATTAGTTTGTACAATGATATATGACAACTAATTTTGAAAGAATTTCATCCATATTCAATAAAAATCGGTTTTATATTAATATCCTTTCAAATTTTAATAACTTTCAAAACTCACGTAATTAAATACCCAAATAACCATGTTTGTGACAATATGTCATTTATTACTTGTGCCGAATACTTGATTTATGAGGTCAGCGAGTGTATAGTTAATTAGTTATATTAAAATAAGTCATTCGCACCTATTTACCGGCTGTATGTTTGCTACAGAAATTTGGTCGAAGATGGAAACATGGTGCCGCTTGTCACCTATTTTCGCTTTTGAAGTGGCTGACTTGCTGACATTAGTAGACGTTCAACAACTTTCGAAGACCAACAAATACATTCTGAAAGGGATTTTGATAACTGCTTTATGGGCTTTATGGAATGAGAGGAATAATAGAGTTTTCAAAAACAATAGACGGAGAGCCATCGAAGTCGTGGAATTTATAAAAGCTACATCGTTTTTCTGGATTCGAAATAGATCTAAATATAAAGAGATAGATTGGAATGCTTGGAGAAATTCTCCGTTCTTGATGTAATTCGTTGTTGGCCCAGGGGTCCTTGTTTTGAGGACCGTCTGTGGCGTTTTTGAATGAAATTTATCTTTCAAAAAAAAATACAAGCCTTACACTTCCACATTTCTTTCCGACGTCTAAAACCTTCGTCATAATTTTTAGTATTATTTAATCTCTTATATATTTTCGTTCTCAAAGACTTGGCGTTTGTAGTCGACATTGTAGACACCTTTTTTTCCTTAAGTTGAATGCATCTCATTGACCTTAGATATGTCTCTTCGTAGGCACCCAAACATTCAAACCAATCATAATCAATACATAAACGTTTATTTGACATTACACCACTGATTATGGGATATGAGTAATGACATGAACGTTTGCCACCTAAAGAAATGTATGAGCATGTTTGGATGAAGTGTTTTTAAATTTTTAGAGCGGTAAGTTTTTTGTTTTATAAAACAAGCTCTTATAAATTAAAAAGCTTCATTTGGTAACTTCAACTTTAAATTTTTATTTACTCATTTAGTTTTTGAATAAATAGCTGACAAATGAAGCTTATTAAATTTTTTAGAGTTGTTTAAACTTGAAATTACTTTTTTACCGTTTGTTTAATTAACATATGACTATATCTTTCTCTCTTCTCTCGTTAAACTAGAACTTATTTATACTTTTCATTTCCAAATTTTTCAGTAACATAATAACATATTATATGTTAATTATTCTATATCATCTAGTTTGTCGTATTTTTTAATAATAAAAACGCGTACTGATTAAACTTACAATATTTTCTATTATAAATAATTTCTATTATCATCTAAATTACAAATGATCAAATGAACTCATGATATTCTTTGTCATGAAACAAACACTTCATGAATCGTTCTTCAATATGCAACACATGTTATCTAACTACATATAAAGCATAAAACACTTTCTCTCCCTTTCAATTTTTTAGGATTTTCTTATATAAATTTTAAGTAATTATACTTAGTTAAGCTTGATGTACAATTAATTTATGCATCAGTATCTATGTATATTGACTGGTCAAAAACTGTAGTTAGTGTAATCTTTAAAGCATCCCCTTAGTAAAAAATATAATTAATAAAACACAATGTACAACCAAGCAAGCTGATAAATACTCTTCCTAAAATTTTGAAGACATTTCACCAATAATTTTAAATAATATAACTTTTTTTTTTCAAATGATCCAAACTTATGAATAAAAAAAATGTAGCAATTTCATATGTTCATACATGCGACCATTAGGTTAAAAGCCTAATGCTCTACCAACTGAGGTTCTAGCAATTTAATTTTTGAAAAAAAATCGATTTTTTTAAATGTATATTAAATGCACCTGATCCATCACAATGTTTAAGTTAACTTAAAATACACGCAGTCATATTTGATTT
This sequence comes from Chrysanthemum seticuspe, assembly GCA_019973895.1. Lineage (NCBI taxonomy): Eukaryota > Viridiplantae > Streptophyta > Magnoliopsida > Asterales > Asteraceae > Chrysanthemum > Chrysanthemum seticuspe. Next base: position 255,574,545 of record BPTQ01000002.1, on the reverse strand, counting down.
TGGTTCCTTTACTGGTTATAAATGTATTTCATGATATTTGTATTACTTGTACAATGGTGAAAAAAAAACATTGATTAGGAGAGAGTTGGTTGGAGTTGAAAAATATGCGGAAAGTAATGGAAGCATGTATGTGAGTCGCATGTTGTGTTTTCATTATTTTATGTTTGACTTGTATTTTTCATGCTAAGGTTATCCATTAAAGAATACGTCAAATCATCATACTTCTAATTATTTATTAGGGAGGAGGGAGTGGAAATTTACTACCCTAATACCCTAAGGGTGCCACATCACCTCTATCCAATCAAAACCTTCCAACTCAAAACTACCCCAATACTACCCTAACACTACCCTCACTAGTGGGAGTGGTACCCTAGTACCCGAATTCCATTTTTTTTTTTTTTAATACATAAAATCACATACAATATTTAAAATAAAAACATACCATTTCATTAAAAAAAAAACATTACATAATACTTAAAAAAAAAACATTACATAATACTTAAAAAAAAAAAAAACATAACATAATACTTAAAAAAAAAAGCCATTAATCATCGAGATGCGGCAAGTCTTCACGTGCTACGTGCTCCGTGAGATCATATCGAAGACGGTCATGGAGAAATTCGTCTAGTAACTCCGCTACCACACTGTCGTCGAACACTGGCTGGACCGGCGGATCCATTATATGAACCGGTGAGATTGCCCTCCCCTCGCGTTTTATAACCATATTATGCAAAATAACACACGCATGAACCTGATCGGCAATTTTCGCTTTGGTCATAGCTCTGAGTGGTCGTTCAAGAATTTTCCATTTTCCTTTGAGAGCACCAAAAGCTCTCTCGACATCCTTTCTCGCTCCCTCTTGTAACTTCGTAAATCTCTTTTCCTTTGGGTCGTTTGGAAACGGGTATGCTTTAACAAGTGTGGACCACTTAGGATAGATTCCATCTGCCAAATAGTAGCCGCGTTTGTAAAAGCGTCCATTCACGTGGAATGAACTATTCATCGCCGTTCCATTTCGAGCTGTAAGATACAAGTCAGACTGATTCAATACGTTGATATCGTTGTTTGACCCCGGTGGACCAAAAAAAGCATGCCAAATCCACATATCTTGTGACGCCGTGACTTCAAGCATAATAGTCGGAACACCATAGTCACCTCTCGTATATTGCCCTCTCAAATGTCTAGGACAATTTTTCCATCTGACGTGTGTACAATCAAGGCTGCCAAGCATCCCAGGGAGGTGATGCGTCGCTTCATGGGCCTGGAAAATGCGAGCAAGATCGTGTGTTGTCGGCCTACGTAGGTACTCCCGACCGTACAACTCAATGATGGCCTTACAAAAATTATCAAGACTTTCACGTCCCGTTCTTTGAGACATGCATAAATATTCGTCATACTCATCGGGCGGATTGCCGGTTGCGAGTTGCCTAACAGCCGATGTGATTTTTTGTTTCGCCGTGAAACTTTTTTGAAATCGCGCATCGTAGCCTTCTTGAAAATATGGGTATCTCGCTTCAATGTCACCCACTATTTGCAAAAACATGCTTTTCTCCATTCGAATTTTTTTTTTAAAGTACTCGTCGTTGTACTTTGGTGTTTCAACGAACCAATCATTCTCTAAAGTTACAAGACCTATATCCCGATGACGATTTACGCTAGTTCGGGTAGAGCTTGCCGTGTCTTCATAATACTGAGCCGCTAGTTGAAGCATATTTTGCAACGAGCTACCCGTGGATATCTCGTCAGACGAAGAAGGAACAACGTAATCGGAAGAATCGGTAGACATTTTTTTGGGAGAGATTATTTAGTGTGTGTTTTTTTTTTGATATGTTAAAAGGTAAGTATGTTTTTTGAAATGTAAAAGTTTGTTAAATAGGAAGAATTTTTTTTTTTTTTTTTTTTTTTTTTTATATTAATCGGCTACTAGCCGTTTGAAACCACCCAACGTCTATATTACCCAACGTTCCAATTCGGCTTCCTAGCTCGCAAATACAAACCGGCCGTCGAACCCGAGCTGGGCGGAGCAGTGTTGCCGCTCGGGTTCACCAACCCGATCACCTACCCGAAGTCGACTCCGTCCCCCCTTAGTGGTTGATACTTTAGGAAAACCACGAATATTAAATTAGAAACAATTTAACAAAAGAATTTGATACTTTAGATCGTTATTTAGAAATGAAACTATAGATTTGATATGCCAGAAGTAGAGGTGAAAACAAGCTGAGCCGTTCGTGAAAAGCTCGGGATTAAATCGGCAAAAAGCTTGAACGAGTCGAGCCAAAATTTGGGTTCATTTAATAATCGAGCTCGAACCGAGCTTTACATATAAAGCTCGATTAAGCTCGCGAGCCTAAATGAGCCCTAAAAATATATTCGTATATATTTTCTATACATATAAGAGCTTAAAAAAATAAACGAACTCGAGCCTAGAATGATTAACGAGTTTTCGAGCTTTATTTCATTCAACATGTTATATAAGTTAGTCGAGCCCGAGCCGAGATCGAGCTTTTGAAAATTTTCACAAAATGAGCTCGAGCTCAAAATATGAGGCTCGAAACGAGCTCGAGCACATGCTCGAGCTTTATATATATAAACGAGTCGAGCTCGAGGTCTAGCAGGCTCGGGCTCGACTCGGCTCGTTTCCACCCAAGCCAGAAGGTAAGTTTATTCATAAATAAACTTTTTTACATATTCATCTTGTTTTCCTAGTATGATTCCAAGTTAGACAAACCATCTATAAAGTTCGTTAAAAATCAATAAAATGATGTTCCAAACTTTAAATTGATGGTTTTAATATGAGATTCATTTTGTGATGTTATGGGTATCAACCTCAATGGTACTTTCCAAAATGGGCTTGGTGAAGTTGCAAGATGCCAAATGCAATATAATTGGTAAGGTTAACTTCATCAATTTATATTTAGGCATATCAACACCTTATCCATGAAAAGGTATTGGTTATAATAATGCCAACTAATTTAGAAAGTGACTCTTAATGAAATGATATTTTTGTCCTTCATTTCGTATCAACTTCGAGTAATTCTTTGCGTGGATGAGACAACTAAACTTTAGCCTCTATAAAAGATTATACAAATTAAAAGTTTTATAAATTTACAATCATAGTTTCATAGATGTGAAAATATGTGTTGGATAATATACGTACCTTAAGACTTTGTCTAAAATGATTAGCCTTATACAACCATGGTTTCAAATATTGTCAAACTCTCAAACTTTTGATATTGATTTCTTCAGTCAAGCTTCTAGAACTTATTGATCATTTAGTTTACTATTAAGGCAAGAAACTTCATATTTTTAGAAGCCACCAATCAAGCTTAATTATTTGGATATGTATACTAATTGACATAATCAAATGGTTGAAAATCCCAAAATGAATGGGAATTTTATGTCCACAAGGAAGTAACTTTGACCCATGTAGAAAATAAAGTTCAAATTATTTTGATAGTGTTCCAAATAAACATGAGCATAATCTTTGTCTAAAGATCCATCAACATCATCATCTTTAAGCATTCCAAAATAATCAAACACCCGTCTCGACAAGCCAAGTAAAAGGGGAACAAACCGAGTAACGTTTAGTAGTTTCCAAGTATGAAACATATTTCCTCGTCATGTCTCGATGCTTGATTATATTTATCAAGGAGCAACTAGACGCTACATCATATGTAATTTATCGATTATGTAACGTCACTAGTAAAATTGTTATCTAGATTCCAATACGTTATGTAGGTGATATGACATGTTAGCTGTGAATAGCTTGCAAGACACGGGTACCGGCCACACCACTTAAAAATTCAAGTTAGAGAGCTAAATTGAACAATGTTAGCCATTGATATGATATATTTAATGTGCACTTTCAACTACCACATGGGATTAACTAAGACTTGTATATTCACCAGATGGTAACAAATAAGATTCAAAAAGATTGGAATAGATAGACAACCCAAAACAGGCTTATTGATCCCCGGACACAAGGATATAGAACCACCATAAACCATAACACATAATACTAAACATAAAATGATGAGATAACCAAAAATATGAAGCATGATCAAAAGATTCATACAAGTACCAAACCAAGTTAAGAGAAAAAAACATTCAAAAAAAAATCAGCAAAATGATAGTGAAGCTTCTCAAAAGCTCAAACTAGCAGCAGCTCAATCAAACAAACTAATTGTACAATAATTTGCACGACCAGGCTTCGAAGGTGATCGAAGGTTGAATGGGGTGTATGATCTCGCTAAGCTCGCTTGTAACCTGAAAATAAGAAATACTAAGACACTACGTTAAGTGATTGCGCAGGAGTTGGACCTTGCGAACCACCTCTTGTGTGCGAATAAGTATTTGATATGGTATAAATTTGAGTGTAAAGTAAGTATGTAAGTGTTAGTGAATGTACCATAACTGATAACCCCTCCAAGCTATTTAAAGGAGAAGAAATAAGCCTTGAACGTGGGTATGGCCAAGTCAAGCTTCACTTTCGTGAAAGTGGTAACTACTATAGAGAAGTAGTTTGACGCCAAAAGAGATTTTCGGAGGTTATTCTAAGGTCCGAGATGTAGCTTTCAAACATGTTCGAAGGGGAGGCCTTCGAGCAGTTCGGTGTCACAAACTAAAACCCAATTCATCAGGAGGCTCGTCGTTCTTCTCTTCAGCAAACCTAGTGGGATCCTGCATTAACAAATTAACACGTATTCCTTCACCCTATCTGCCATGTATTCATCAAGTTTCATCTCTACTTCAGTCTATCTTTTGAAAATCATAACTTTTCTATCAGAGAATGACGACACTAAAGCATTAAAGGGCTTTCCTATACGTTTTTCCTTTACTATATGAGGCTCTTTAGCCTCTTCTATAGCTTTTGCTCCTCTCTTTTTGCATTTTATAGTTGTTTGTTTATCCTCTTTAACAGTTTTAGGCTCTGGTGTTAGGAATTAGAAATTCCAGGTATTGAAGAGTCGGTCACCCCAACTATTATCTAGCACAAGTTAGCTCGTAGATTTGTCATTAGTTACGTTTTTATGTAGTTAATTCGTTAGTTAGTAGCTTAAGATAGTTTAGTGCAACACCGTGGAGGAAGGTCGGGTCTTTACCCACTGTATCCCTGATCCACAGGCCATCAGGAGGTCGTTTAGTTTGTAACCTATAAATACCCTCTACCTTGCAAGGTAGAGGGTTGGATGTTCTTTTGGTAATCTAATATTCTACAAGTTTCTCTTACTAGAATGTCCCACTCTTTCTCTCTCTAAAACCATCTATGTGCTCATTGTGTTAATGTTATGATGTGTATGTGAAATCCAATATCTTACAATTGGTATCAAGAGCCATGGTTAGATCATATCTTGCACATCTTTGGATTTCTAGTGGTTTTTAGGTGGTTTTTGAGTTTGAAAAAGTTTAGTGGTTTTTGCATCATTTGGTTGATTTCTTGTGTTAAAGTTTGAATTTTGTTAGTACTTTTATGTTTAGAATCATCACAAGTGTTTAGGTTTTCATTTGGTAAGCTTGAATCATCTTGGTTGGGTTGTTTTTGGATTGAAAAGTGATGTTTATATGGTTTTTTCTTGCTAGCGACTTAGCTCACGGACTACTTTCTTCGTAGCGACTTGCTTCACTAATTTATAGCGAGTTACAGTTTTAGACCTAGCGAGTTACATCTAGCGATTTACAGTACAAGTAGTGGACTCTCCACTACGGGTAGCGACTTGGTGGTAGCGACTTGGTCTGTAGCGAGTTGCTCTTTAGCGACTTGCATTGTTAGCGACTTGAGTAGCGAAGTGCTGCCGAATTTTTGCTAGCGACTTGAGTGTTAGCGAGTTACTACTTAGCGACTTACATCTGGCTAGCGACTTGGAACTCTAGCGACTTAGCGGGGTGGCGAATTAAGTGTTGGCGACTTGGTGCAGTATCTTCTAGCGACTTGGGATTATTGCTATTTAGTTGGTAACGAGTTGGTTCTAAATCTCTAGAGACTTGGGGAGTAATTCATAATAACACAATGTCAGTCATCACGGATCCTTTAATCACAAAAGTACTTGCTCTCTATGACACAGCACCGATTAGTGAAACAGAATGCCTATCTGAAGGCCACACACTTAATGATTCAGTATCGATCAATCAGAACAACTCAAATAAGTCACTTTTAATGTCTGCAGATGATGCTAAGAATATGGAATGCACCAGTGAGCCGTTTCAACATCTCAGTCAGCTTCTCAAATTACTCTTATCCACAACCATGGATCGAACAAGTTGTGCCATCATTCGTCAGGATTTTCCCACTTTAACAAGAACTGTTTTGCTTAACCTAGAACGACTGAGGTTTCAAATTACCAAAGAAAAGCTCTCAACTGATGATTCTCATGCTGCTCTCCAAACCATCCTCAACCAATTTCAGCCACTTACCCGGGAAGAATACTCCTTAGATTTTGATAATATCATGACAGGAATGTCTTTCAAGAAGCACACGGGAATGGAAATTCATGAGTTCAGAAACTCATTTATTCAACTTATGAGTAATATGGAAACATACATCGAGGAAGCTGCAAAAGAGAATAACAAGCTGAAGGAATTGAATGAGTGTCAAGAGTGTCCATGGAACAATGATGATGTGTCATGCTTCATTCCAGTTGAACCAACAGAAGACACTGATTGCAGAATCTCAGTTGTGATGGAAAAGGATGAAGAGAACAGCACTGATCTCAAATTCTCAGAGTCAGAAAAGGTATCAATCAACAAGGTACACTTATCTGATCACACAAATTCTCACAAAAAGGTACATGACTCTTACCCTGAACATAACAATGTGGAATCAATCTTTGTTTTGTCTGAATCTAATGCAAGTAACATGATTGAAAAAAGGGTATATGATGAGCTTTCAAACAAATTTTCAATTCTTGAAAAACACTGTATCTCTTTGCAAATTGAAATACAACATAAGAATGAAATGTTTTATGCAAAAAAACAGTGTAGTAATCTGGAACTTCCAGAATTTAGAGAATTTTTTGAAATTAATCAGTTAAAATCCCAGATTCAGGACAAAGATTCGACCATAAGAAATCTGAAATCGCTTCTTTCAGAAGCCCAGAAATATGACTGTCATGAGATGAGTGATACACTAGAATCTAGAAATTCTGAACTAGCTCTATGTGTGTCCAACCTTCTAAGAGAAAATGAGCATTTAAGAAAGAACCTTGAGGAAACAAACTCTAAGTTAGTCAATCAATCTAACCTCTTGATGAAAGATATTGATGACCTCAAAGCACAAATTCAGGATAAGAGCTTCAATATTGTTGCCCTAAAAAATGAGCTCAGGAAGTATGCTGGAAATAGGATGAACACTAAGTTTGCAAAACCTTCAACTTTGGGAAAGTCAAATGTTCAGAATCACTTGAAACAAACAGTTATTAAACAACCTAATGCCTTTAGGTCTGAAAGAGCTAAACAATTGAAATCTAAGCTTACATCCCAAGTTGATAGTAAGTCTGTTTTGTCAAAACCAGTCACTTCATTGCCTAGTTCAGATATGATGAATCCCAAAAATAGGACTAATGGTCAACACTCACAGAGCAGAAATGCAATAAGTTTAACTAGGTCTCATGCAAAACATCATCTGACAGATCAATCCCCAAAGAAATTCTCTGATCACAATAGGACAAATAGTCAAAACAAGGCTGTGCACTCATTTAGCTCAACTTACTGTGGTCTCAAATGGATTCCCACTGGCAGATTATTTAAGTTTACAGGACTTAAACGAACTTACATTCCTAGATCATGCCTCAAGTGGATTCCCACAGGTAAACTTTTCAAGAATGTAGAACCAAATAGGATCCCCATTAATGATACGTCTGGATTATACTGTGATGCATCCAAATGTGAGACTAAACATGTCACTAACCCTTCTATGTACAAGTCTACATGTGCTTCAAGTACAATGTGCTCTCAGTCTTTTTCAGGTACAATGCTCAACTCAATCAGGAACTTCATGACTTGGTTCCCCTCAGATATGAACATAGCTCATTCAGGAGCTATAGCTTGCCAGAGTTGATGTACTTCTTACTTTGACTCCTATTCATCTTGAATCAGGACTCGTCCATCCATATCTTTGTATAAATCAAGTTTCCTTAAAAAAAAAAAAAAAAAAAAAAAAATATATATATATATATATATATAAATTTACAATTTTATTATGTTTTTCCTATCTAATAAAGAATATTTTCACTGTTATCGATAACATCTACGGTCCTAGAAATGTCATTCAATAATGGCACGGGATCATAGATGAAGTTCGAACAATTGAAATATTCTTGTTTCTTTATATCGGGGTAAACTTATGTCAATCAATGTTCTTTGATGACCTTGATTGAGGGGGAGATTGTGTATATGTTTTTCTTATGCCATTGGCTTCTGTGCTGGTTATAATGCTTGCTCGTTTGTAAATTGAGGTCGTGTTTTGCCTTTGTAACTATCTGGTTATGGGTTTTGTAGGTTGTGGTCGTATCTTACTCATGTGATTATCATTGTGTACCTACGTATTAAGTGCCTAGCTTAGATTTAAATGCTTATGTGTCTAAATGTTTAATTGATTCATGGTGATCAGTGTGATAATCTATGCTAGTGGCTTAGTCTATAATCCGCGTTAGCAACTTACCACTCATTCATCAATACCATAAGGACCAAACTTACCATATAGTGAAAAGTTATGTTGCACTAGCGACTTACCTTACCTCATGTTAAAACCACAAGGACCAATTGTGTCATACTGTCAAAGATAGTTGGTATACCCCTAGCGAATTACCACTTAGCGAGTTACCTTATCATTTCTTTGTCTCAAAAAGTTTTTTTTCCTCTCGTTTTTCTCTTCCTCGTCATTGTGCTCATCTTAGCGACTTAGCAAGAGGTTTGCATCTAATCCCTCTCATCTTTGTTCTCTTAAACGTTTGGGTTAAGTTACTAACTTGTCTTTATATCCAGATCCTTTCGAGCTCGTGATTTGTGATTATTTGTCTCTCGCTTAGGTTCGATTTTTCATGTAATCGTGTGTTTGTTGCTTGTATAATGATTGAACGGGCTCAAAATGTTTGGAATATAGTGTTTGGAATATATTGTTTGGAATACATTGATGTATGGTTAAGTGGATTGGACTGATGGGTTTATGTTGAAGTGTTCTTGCTGGCGATTTAAATTGTTCTTGGTAGCGACTTAGTCTGAATGTTCTTCATAGCGAGTTAGCGTTCAACTTAGCGACTACGTTTCTGTAGCGAATTAGTTCACCATATTCTAGCGACTTGGTTAGCGAGTTAGTAGTTAGCGACTTGTATTTACAAGTTAGCGAATTAGTAACATTAGCGACTTAGTTAACGAATTTGTAGCGACTTGGGTGTGTTACTGTTCATGGCTACTTGTCTTCACAAGCTAGCGAATTAGTGACCTAGCGACTTAGTTAACTGTTTTGTAGCGACTTGGTTTAGTTACTGTTCATGGCGACTTGACTTTACAAGCTAGCGAATTAGCATAGCGACTTAGAGTGCTAAACTATCAGCGACTTGTCTGTGACTCTAGATGACGACTTGTCTTTACAAGTTTGCAACATTGTTCACTTTTATGTTGCGAATTAGTCTTAGGGTCAAGGATTATTAAAATGTTCAAAGGTTTTGTGCTAAAGATGATCTCACTCTCACAACACTTAGGATCTCCTACTTCGACTTGTTGAATCAACATACTCTATGTAATCTGTTATGACATCTCTGTTTAGGCAAAAGGCACTTGGTTTCTCTCACGACTGCCAAATGTTACTTTTTGCCTCATACTTATCGGTTATATCACTTCTACATTTGTATCTTGGTTCATGACATGATCCCTTTGCCATGCACTCGTTTGCCTGTTAATCCCTTATCAACTCGTCATGTGATTATTTATATGTAAGATTATACTTCATTAAAATATCTCACTTATGAAAGTTGTCATATATCTGAAACCTGTGCTACTCAATCTTTCTCTGGATGTGTTTTGGGGACTCCTTCTGAGTTACTACTTCTATGTGTCTATGTCATAAGGGTGCTCTCAACATTGTCTCATTTATCATTTATCTAACCTGTTCCCAATCATTACTGTTGATTGTATGATTACTCAGACCATCAATGGCAAGTTCAATCCCAGAAAAGAGCGTTACCCCTTCGGCATCATCCAAAGTTCTCTCAGACGAAGAAATCCTTCCCAGAAGTCAATGGGCTGCTATAGGAAAAAGCAACTGTTATGTAGACCTACAAAGGCTCCAACAAAATCCGATACTCAAAGTTTCAATTGACATCCTCAAAAACACAAACTTCTTCGGAGCTATTACCAAGCAATGCTCAATTCCTACCATCTACATTCAACAATTCTGGAACACCGTTCAATGGAACAAAATCACAGCACAATACTCTTGCAAGCTGGATAATAGGGAGTTCACAATTGATTCTGATATTCTGAGCAAGGCTCTTGGAATCACCCCATGTAACCCCGACTTTCGTTCTGAATCTCCACCTGGTGCTGACGATCTGATTATCTTTCTAATTGGGTTGGGTTATCAGAACAGTATTTCAAGAGCATCTGACATCATCACCGGACACATGTATCAAACCTGGAGAGCTATTACAACCATTCTGAACTTATGCTTATCTGGGAAAACTTCAGGGTTCGATAAAGTGAGAATTCCTATCTTGCAAATCCTATGGGGAATCGTTAATAGGGTTGATGTGAATGTCTCAGATCGTATTTGGGAAGAATTCTAGTTATCAATGAACACATTCATATCTGATAGAACCTATTTCCAGAACAATGCTCAAGGTCGAAAGAAACAGAACAAGCTTGTAATTCCCAGCATCAGATTTTCTAAGCTTGTTATCCAGTATTTGCAACAAAATCACAACTTCACTCCTAGGTCTGAATCAACTTTACACAAAGCAGAAGATGAATTTGTTTTAGGAAACCTGAAATATGTTCCTAGAGGTACGGATAAAGAAGTATTTGGATTGCCAATTCCTGATTGTCTTCTCACAGAAGATATCAAGAAAAAGGACTACTTTCATCCAACAAGAAGATATTAAGTTCCTCTTGATTTAAAACTTTCATCTTCCTTATGAAAAACCATGTAATCTTCATTCTTTGATTTCACAACTTTGAAAACACTGATCTTTGATCTGTTCATCTTCAAATCATCATCTTCCTTGGTATAATCAAAATCTACCACTCTGAGATAATTCTTCAATTCATCACTAGTATTAGATCTTAATTCAACCTTTTCTTTCTTTGAAAACTGAACATCTGTAACTTCAGTTTTTCTTTTTCTCTTTAAGCTTTTCTTCCTTTCAGCTTCAGTCCAATGAGCTTTCCACTGTGTCTTCTTGACATAAATCTAACAGGTGTAGGAGATTGTAAAGGTTCAGTAGTTTCAGCATCTAACTCATCTTGCACCTTTTGAGCTGCTTCTCTATTCTTAGCTTCTTGAGCTTCTTGTTCTTCTCTATCTTTAGCATCTAACTCTTCTTGAACTTTTCTAGCTGCAGCTTCATTCCTAGCCACTTCAATCGCTCTAAGTTCTGCCAAAGTGAGTTTCTTTTTCTTAGTTTCAACCAGAATGCCTTTCCCTTTGTCTTTTGGATCAATTGCAGGTTGATCAGCTCTTGGTTGTTCTTCTTCTTGTACATCTCTAATAGTAACTCCTCCTCTTGGTTGTGATAAATCAAATAATGTAGCAATTAATTCATCATCACTAGCTGAATAAATCGGTTTGAATGTAGCTTCCTCCTCTTCTTCAATAACAGTTGTAGAAGGACCAGCTTCTTCATCAAAATTCAATACCCTTGGAGTAATTAGTGTTATTACTTCTTGTCTAGATGTATCATAAAAATTAGTACTTTGATGTTCAGTACCTTGATCATCAGTACCTTGAACTTGTACTTCTTCTTTTTGTTTCTCAGAATCTGAACTAATCTTTTCTGCAGTACTTACATGTTCTTTCTTCTTTGTAATAACTTCTTCAGATTCTTTCTTTCTCATAACATCTTCTTTCAAATTTTCCTTTTCTAAATTCCTCCCCAAGTTGACAAAAGATGATTTAGGAACATTCTTTCTTGTCAATTCCTTACGAAGTGCTTTACGACGTTTGTTGTCCTCTTTAACCCATAAGTTGAATCCTTGAATATAGGGTTCTTGGTTTAAAAATGCGTGCATAGGGTTCTTGGTTTAAAAATGCGTGCATCATTGCATAAATTGCGTGCATCATTGCATTGCTTTTAGGATTTCGCATCGTGATACCTAATGCGAGGTCATCCCAAAATGCACTCGCATTAGACCGCAATTTTCCGCATTTGAGTAATGCTAGCAATGGTCGCAATGGTCGCAATATAGAATTTAGATCATTTTGAAAAAAATAAACCATTTAGAAGAAGATAAAAATATTTTAATGGACGTTGAAAATAGAAGTTTGTGAAAGACGTCTAAAACAAACACAATAACAACATCCAAATTACCCTACATTTAAATTACCCTTCTGTTCAACATCATGCACCATTAACATGATTTGAAATCTCGCAAACAATCATCTTATTACAGCTTCATGTTATATAATAGTTCATATTGCTCTTTGATCATAAATAACATACATGTTAAATAGTTGAGCTGAAAATCATATGTGTGATTAAAATTTGACTAAAATTTTAGTTTTGCCTTTTGTTGTTGATTTGGTAATGAATGAATTATGATTGTTAGTCGCTGGTATAACTTATCAGTATACCTTTAACACATTATAATATCATGTCATCATGTGTATGTATAGAATCATGTATATGTATAGAATAGACTTTAACGTTCATGTTCAACTGCATTACTGCTAACAATCACAAGGATCTAGAAATTATGGAATTCAAGATCCTAAAATTAAGAATAAATTTACATGATCATTATGTTCGAAAGCAATCAAAGAAGGAGTATCTCGTTTAAAACAAAATTTAGTTGGAGTTTCTAATGTTGTTTCTAAGTATTTTATGTCCTGACTTAGTGACTTATTTATTTTACAAATAGAATATTTATTATTATTATTTTTTATTTTTATTTTTTTAATCTTTAATATTTGTGACTTATTTATAAATTTATTGCATTTACTTAGTAATTTATTTAGTTTACTACGTATAAATAATCTTTTTATTTTTTAATACAAAACGCATCGCGTCCAAAATGCGCTCGCATTCGCAACACGCATCACGCATCGGCCTCTGGGACCTTTAACGCATCGGATCGCAAAACGCAATTTTAAACCAAGATAGGGTTTAATAAAATTCTTCAACCAGAAATAGTTACGCTTCAACTTCCTAATGGCTTTAGCTTGACGCTTAACAGTCTTGTTTAACCTAGCTAGCTCCCGTGTCAAAGCATAGTTATCCAAAGTTAAACCTTCACGAGGTATAGAATGAGCATCACCTTGAGGTTGTAAATGCCCCTCTGAAACAGAAACAGAACGTTGAGGAGATGGAGTAGGTGTTCTCTCAATCTCTGCTTGAACCTCAGGGCTTGGAGAAACATCACCTTGTAATGATGCAGGACCTTCAAAAGAAGCAGTACTTGCAGATGCAGTACCTTGTGAAGCAGCACTTTGTGAAGCAGTACCTTGAACAGAATCAGTACCTTCACTTTCTTCATTCTCTCCAGCACGTACAGCTTGAACAACTTCCATCTTGGAAGTAGTTAATGGAATATCTCCACCTCTGAACAAATTACTGCGCTTAGCCATGAATGTATAGATTTTGGCTTGTTGCACAATAACAGGTAGCAAAGCAGTAGGTTTTGGAATATCAGCCAATTGCCTATTTAAGAAAACCTGTATAAATCTTGGGTACATCAGCCAATTTGCCCCAGATGATATATGTGATAGCATCCCATCCAAGATAAGCCTTGAAAAATGAAACATTCTATCTGTAGATAAACTAACCACTGCAGAAGCTATATTTGACCCAAACTGCTCCCATGAAGTGCTTTTAGAACTTATGCAATGAAGCAATACATGAATCAAGAACTTCCATTGAGGACAGAATAATGCTTTCTTGAATGTTTGTTCAGTCAGAGATCCTTCATAACCAAGATTCCTAAAAGTATCCCAAATCAGTTGCTTGTCAAATCGAATAGCCCCATTTTCATCACCAAATAATAAATCTTCGCGGATAGAGGCTTCTGTAATCTTTATAGTCTGTCCAGCAACGGTTGATCTAATATAGTATTCATCCTTCTCCATATTTTCTCTAGCATTAGCCCAAAATTCTTGAATCCATGGTTCAATTATATCCGGCTCAACTAAAAGAGCATAACTAATAGGCGACCCAGTAAGATAATCAATGATATCATAAAACGCCACATTTGCCTCAGTCTTATCCAAATTAGCCACCATATTGTGCTTTGAAACAGTTAAACGATTCACCATTGTTGAAAAAGTGAGCACAATAAAGATTGTATCAAACAATAAAGAGATGGTAATTGGGAGATAAGAATGGAAAAGATGTAAAGAATAATGTGAGAGGGAAAATCGGAAAGTAGTTATTTATAGGTAGGATTTGAAAAATCACTGCCCAAAATAAAATAACCGTTGGCTTTAATTACCCTCCAATATTACCGTTGGAACAGTACTTTCCACATAAGCAGTACTTTCCCAAGCAGTACTTTCCAAGCAGTACTTTCAGGAAAAACAGTACTTTGCCAAATTCCTTCATAGAAACTAAGTGTTAACAAGTATCCTCCCCTCAAGCAATACACAGGACTATACTAACACCTTATAGTCGTTCCCGCAAACATAGCTTACTAACTAATATACTCCAAAACACCTGACAGAAACTTCTTGTCTCCTGTCATGCTCACAGAACAACCACTAATAAAATAATCTTTATACTTTAAGCTCCTCTGCTGGGTTGCCCTGTCTAATAAAGAAAAGAGTTAGAAACTCTTAGGAACCCAAGCCATTACTGACTTGTGTTCCCCTTATGGAGTTACAAACTCAAATTCTTTGAGTATGTAATTCCCACTATCTTTCAGATGATGATCCAAAATTATCTTTTGATTTTTAGCATGTGGATTTTCAAAACTCTCTGGTTTTTCAACATAAATCTCTTTCACCAGATTCTTAGCATTTTCTTGTGTCACACAAACATCTGATTCACTTTTTGTTGAACGTACTGTGTGTCCCTTACCAGTACTTCCCCTTTTTACCCATTCAGTTTTAACAGGTGGTTCCTGTGATCTAGATCCCCTATATGAATTGTGATACATTCTAGGTTGATAGTGAGATCTCCTAGAATTCCTATTCCAAGCAGTGTTATCAATACCTTGTTTCTGAGCAGTACTTTGGAAAGTACTGTGAGATACTGAAGGTCTTCTCTGATGTGGGTATCTATGATCTGATGTGAAATTTCTGTGATTTATCCTATTTGAATTAGTCCAAACTGGTTTGTGCTCTCTAGGTTTCTGATTTGTAGACTTATTCCTTGGAAACTTGCTTAGATATTCTGAGTGTTTGTCACAATCTTTGATTAAGTGAGTAGGACTATAACACACAAAACACAGTTTTTGACCCATATGTCCAAAGTGATTTCTTTTGTGTCTATGCACAAAATTATTTGGCCTTCTTGATGACTGATAAAATCTGTTTTGACTAAAATTATCCCAAAAAGGTTTAGCAGTACTGTTTTGAAAAGGTTTTACAGAAGGTACTGCTTTCAATCTATTCAAGAGGAACTTAATCAGATGCTTCTTCAAGATGTATTAGCACATTCTTACACTGATGAACAAAGGAGAGCTTATGAAGAGGCAAAGAAGAAGAACAAGTCTGCAGAGTACTCTCACAGTACTTTGGACAGTACTTTCAATCAAAGTACTGCTGCACCTGTTGACAGTATTTTAGATGATTTGGATGATCCTACCATGCCTGGATTAGAAGACACTGATGATGAGCTTGAAGATGAAGGTATTTTCACAGATTCCAATGAAGGTGCTGATTATACTAACTTGGATGATACATATGCAGTTCCACAGTCTCCAATCTTACGAATTCATAAGAATCATCCAACTGATCAAATCATTAGTCCTTCTACTTCTGGAGTTATGACAAGACATAAAGCTAAGGGTTTCACAAAACCTCACAATGCTTTACTTAGCTTTGTGTATAAACAAACCAGGCTGAATCATAAGGACCATCAAACCTACTTATTTACTTGTTTCATCTCTCAAGAGGAACCCAAGAATATTGCTCAAGCTTTGACTAAAGAAAGTTGGGTTGAAGCTATGCAGGAAGAACTTCTACAATTTAAACTTCAAGAGGTTTGGGTTTTATGTGATCTTCCAGACGGGAAGAGAGTTATTGGAACCAGGTGGGTTTTTCGAGTTAAAAGGGATGAAAGAGGCAATGTTATCAAAAATAAGGCAAGGTTAGTTGCTCAGGGTTATAGACAGGAGGAAGGGGTAGATTATGATGAGGTATTTGCTCCTGTGGCAAGGATTGAAGAAATTAGAATCTTTCTTGCTTTTGCTTCATACATGGGTTTTCAGGTATATCAGATGGATGTCAAGAGTGCTTTTCTTTATGGCACTATTACAGAAGAGGTGTATGTGAAACAACCTCCAGGTTTTGAAGATCCTAAACATCCAAACAAAGTCTATAAGGTGGTTAAGGCTCTCTATGGCCTTCATCAGGCACCTAGAGCTTGGTATGAGAGGCTCTCTACATTCTTATTACAACATGGATACAGGAGGGGAGCTATAGACAAGACTTTGTTTATCAAAAGAGACAAGAAAGATATCATGTTAGTTCAAGTTTATGTGGATGATATTATCTTTGGGGCTACCAAACAGTCCATGGTTAAGGAGTTTGAGCAGCTGATGCAGAAGGAGTTTCAAATGAGTTCAATGGGAGAGTTAACATTCTTTTTAGGACTCCAGGTTAAGCAGTCCAAGGAAGGAATTTTCATTAGCCAAGAAAAGTATGTTGCAAATATACTTAAGAAGTTTAATTTTGATGATATGAAGGCTGTTACTACACCTATTAAATCTATCAATTCATTGGGTAAAGATGAAGATGGACAGCCTGTTGAAGTCAAGTTATACAGATCTATGATTGGCTCTCTTATGTATCTTACTGCATCCAGACCTGATATCATGTTTGCAGTTTGTCTTTGTGCAAGTTATCAAGTCTCACCAAAGATCTCTCACATGAATGCAGTGAAGAGAATTTTTTGTTATTTGAAACAACAACCTAAGTTGGGGTTGTGGTATCCTAAAGAGTCACCTTTTCACTTAGAAGCTTTTTCAGATAGTGACTATGCAGGTGATAATTATGATAGAAGATCCACAACTGGTGGATGCCAATATCTTGGAAGAAGATTAGTCTCCTGGCAATGCAAGAAGCAGACAATTGCAGCAACATCATCTAGTGAAGCTGAATATGTAGCTGCTGCAAGTTGTTGTGGTCAAGTTTTGTGGATGCAGAATCAACTCTTGGATTACGGGTTCAATTTTAAGAATACTCCTATCAATATTGATAATGAGAGTACTATTTGTATTGTGAAGAATCCTGTGTATCATTCCAAGACAAAGCATATTCAGATTAGGCATCACTTTATCAGAGATTGCTATGAGCATAGGCTCATTAATGTGGTTAAAGTTCACACGGATGACAATGTAGCTGATTTACTCACAAAAGGTTTTGATGTGTCACGATTCAATCACTTGGTCGTAAGCATTGGAATGATTAAATACTAAGCTATGTTTAAGGGGAGGTCTATAAGGTGTTTGGTATAGTCCTGTGTATTGCTTGAGGGGAGGATGCTAATTTGAAGTTTCTAAGGAGTTTGCCATCTACATGGCATGTGATTGCTACTATGATCAGAGGACAACAAGGATTGGATGTCATGGATTTGATGATCTCTATCATCAACTGAAGGTGTATGAACATGAGATAAGTGGTCAATCCAATTCCAAATCTCACAGTATTGCTTTTCTATCATCTGAAAAGAAGAGCAGTACTTCCAAAAGTACTGCTTCTCCTCAAAGTACTGTTTCTCAAAGTACTGCTGTTTACAATCCCCCATCATATACTCAGTAGGCCCCACCATCTACTACTTTGAACTCAGATGAAGTTGTGTGCTCCTTCTTTGCACAACAAGCAAGCTTACCTGTCACTTATGAAGAGGATCTAGCACAGATTGAAGAAGATGCACTTGAAGAAATTGATATCAGGTGGCAAGTTGCTATGATTACTGCAAGGATCAAAAAGTACATGAAGAAAACAGGCAAAGCTATTGATTTTAAACCAAAACAAGGAATAAATTTTGACAAATCTCAAATTGAATGCTTCAATTGTCAAAAGACTGGTCACTTTGCAAGGGAGTGCAGATTTGCTAAGTATCAAGCAAACAGAACATCCGAGAAGCCAAAACTTGAGCTCAAAGAAATACCAATAACTGAATCAAAGGCCTTGGTTGCTCAAGAGAAGTTATCAGAAGTGGACTGGAGTGAAGAATTTGATGATGAACTGGTGACTTACTGTATGGTAGCAGTGGAAGACACAGTTGAAGACACAGTGGAAGCTTTGGATTGGAGCACTGCTTTTGATGAAGAATCTGAACATGCTGCTTTAGAATCTGATGATGGATTTGGAAGATTTGATTGGAGCAAAGAAAGTGAAGATGATCCTGTTCTTCTTGCTATGGTGGCTACTTCATCAACTCAGTCTCCTATCTCTGAGGTATGCTCAAACTGTTATGAGTTCTATCAAAAATTACTTAACAGTTATGTGATTGAAAGAGATAACTGTATTAGGGCTAAGTCTGAGGTAGCAGGTTATCAAATTACTTTAGAGTCCATGGAAGCTAAAATAATAACACATGAAAATAATGAAATGGCTTGGGCTGAAAAGTATGAACAACAGGATTACCAGTTAAAACTTAGTGAATGGAAACTAAACTGTAAAATTGCTGAAATTGAAAAATTAACTAAGGAGAGAGATGATTTGTTAGAAAAGTTTGCTGCCTGGAATGAATCTGGCTTGTCCCATGTTACTTATGTTGAGAAACAGAGAAGGGCTTACATTAGAACAGGCTTAGGATTTAGAATGAACTTTAGTAACATAGATGAAAATCAACCTAGTGATCAGGATGATGGTGTTTTTGAGGACATAACCACTAGTGATGATGAACTCATTAACTACGTAGATACATCTAGTAATGAGGGCTCAATAAGTGAACCACCTCCTGAGTATAAGAAAGACAAGGGATATAATGCTGTCCCACATCCCATTAGTCATCAACCCATAAGGCCTGATGTTTCTCGTTATGGAGTAGACAGTCTAGAGTTTAGGAAGAAGCTTGTTGCTCAATCTAGGTCTGAGAAACCCAAAGAAACTGTTGAAAACAATGTTCAAAATCCAGCAGTACCTTTAAATCAAAGTACTGTTGCTGTTATTATTTTTAAAGTACTGCTCGAGGATTTTTAAAGGTACTGATGCATGATTATTTGAAAGTACTGCTGGTCGAATTTTGTTAAAGTACTGCTGCTTCACGATTGGATGAAAGTACTGCTCCTTCCCAACATACTGCTTAAGGTTTTTGCATGGCGAAATTTATTTGAATTGACAGTATAATGGTTTATTACGAGGCGATTTGAAATTAAGGGGAAGTCGAGCATATTGTTATGGTTTTTGGACGACACACACACAGGTTGTTTGGTTCACACACACATGAAGAAATTTTTGTTTTTAAAAGGATTTAAAGGCTCGTTATGGAGATTTATTGACGAATTGATTACGAAGAGGATTATTTATCACTTATTTGAAGGTGAAGTGGAATTACTTGGTTTGTGTTCTTATCATCTAGCTTGTTGAATCTAGCAATGTGTGATTTTTCTTATGATGCTCTATGCACACATTGGCTATCACTTAAAGGAGTTACATTGTAGTGCTCAGTGTCTCATATTAGTTGAGGATTTTGTCAAAGGATTGCGGTCTACTTATATTTTGTCCGTATAAGTATGGAGTTCCGTGGATATTCAAAGATTTAAGACACAAGTTTGGGAAATTTTACTTCTTCATCAAGTTCGTTATATTTGGTGTTTCTTCACAAAGTAAGGAGCTTACAGATTTTGAAGAATCAAGAAGATGGTTAACATATGGTTTTTAGGGGAAGCTTATTGTTAAAAGTTTAACCATCTACATGCATCACTCAAGGGGAAGTGTTTGATTTTTACTATTGTTGATCATTATTACTACTGCTAGTTGAAGTTTTCTACTGTTTTGGATCCATTTTTCCTATGGTGCGTAATGGTGGGTGATTTGAAGCATTGGAAGTCTTAGATTGGAAGTATGATATTGGTTCGTAGTGGTCAAGATCATTATTTGCATATGTTCCCTATTTGGATAATAACAAAAAGGGGAAGAGATGTTTGAGTGGCGTGGCATGGATTAAGGGGAAGACAAAGGAAGACATACTTGTTTCATTCATGGTGAGATCCCTGATCTCAATTTCTCTACTTCGTCTAGGGAAGTTCGTTCAAGAATGGTTTTGTCATTATCAACTAGGGGAAGATTGTTGGGAATTACAAGTTTGAGTTGATAAAGACAAAAAGAATGAAACAAGAGGGACTTAATATGACAAGAAGGAAACCTACTAAAAGATGGAAGGGCTTGCTTGCAATGGAAGTTTTATTATTTATTCCTTATCCTCTAGTATATAAAGAGGACATAGGTGTAGGTTTTTAATTAAGTCTTCCAATAATGTAGTCGACCAAAAGGTGTGTGTTTAGCCTAGACGTTAGGGGAGAACGTCTAGGGTATTGGTTTTAGATTAGTGTGTCCTAGGCGTATGTTCATGTAAACGCCTAGGTTATTAGTTTAGTTAGTAGACGTGTTTCTATAAACGTCTAGTATTAGTTAGAGTTAGTGAATGAAAACCTTGTTCAATAACAAAGTATTGTTTTGATTATTCCGCTGCGTACAATGTTATTAATCTTTGTTATTGATCCCTAGCTGAGCTTATAAACGATCTTATCACTCTCTTCCTAAAAAGAGACTTGAAAGGTCACAACAGTCTGACACCGCATCCAAGAAGCAGAAAGTAAAAAGGAAGAAAGTGGAAAAGGAAATTGGTGAGAACACTGAGATACCAAGGAACCTTCTACAACAACCAACACACCTCCATCACAACCACCACCATCACCGCCAAAATCTTCTAGTCAATCAGATCCTACAAAAGAGCAGAGTACTCAGAAAAAATCTGCTGCCTGGACGACGGTTGATTCAAGGTTCACATCCTCGTCCACCTCTATTCCTGATGATCAAATGGTTAACGAAGAGTCGCATGTCATGGCGGACTCAGAACCAGATGAAGATGATGCATCTACAAAGCATATTCCTAAGCCCTCAGAAGACTGGTTTGATTCTTACATGGCTGGGAATCACACAAGCACATCCAGAGTTGCACCTTCAAGAGACACAATTCAAAGCTGCATTGTGGAAGATAGACCTCCTTCTCCAGAACCCACATGGACCATCCCAGAGTCTGACTCTATGATTCCTGACAACAATTGGGCATCAGTTATCACCAATAATTATGAAATTCCAGCTGAAGACTCTCTTCTACACTACACTGGTGATATGGGAAGTTTCATTAGATGGTTTTGTGAATGGAAGAGCATCTCATCCATAACACCAAGAGATCTTGAAGGTCAAGCTTACGAAATTGTCAAAGTCTTCCACTCAGATGCAAATCATCTTCAATATCAGATGGAAGAATGCCATAAGATGCTAAATGACCAAGTCAGTGATCAAATCAGTCGCTTCAATGTCAACAAATCTCTTCCTCTTGGTGGTGAACCTGGTCAGATGACCATTCAGGCAGAATTCTTCTTCAATCACGACTTGGACTATCTGTGTGCTCGCTCTGCTGATAGAAGACCTGCTCTATCAATATCAAAGATGAAAGCTGCAACCTACTCTGATCAGGGGCTTGAGCAGATGGTTCCTGATCAATTCTGGGCAAATGAAGAACAAAAGTATGATATTGCAGCTTCTTATGGTATTTCTCACTGGTGGTTCAAAAAGAAGAAGTTCTACATTGAAAGACATGGTGCTGATAAAAGACGCAATGATGTCAGATCAAAGCTGCAAATCTTAAGTGTTGTTAGTGTAGAGATCTTCCCTATCTATGGATATGAGTACTTGAAGAAGATTGTCCTTAAAAGAGCTGACCTCAAAGTGTATAATATTGAAGAGAACGACTTCAAACATCTTCTGCCAAATGATTTCGAAGATCTCTATCTCTTAAATCTTCAAGGACACCTTGAGCACTTACCTGTACATGAGAAAAAGGCCCTCTCTGCAGCTGTCACTCTTTGGATCAGGGGCTTAGTCATTCGAAAACGAGTTGAGGACTTTCAGCTTGGCATTGAAAGCTACCAAACCAGGATCAACCTTACAAGTCCTCAATGGAATGCAACTGGGCATGAATTCCATCGAGAATACAAAGTCCTTGACACCCCTAGAGCCGTCATCTTCACCGACATATATGGATCTCGTATGCTTATGCGTCTATGTGAACTCTACAAGTTTAGTGATGGTACGCTCAAATTGGTCGAAGAAGAACTTGACACCAGAGTGAAAGAAGCCAAACTTGATATGAAATCTTGGATTAAAACCATTTTTTGGACTGAGGATGACGTGAAGAGATGTGAACATTTCATTGCTGCAATTAGACGAAGACTCAAGACACGAAGGATCTTCCGCAGCCTTGAAAGTTTTGTTGGTGGAAGGCTTCGTGATGGTCACTACAAACTTCTTCAGAGGACTGAATGAAGACTTCTTCGGGATACTGTTTATGGTTTTTTTTACTATGTGTAATATGTGGTGTAATAAATATGAACAACTGTAATACATGTAATAGTGCTAGGATTTGTACTATGGTTTCCCCTTATAAAAGGGGAAACATCTGTGTTGTCCATTTTTTTTATCATATAAAATCGGACACATTTTTCTCCTACAAATATTTTACCTCATACATATTTAAATCACTTGAGATCCAAAATCTCAAAGGATTTAAGATTTTTGATCGGGGGAGAAAATGTGATATAAATATGAAAGATGTTAAAAGATAAGATGACCAATTTATGTGCAAACTTCTCTCTTATATGTGCTAAACAATTTTTCGAATCTCGAAGCATATATTAAGGGGGAGAACTCTCTTTGCAAATTCAAGTCATCAGGGTACACAACACTTAAATCTTTGCAAATTCAACTTTAAATGTTTTTAAGGTACCTTGATCACATGGCTTCTAATCCTTTGATGATAAAGGGTTCCCTGTAGTATGTGCAAAACTCTTTTCAAACCTCGAGGCACATATTGAGGGGGAGCAAATTTATGGAAACCCCATCCTTCCTGGAAATGCTTTATCTACTTGAGATGATCAAGGAAGTGATGATGATATCTTTTAGAAAATGATAATCAAAGAAGTTAATTCTCTCTCTTGCCTCCGTGTGCAAAACTTTTTCAAATACTTGATGCACATGTTGAGGGGGAGTTCTCGTTCTAAAAAATATCAAAAACAATTCAGGTACAAAATGCTTTGATAATATATCACAAGTATCTGAATTGATTTTCAAATGGTTTTCAATTGGATCCAATGGCAGATGAACTATACCAAATAGACCGACCAACTTTACTTTATGTACGGTGATATAAGGATGATAAGGTTAGGTATTGGTTCCCATGATCCGCCAGAACCGGAGGGATCTACCCAGGGACAATCCACTAGTTAGTGTAGAAGTCCTTAGGTATGATGATAAAAGGAGAAAAATGAGATATGGGAAGAGTGCGGACTAAGACTGAGCTAGTACTGGAATAAACCCAACAAGGTTCTAGCTATGAAGTCTCGGTAAGCACTGAAGGGGTTGAAGAATTAAAAAGAATTGAATGAGAAAAGGGTGATAACAAATAGCCCTCCATTTATTCAACCTTAGGGCAGAAACCGGGTTCACTTCATATGCTACTGATGGTAACATCGGTATTGAAGACAAAGACGTCATGGACCCAGTGACGCACTGCACTTCAACTTTCCAAACCACTCAAGTTCCTCTTAAAAGGACTTGTTTCATTCTCACGGAGAACCGACATTATCTATCGACTTTCTCTTAGAGATTGTTGATATTGAAGAAGGAGACCCTCTCCCTAGTCTCCGGGACAGGATCCAGATATGCACAAATTGAGTCTAGAGCCACGAGATCATCAATAAATCTCATTAGGACACTTTCAATTAAGACTCTCTGTTTCACACAATGTGGAAAGAGAGATTATATCTTGAGTCCTACGCATTATCCTTGTGGTATTGCCAGAACATCTGAGTGATGTGTTTACACACTCACAATGAAGATGGAAAGCCTTCTGGAGCCAACATCAAACAAGCTCCTGGTAGGTGGCATGTGAGATCTATTATATGGATCAACCATGTGACAACTGAACAGAAACAATGGGGCGATTCAATTTCTTGAATCAATCCTGGTTCAGGTTAGGGATTGACGGATATCTTTGAAAAACCGGTCTTTGTGCTTAACAACTTTTTTCTTTAGCACATCGACCGTGTATGGATATTTCAAATCAAAAGGTGTTTTATGATTGATAATTGATTTTCATTAAAACCTTCGCTGTATTGCAAAAACAATTTCTATTGAGCAATACACGATTGTTTTTCAAATCTCTTTTCATCAATCAGTGGACTTAAAATTCGCTGGTTCACTCACTCCGTGTTGTCTTCTTTGAGACGTTCCGGTTTGAGAACAGCTAGAGGAGCTGCGAAACCCTGTCAAGGAAGTTCTTCGGAATTATACCTGATCACAGGCAGTACATGTACTGATCAACGGGGAACCGTGGGCCGTGTACCTCAATTCAACGAAAGTGATCAAAGACACTTTCGTGCGATTTATTGCTAACTGTTGTATGTAGGTACGCCCGACGTTTGCAGCTGATCAGAATGAAGCGGTCAATCCATAGCCGCATGCTCACTTAACACATTCATCTCAAAAGAAATCATGACTAGTGCATCAATGACTCTGATATTTTCACTCCATGCTTCTGCTACGCTGCTGTCAATATCATGAATCAACTAATGCTTCCGCAACTCTGATGAGAAGATATCATGATCCAGAATGTGAGCATGTCGGTCCTAAAGTCACAACACCACAATGGATGTCTGAAAGATTTTTTTTGATTGCTGATGATCTCAAAAGCTGGTTCATATTTACTATCACGTGGATCAGAAATGGACCTCCAATTTAAAATGCAAATCTATGCAGACTTTGAAGTTGCGCCACTTATGCACTATGTTTACGATGTTGATGTATGAAAGTCTACGAGCTCAAGAACCAAGTCAAGAATAGAATGTTAGGTTCTGTAATGTAAAACATGGGGTGACCTCCCTTAGGGGGAGATTGTTAGGAATTAGAAATTCCAGGTATTGAAGAGTCGGTCACCCCAACTATTATCTAGCACAAGTTAGCTCGTAGATTTGTCATTAGTTACGTTTTTATGTAGTTAATTCGTTAGTTATTAGCTTAAGATAGTTTAGTTCAACACCGTGGAGGAAGGTCGGGTCTTTACCCACTGTATCCCTGATCCACAGGCCGTCAGGAGGTCGTTTAGTTTGTAACCTATAAATACCCTCTACCTTGCAAGGTAGAGGGTTGGATGTTCTTTTGGTAATCTAATATTCTACAAGTTTCTCTTGCTAGAATGTCCCACTCTTTCTCTCTCTAAAACCATCTATGTGCTCATTGTGTTAATGTTATGATGTGTATGTGAAATCCAATATCTTACATCTGGCTTTTTGGTTGGTGTCTTTTTAGCTTTATCAATTTCTTGTTTTGTTTGTCCCTTTTTACCTCCTGCATTTTTTCCCGGTTCCTCATCGGTTGTTGGCTTAGTTGGTACTACTCTAGCTTGCTGTTTAGTTTGTGCCACTTTAGCCTCTGCTTTTGATTTTATTGCAACAACAATTTTTTCTTTACTTTTGGATCCAAGTACATCGACAGTTTGTTCATTTGCCACTTTTGTAGTATCACTTTTCTTTGCCTTTGATTATGTTGCAGCAACACTGTTTTTCTTTTGTTGTTTGTCAATATCCATTGATTTTGGCTCATCAACAATTTTGACTTTTGGTGCAACAGATGCCAAAGGAACCACATCAAATACATCAGTTGATTCCTTTTCTGTATCAAGAGTTGTCTTTTTATTTGCATTTGATTTTTCAACTTTCATAGCATCAAAGTTTCTAGAACTATTGCGTTTTAGCTTTAACTTCAAACTATGGTAGGACGGAGTTGCATCTGCAGCTTTTAAAATTTCTTCTAATTTTGTTGCACTGGCAGTTAGTGCATCAGCAACTATCCCTTTTGGGTCATTTGTTATATCAGTAAACAGCAATGACAGTTTTGTGATTCTGACAACCACCTCAGCTTCATTCAAGCTTGGTTTGCCTTTCATTTCCCAATCCAGGTGTGATAGTGAAACATCTTGTACATGATTTATTTTTCTTTTATCACTTGAAACTATCTTTCCAGGTTCCTGAGATTCGGTTAAAGTTTCTATATCTTCAAGATCATCATAGTGCATCTCTTGGGTTTGTGTCTCATACTCAGTTGTGGATTGAGTTCCGTATTGATTCGACTGTGAATTCAACAATAAGGAAATATCAAAGGGAACAATAGCGTTATTTTTTGTCGCAGCTAAATCTTTCCCCGAAACTAAATCACCCTTCTTTTTCTTCTAATTACTTCTTTTGTTCTCAACCAAATCGTCCTTTTGTTTTGCTTTATTGCTAATTTTGTTCTCATATAAATCATCTTTCTTTTCCTTTTCATTTCTACCTGTCCCTAGCAATTTCATCATTTTCATTTTCTTCTTTTTCACCATCTTTATCATTCTTCCCACCGTTTTGATCATTCTCATCTTTTACATCATCACAATCTTTATCATTCTCCCAACTGTTTTCATCATTCTCATCTTTTCCATCATCACCATCTTTATCATTCTCCTCGCCATTTTTATCATTCTCAACTTTTCCATCATCATCATCTTTATCCCTATCTTTTCACAAGAAAGTAAAAAAGGCTGTTGTTACAAAGGTTGTTGAACACAAGGCAGATAAAAACAAAAAGGCAGCTGGAAAGGATCCTAAACATATTGCAGCTGAAAAGAATCCTAAACGTACTGCTGCTAAAGTGAAAAGTGCTAAGAAGAATCTCGTTTTTGTTACTGAAAGTTCAGATTCAGAACCGGCTCTGGTCATAGAGAAGAAAGTTAAAAAAGATAAAGGCAAGTTGGATGATGAAGATATAAAAGAAGATGTTAAAAAGACTGATCCCAAATCTATCAAAACAAGAATGTCACCGAGAAGTTTGAAAAAGGTTCTTGATACATTGAGACCTCTTCATGTGGAGGAATTAGAAAAGATGGGATTTGGTGATTTTCATAAAAATTTTAATTTTGATTCTACACCATCAAATTTAGGGATGTGGCTTGTTAGAAGTTTTGATTCAAAAACTTGCTCGATCCAAATGCAAGATGGAAGAAAGATTAAAATTACTCGAGAATTGGTTCGTAATATGCTTGGAATCCCAATGGGGGATATAAAAGTTGAATCACTTGAAGAAAAAAAATCTATTCAAAGATTGGAAATTTCGAATTTGTTTCCTTATCCTCTTCTCTATATTTGCTCATGGAAACAAAGATGGGACGGTAAATGAGAAAATTATACCATTTCTTTCTAATACTGATAATGTTTCACATATTCAAAATTCCCATCTTTGTTTTTGTCCCATCTTTGTTTTCGTGAGCAAATATAGAGAAGAGGAGGACAAGGAAAGATGATAAAGATGGTGATGATGGAAAGATGAGAATGATCGAAACAGTGAGGAGAATGATAAAGATGGTGAAATGAAGAAAATAAAAATGATGAAAATGCTTTGGACAAAGGTAGAAATGAAGAGGAAAAGAAAAATGATTTGAATGAGAATAAAAGTAGCAATGAAAGCAAAATAGAATGACAATTTGGTTGAGAACAAAAGAAGTAATGACGACAAAAAGAAGGATGATTTAGCTCCGGGGAAAGATTTAGTTGCGACAAAAAATAACGCTATTGTTCCATTTGATATGTCTTTATTGTTGAATTCACAGTCGATTCAATAAAAAATTCAATCCACAGCCGAGTATGAGACACAAACCCAAGATATGCACTATGATGATCTTGAAGATATAGAAACTTTAATCGAATCTCAGGAACCTGAAAAGATAGTTTTAAGTAATAAAAGAAGAAAACTAAATCCTATACAAGAGGTTTCACTATCACAGCTGGATTGGGAAATGAAAGGCGAACCAAGCTTGAATGAAGCTGAGATGGTTGGCAGAATCAGCTCGACAAGGGTGATGATGAACTTTTCTTGTGTGTTTTGGACTCAATAAAATATAATAAAGATCAAAAGAACTAGTATTGATGACAGAATTAGGACAAAAAATAAAGAATGCCAAATGCTCTTATGACTTTTAATTTCTCTACTTAATTTGGAATAATTTATGTAGCTAATATCATATTTCATGTCCCCTAAAGTAAATAAACAAACATGGCTATATTTAACAATAAGTTAGCGAGGAAAGATCATTTACATATAAAAAATTTCTTGCACAAGAAAGAACCAATCTTAACCCCTCATTTGTTTTTATTAGATAACAAACACACTTTCAACCATTTGTATCACAAATTAATATCTTTTCAATTGTCAATATCTTTTGGCAAAGTTTTTTTTGTCATATTTTCACTTTTTTTTTTCATCTTTTTTTAGGTTGTTGAAAATTGCATGAGAAATCATATGTGATTCAACACTAATTTGAATATTCGAATATTTAAAACATGTATGTAGTAAAATGAACATAACATTTTCTACAAAATTCTAAAAGTTTCACCTTTTTTTTGTTCTGGAAACTAGATATTCATAGCTTTCCAACCATATGTAACACATTAGATTTCAAATTGTAAATTAGTGTAGTTAATTCGTCAAAGTTGAATAAAACACATAATATCACATGTGATTTTTACAACACGTGATCTCAATCACATATGACTTTTACCGCACGTGATCTCATTCACATGTGATTTTTACCATATTTTTTTTTCACACGTGATCTCAAATATAGTGTATGATATATGGTTGAAAAACCTTGAATGTGTTTTATAGAGGAAAGTCTTTGATCTATACATCAATACTTATGTCAAATTTAGTACAGGTGTTTTTGTTCGAACTACCATATAAGTGTTAAATCACATATCACTACAAAAAAATCTTACCTGTGGGGGAGTGTTAAATCACATATCACTACAAAAAAACCTTACATGTGGAACGATATTCTCGTCCCAAAATTACAAACAATGTCGGTCCAATGAAAATATGGCACGACATTTCGTTCCAATGAAAATATGGCACAACATTTCGTTCCAAATAGGTAGTCTCTTTTTTGTTGACCCAAAAATATTTGGTACGACATCCTTTTGTTACTTTGGGACGACAATAAGCTGGGCCCCATGAGAAATTACTTTTAAACTAACAAATTAAATTACTTTTAAACTAACAAGTCACAAATTTACTAATTAACTTGTCTCAAACTAACAAGTCACAAACTTATAAAGCTAACATGTCTCAAAGTTTTAAAGCTATAAAGTCAACATAAATCCACGATACCATTCGGCAAATCAATTACCATTACATAAAATTAACATGTCTAAAAGTCATAAAACTTCCCGCCTACTCCTCATAGTATTCCTTGCCCGACTCCTCGTAGTACTCCTCGCCCGACTCAAACTCATCCTCCGCCGCCTCATTATTATCATCATATTATCCAAATCATTATTATCAATATTATCAACTTGGCTCAAATGAGGATTATTTGGTAGGATGTATTTGTTAAGGTTTGGTGGCGGCATTGAATATTTAGAACTAGAACCCGGGCACGTAGTAGAGTTGGGAAAGATAGGACGATAACAATTGCCAAATAAAATTAACATGTCTAAAAGTCATAAAACTTTCCGCCTACTCCTCATAGTACTCCTTGCCCGACTCCTCGTAGTACTCCTCGCTCGACTCAAACTCATCCTCCGCCTCCTCATTATTATCATCATTATTATCCAAATCATTATTATCTATATTATCAACTTGGCTCAAATGAGGATTATTTGGTAAGATGTATTTGTTAAGGTTTGGTGGCGGCATTGAATAATTAGAACTAGAACCCGAGCACGTAGTAGAGTTGGGAAAGATGGGACGATAACAATTGCCAAAGGTATTATTGGGGTCGATAATGGGATAAATAGGGCCGGGAATGGGAGCTTGGAAACCAACTGGGTCGGGAATGGGAAAAGGGTCAGGAAATGGAGCCCAGGGAAAGGGAACAGGAAATGGATTACCTTGTCTGTTGTAATGGCTAAAAAACTGTTCAAGGTATGATTCGAACGCCCCCAACTGTAGAATAAGCCGCGCTAGCATGTTCCTTAGCAAATCTAGCCTCTTGCTCAGCCACGCGAGCCCGTTCTTGCGCCTCCTCAGTTTGCTTCCTCATCAACTCTTTCTGCTGCTCTGCTCGGCTCAACACCTCTGTCATATGCTGCCTAGTAATATAATCTTGACCAACTGGCCGATGTGTGGACCTGTGAGAAGTTGAGCCACCACCAGGTAACCTCCTGCCCCTTCTTGGCATATTATGGCAGTTGTCACTCGAAACTATATGAGCCAATATTTCTTCACCGCTCATGTACAGGATGACACCGCTTTTGACTTGCTCTTAAAGGGCCTTCATCGCATTCTGTGTAATTTCAAAAAAAAAAAATGTATGTTAAAAACAAGTAAGTTAGAAAAAAAATAATAAATAAGAAATAACTTAATCTTAATGACGCATGTTAAGAGACAAATTACTTACGTAAGCCGTCTCGTTATCTTTGGTCTTAAATGTGCCATTTCTTGTTGAATGCCCCTTCCTCCAAGTTTGAATAAGGTCATCATTTTGACCCTTATTGTTAACCCTCTATACATACAATAAAAAATAAATTAATAATGAGATAAATATAAACAATATAAAAACCTTTAAAAATCACAAAAATTATAATAAGTCTTACATAATTGTTTCTTCCTTGAACGAACGACTGTCTCTCTTAGTGAGTTAGTATCTTGTTTTTAGCTCGATTATCTGCATTTTTGGCAGCTCTTGCCATCCATTTCGGATCTGACCACCAGTCGACCAACATCTCCCATTGCTCTTGGGTTCTATTAAGCCAGTCTTTCAGCGGCGGCGGCTGTTCCCTTGCCGCCGCAGGCGTCTCATGGGTATCAAAGTAAGCAACCTTGAGCATGTTTTTATATTTTCGGTATAGTAACCTCATCAGTAGTGTCAACCCGAGTCCTACCCTTTCCCCCACCGTACATTCATTCTTCCCAACACGAATTATGGTCTCATAATTTAACCAAGGCGCAAGGTTGAAATAGGTCTACAAATAAATATACACATTTAAACAAACACACAATTTAAATATAACACACATATCAAACGGTCGATAACAATAAGAATATAAATAAAATAAAAAATAAATATAACCTCTAGTGCCGGCATTATATGCGCTTTAAAAGGATTTGGAATTTCTTCCCAATCGCAATCAAGGGGAAGTGGCCTCACTTGTTCCCCGATAAGACTAGCCAACTGCGCTGAATAAGTGCCTATCGATGAGAAGGTACCGGAATCAAAGCCAATGGGCAAAGGGCCATTATTCTCCTTAAGAGCCGTCTTTAAGGCCCGATTTGCCGTCTCACCAAAGATCATTGAACCTACAAATATAAGTTATTGAGTTGAAATACATGTAAAAAAATTCAGTTTTATCAATAAATAATATATATAAAAAAAAATCACTATTTCTTACATGTGCAATAGCCCGACATAGTAAATGAGGGCCGTCTGAGTGGATCACCGCCAGCATCCTCACCGTGTGATCTAAGAGCTACACACGCCCTCTTTAAAAGTACAAGCACAATAACACACAATTTCGTGGACCAATTAATACTAATATACACATTCATATAAACATATGGTAACAATTTCATTCAAATTACCATTAAAAACAATTGTCATAATCAAATTAGAATTTAAGAACAATTGTCATAATCAGAATCATCGCTAGATAAAACTTCTTCAACAACAGTGGGGTTCACTTCATCATCATCAAACACGTCAATATCATCATCATCAAGGATATGAGCAACGACATCATCTTCATTATTAATAAAATCAGCATTTTCTTCAGCACCATCTGGTGGGGCATCCACTTCTGCTGATTCATCATGTACACTGAAATTTGCATACTCAAAACCAGTCAAACCAACAAACAATGAAACATCAAATGAACTGCTGCCATGTATAACATCTTGATCAGAATCTACCACATCCCGATGCCAGATCTTCCGATGATGAACATCTTCGACGACTTTCCAATGAGGTGGTTGTCTAGCAGGGTCTTCAAGGTAGAAGACTTGTGTTGCTTGTGTCGCAAGAATGTATTGTTGATTTCTAAAATCATTCTATCAGTCAAAATATTATGTATGCCATGTTCAATGTAAGAACGTCTATAGTATGGCATAGGGTTAGTAGGGGTACGGGTGTCAAACCATTTACATCAGAACAACACAACCTTACGGTTGCCCATATAAGTGAGCTCCAGAATTTCTTCGAGTTGACCATAATACATATCTCCATCAGGCCCGGGTGTTGAAACTCCACTGCTTTGAATGGTATGATGTATATCGCGCTCGTGAACCAAAAACTTCACATCGTTTCACTATGCAAACGGGGTATGTACTTACACTAGATGAAGGTCCACATGCTAAAGAGAGTACTCGGGACTACAACTTGGGTCTTTTGCCATGCTCTTTTCACGAATCTATGAAAGAGATACAAACATATTTAGATGAGCAATAAATTTGTACTACAAGGTAATATATCTAATGTGTTTACCTTGTGATTCAACCAGGGAGGAAAACTTTTTTTCACGGTATTGTTAGGAAATTCACTGCACAAAGTTAATGATATTAGAATAAGTCGTCGAAAACAAATAACTTACGAAAAAAAGGGTTCTTCAAAATATAAAAAAGAAGAAACATACTCTTTGTACGCCAGGATGTTTGCGTCTATTTCAGGACTGTTGTTAAGTATAAACCATACAACTGCCTGCATAACATCTGTATTCATCCGAATAGAGACTTCTCTACCCACCGGTTTGCATACGGACTGGAACACCTTAAATTTATCTGGTTGTTCAAGCAAACCGTCATCATTTCTGTCAGGACGATTAAATCTCGTCTTGAAATCCTTAAGATAACGCGAACAGAAAGTTAATGCTTCTTCTTCAACATAACCCTCCACTATAGAACCTTCAAGCTTGGCTTTATTTCAGACAAAATTTTTTAGCTTTTTCATGTATCTTTCAAATGGATACATCCACCTGTAATAAGCAGGTCCACCTAGAATAGCCTCTTCGGGTAAATGTATAACTAAATGAATCATTATGTCAAAAAAGCAGGAGGAAATATTTGGTCTAAATTAACCATAACATCGATCATTTGTTTTTTAGCTTTCTCCATGTCCTGCTGCATCAAATTTCAAGCACAAATCTGCTTAAAGAATAAGCAGAGCTCGATTAATGGGGTTGAAATATCTTTGTGTATGTATCGCTGAATTCCATAAGGAAGTAACCGCTGCATCATTATATGACAGTCATGAGATTTTAGGCCCGTTACTGTTAGGAATTGGAAATTTCATATTAAAGTGTCGGTCACCCCAATTATAGTCTAGCATATGTTAGCTCGTAGACTTGTAGTTATTTACGTTGTTTAGTAGTTAATTAGTCAGTTTGTAGCGTAGTTTAGTTTAGTGTATCACCGTGGAGGAAGGACGGGTCTTTACCCACTGTATACCTGATCCACAGGCCGATAGGAGGTCATGTAGTCTGTAAGTATAAATACCCCTTCCATCCATGGAAGGGGTGGTGCTTCATTTCAATCTAACCTTTTACATTTGAGAACCAAGTCTCTAGCAAGAACACCCTCTCTATCTTTCTCTCTCTAAATATGGCAATCATGTATTTTGATCATCCAAGACCACCCGAATCATTAACACATTAATATTTCGATCCTACAAATGGTATCAGAGCCAGGTTTTGTGTGTTGTGTTGATTTATGGTGGTTTGTTGTACTTTGTTAAAACTGTTTTGCATTTCTTTTTGTCGAAAATATGTTAAACAGTCTATACATGTTTTCTCATTGTTTTTGGTCAACAAATGTTGTTAACAGTTTTTACAGCTTTTACATGGTTGGAAATATTGTTAACTGGTTTTTGGTTATTAAGTGTTATCTCGTTGTGTTATGTCCAAACAGTCCTTATACGATTTTTCTTGTTACCATATCGTGAAATATTATTTGGTCTGATTTTGCTGGTCAAAACTTGTGGTCAAACTGTCATTATACAACGATTTTGTTATCATTTCCGTGAAACTTTTGTAGTAAAATGGTTACTTTTTCTTGGTCAAATGGGTCATACAATGCATTTCGTATTGCAGTTTTCTGGGTTTTATTAATGCTGATCGGAAAACTTAGTCGGAAAACTCATCGGAAAACTGTAATATCTTGCTAGCGACTTGATGAACCCAAAAACAGACCTGGCGACTTGTCTTTACAAGTCGTCTAGATTCATTGTATTTGAGTAGCGAGTTATGCTAGCGACTTAAGGAAATAATGTTAGCGACTTGTAAAAGATGAGACCTAGCTACTTGTTATTTAACAAGGTAGCGAGTTGATATTAAGAATTATAGCGACTTATCAAAAGGATGTAGCGATATGAAATGTTTAAAAAAGCTAGCGACTTGTGTTTGATATGAAATGAAGTAGCGACTTGTGTTTGACATAACCATTTAGCGACTTGACCACGACCACAACATCAAAAACCATTTACCATATCCCTATCTAACTCAAATCGACCTCAGATAGTAAATAAAACATCACCAGTCCAATTTTCATGAAATAAAAACGAAAAGGAAATGAAAAAAAAAAAAAAAAAAAAAAAAAAAAAACTCATTCAGATCTGAACCTTCATCCAACAAAATCTAATATCAACACTTCCATCACAATCACGACTTCAACTATCCCAACTCCCATCCACCAATTATCAAGACTCGACACGAACAATTAATCTCAGAAATCTTTTCGTGTTATTCAAAGAAAATCTGACCTTGAAGGTCGTATACACGAAAAAAAATACATCACTGATCCATTTGTTTTGAAGATAATGCTTCTTGTTCAATATCCGAAACTTGAATGAAAAGATTTATAACAAGATTGTTAAAATCATTTTCCTGTTTCGTTCGTTGAATGACCTTAAACGATAAACAAACAAACAAAAAAACCAACGATTTACAAACCTACATTTGGTTATTTCTTACATCTCGAAGCCTTCTCATCATTTGAAAAGCCATCTTTGTGGCTGCTTCATGACCTCGAGCCATCCCTGTGGCGAGGTCAAGACCTTGGTAAACCATCCGTCTTATGGTCTGTATTATGTGAATGATAATTGAAATTATCATTGGGTGCTATTTGGTTGATGAAACTGAGGGAGGCGTATGTTTTCTTTTTTGAGATTAGAGTTACTCATGATTTGGTTAAGTGTCATTTTTGAGGGGTTTTAAACACCGATTGTTTAGGGTAAAAATGGAGATGAGAATCAGTGATATTTTCTTTCATCCGGTTGGAGAAATTATAAGATGGGAGGCGAAGTGTTTGAGGTAAGAGATGTTTAGGGTTAATATTATGACCTACATATTAGGGTTGTAAGTCTTATATAACCGGTTATATGGGTGGGTTGTTGGATCAGTACTTTGAGATTGTTTAAGTTTGTAATGGGCTGACTTGGACTAAGCTATTACATGGACGTGGGTTGTTTCATTAATTCGAATGGTGGACTGGGTCTAACGTTTGATTGGCTGGATATTATTGTGTATATGTTAAAACACAAGATACGTTACGTGATGATTGATATATGGATCAAGTAATACTGATATTATGATTAATATGTATTGAGTGCAATAATTAAGCCTAATTTAATGAATACATGAGTCGCTTGATAATGGTTGGCCGTATGATAAGTCTTGTATCGGATACTAGGGTATAATGGATTATTGAGTATGCTAATGTATTGGATCCAAATCTTTACATTGGCCGAAACTAGAATAGGAGATTATGTTGTGTACCTCAGATGTGATATGTGATAAATGGACCGAATCGTGTTGTGCTAAATTGGATCGAGTTGTGTAATATTGGATATATTTGTAGACCGAGCGTTCGTTGAATATTGGTACATGCTCGTGAATTGGAATTTATGGCTGATGATAATTTATGGGCTATGAGTTATTCATGGTGAGATTTGCTGATGAGACCTGTTGTGATGAGGTTTGATTCTTTGTGTTATACATTTTCATGGAATTTAGTATGTCACGGCTTGAATTAATAATTGAACAAGGTTGACTACGGGGATGTTTGGACGATATTTCCTATTTGGATTTGAAGTGAGATTTTTTCGGGCATTGATTGAGCTCCAAACAGTCAGGTTTTATCACACAAGCTAACCACTTGTGAATGGTCAACCGTAATAAAAGTCCAAACAGTCTAGAACCAAATGCAATTAAGATTTGGAGAATATAGTGTTTCCACAGGTCGTTAAGTCCCACGGAGGATGAATGGTGTTTAACACGTTCAGATGTCGAATAATCACTAAGGATAGTGATCAGTAAGGATTTTGGAATATTTATACCTAAAGAAAAAGTTTTGTAAATTACAGGGGCTTAAATGCAAATTAAAGAAAATTAAAAAGCTAAAATATATTAAATAAACGCTATCACTATTTTTAAAATGATGTTTTTCTTGATTTATAAAACAAAATAACTTAAATAAACTATTTTAATTAAAACGTAAACTTAAATTATCTAAAAACGTGACCTAGAATGAAAACGTGCGTTATATGTAAAAATTACGCGAGTGCGCAAGGAAAAACGTAAAATTTATGAAATAAAAGTCCTACGAATGTAAAAACAATTTTCTTACTTACTATATGACAAAAGAAAATTTTAGAAAAAAGATTTATATTTTTTTGACTTTTATATTTTTTTTTTACGAATTAAATACTATTTTACACTAATTAAATGTTTAAAAATACTAAAACTATTAAGAAAAATCTGAAACTTTTTTGTAAAATACTTAATACTAATACAAGGCTAGGAAAAATATAAAAAGTGTGATAACTTATTTTAATAAGCTAGAAATAAGCTAATTTATGCGTATAAGCTATATGGAACAAAAAGGGTTATGTATTAAATTATGCAAAGGATTACCAGTCAAAGACCCAAGGGCAGTTGGTATGGTGTGTGTGTGGTGAGCTGGGTGGCCAGTGTTCGAATCCCAGCAATGGCTTTTTTCAAACTTTTTATTTTTTTGATTTTTCTTTTTGAAACTGAATAAGCACACTGAGATAAGCAATTTTCAAAACTACAACTTTTTATGAAAACCACTAATAAGCTCAGTTTGAGCTTATTTTTCTTAACAGTTAGTAAAAAAATTGGAATAAGCACAAAGATTAAGTTAAATTGCTAATAAGCTAGAAAATAAGCTAAGGTTAAATGAAAATGAGCTAAACTAGTGATAATAAGCTAGAATGATAAATGAGAAGGCAAAATAACTTATAAATAAGCACTTAAACAAACCAAAATAAGCATAAGCTTAACTGTTTGCACAGTGTACTGTTGGGTTTTCTAGGTACTTTTGAGCTTATTTTTAAGCACTAAGATAAGCTAGAAAATGAAAGTAAACACTGGGACTAACAAGTTAACCAACTCAGCTTTCCAAAAAGCTAAAGCTCTCACTGTGGTGTTGGCTAATGAGCTTATGGTGAGCTTAAGAAAAAGCTAGTAAACACTGAGTAATGACTCAATGTATACTGAGTGTTTTGGACAAACAAAAAGCAATAAGCTGACTAATCAAATAAGCTAGAAATTGAAAAATAAACATTGGGACCTTGAGACAGCTATGTGAGCTTCTCAAAAAGCTAAGGTACACAAGCTAATACTCACTAATGAGCTCTGTGAGAGCTTGTGAAATAGCTTGTAAAACTGGTGCACAGGGCATATTTTGACTTTTTAATAAAATGTGCAGTTTGACTTATTTGAGATTCTAATGATCCTGAGTTACTAAATATGTTACATTAAGCTATTATGAGATTAAATTAGGCTAGATAAACAACTTTTAAAACAGTATGAA
The DNA here is from genome assembly GCA_019973895.1 of Chrysanthemum seticuspe. NCBI lineage: Eukaryota > Viridiplantae > Streptophyta > Magnoliopsida > Asterales > Asteraceae > Chrysanthemum > Chrysanthemum seticuspe. Next base: position 255,536,105 of record BPTQ01000002.1, on the reverse strand, counting down.
TGATTATTCTATCTATATTTCTAACAGTGAGGTAGCAAATAAGATTCAAAGATCAATTTGACTATGTAACAAGTTAGTACTAGTTTTTATTGTTGCACTGAGATATTAGGTACCTATGTTACATAAAACAACTAAGAACAATAGCACTAACAATCTCAAACACAGGTAACACTCACAAATCCAAACACCCCTTAATAAGGCTGTTTTGAAGCTTTGAGTACTAAAACAAACTTTTAAACCAAGAAATCTATCTATTAACTGATATTGACTATATTTAAACAGGATTAAACTAGAATTAACAAGTTTTAATTACTAAAACTAGGAAATGTAAATTTCAAAGAAATGGCTTACAAATTGTATCTTTGCACTAAACTGAGGACTGAGAACTGAGAATACTCCTAATAGCTTTCCAAAAAGCTTCTAACCCAAGAGCAATTCATAGATCATCCTGCTTCAGCTTTGATCACCATCTCCATGGATTTTTTATTTTTCAACTATTTTATTTGTATTTTTGGTGATTTTTGCTTTTTTGTTTCTAAACTGATTTTAAAGGTTACTAATAGCTTAAATAAGCTATAAAGGAGCTTATGTGATCTTATGAGTTCAAGACAACAACTACAAACAACATTCAAACTATCATGAGATTTTTGAACTTTGAAAATTTGAACAACTGAAATTAAACTTGAAACTTGAAATTACTTATTGCAAAAGTTGTATAATACACTGAGATGACTTAAAAAAGTACTTGAAAGCTTAGAATTACACTGGAAATTTGAAAATAATTAAAACGACATACATTTAACTAAATTAAGCTAGATAGTCTTCACATAGCTTCTCTTTCTCTTTATAATGATCTCATTGATCTTTGTGTCGACCTCTGAGACTTTCCCACCTATTTCCAGCCATTGGATGCATTGAATTCATCATAATCGTCCAAGTGTAATTTTGGCGCCAAAAAAGTCATTAGCAGGTTTATGCATTTAAAGAAGTTTGGGGGATTGTGGAGGTGGAGGGGAGTTGGTATACAAGTGGAAAGACAGGTGTAAATGTGGAAAATTGGTGGAAAAACCACCTGGTTTTGGTTTAACAGGTGAGGAGAAGGAGATGAACAGTGCAAACGGTTTTGGGCGCGTTTGACTTTATTTGACTTTTTGATATTAATAAGGCTGGGGTCAAAATGGGAGGGGGGGGGGTCACAGGTTTATATGGTAGGGGTCTTTTGTTTTGGACTGGATTAATAACAAAGAAAGGGTCCGTTTGGTTTTGTATTAATAACAAGGACCATTTGTGTAATTCGGCCAAACTTGAGGGACCAAACCTGTCACTTTTCCAAACTTATCAAAAGGACCATTTATGCCAATATTATATAGTACAAGGACCAATTTTGATTATTTTCCATTTTTATAAATCCAATGACTATTTTTGACACTTTTTAAACTTTAGGGACCTTTTCTGCCATTTGACCAAAGATTCATTCAAGGACCATTTTTGACAACTTAGAATATTTCAGGTACCTTGAATGATAAAACTCCACATTTTTGGATTCCAGGGACTAGATTTGACAACTTTTGAAACTTGGGGGACTAAAACTGCCAATTATGCAAACTTGATACGTTTTTCATCTGATTTTGATATTTTTGCATTTAAAACACATAAAACACTTATTTGTGATATTTTTATCATTTTGATGCATTTCTGAGTGTTTTCAGATGTTTTTGGCATTCTAAACAGTACAAAAATGATGAGTATTTAGACACTCATCAATCCCCCACACTAAGATATTGCTAGTCCCTAGCAATGTTTTGAGAAAAATTAATGGATTTCATCTCTTTACCAAAAGCCATTACTTCTGGAGTAGCCAGTTGTTTCAGTTCAAGTAAGAACCTTGGTACAATGATAACCAAATGATTTTGAGCAAATCATAAACTGTAAACGGATTTGATTTGTCTTTACCAGAAGCCGTTTGCTTCTGGACTAGCCAACTCTTATATAAATTATCAATATTATCTTTGGTGAGCCGATTACCAATTATGGATTTCCAACTGCCTTTACCACAAGCCATAAACTTGCGGGCTAGCCAACTTTTCACTAGTTAAAGATATGGTGAGTTGAACACCATACAATTTTGGGCAAATTGCAAGCCATAAACGGATTTGAGATATCTTTACCAAGAGCCGTTTGCTCCTGGATTAGCCAATCCTTATGTGGGTTAGACACGGCGGACTGATTACCATTTGCTGAGTAAGTGAAAAACACTTACTCCAAAAAAAAAAAATTGGCCAAAAACGGGGGAATTGGGTGGAATAATTACATGATAAAATTCGTGAGAATTCCCCCCCACACTTAAAAATGAATATTGCCCTCAATATTAAAAGTACCGGCGGTTATGCCGAAACATAGAACATAAAAGGGAAATACTACGGCCATTATTTTATTTTTGATATATACACATTTTTTTTTTTTTTTTTTTTTTTTAGAGAATTTATATACAACAGCGGGGGGCAACTCCCCCCCAGTATGCTTTGTGCTCGAGCTCAATCGGAAGATGACATGCCTTTCCGTACACTAGCTTGTATGGAGTACACCCGATGGGTGTTTTATAAGCTGTACGGAAGGCCCAGAGTGCGTCAACCAGTTTATCCGACCAGGATGCACGATTTTCGCCTACTGTCCTTTCTAGAATTCTTTTAATACCACGGTTGGAAACTTCCACTTGCCCACTTGTTTGGGGGTGGTATGCAGTAGAGAGACGGTGGGTTACATCATACTTTTGCATGACACGATCAAATTGATCATTGCAGAAATGTGTACCACGATCACTGATTATAGCTCGCGGAGTTCCAAACCTAGCAAAAAGAGATTTTAAAATTTTCACAACAACTCGGGCATCGTTTGTAGGTAAAGCTTTCGCTTCAACCCATTTTGACAAATAGTCAACAGCCACGAGTATGTATTTGTTTCCTCGAGATGATGGAAATGGCCCCATAAAGTCAATGCCCCAGATGTCAAAGATCTCACACACTTGAATGGCGTTTTGCGGCATTTCATTTCTTTGAGATATATTTTTGTGACGTTGACAAGCGTCACAGGTTTTGACAAATTCGTGGGCATCCTTGTAAATAGTGGGCCAATAAAACCCGGAGTCAAACACCTTTTTGGCAGTGTAGTTTGGACTATGATGGCCCCCGGTGGGTCCAGCATGGCAAGCTTTGAGAATGTCCATAGCTTCTTGTCCATAAACACACCGTCGGATGACTTGATCCGCACAGATTTTGAATAAGTAGGGGTCGTACCAGAAGTAATGTTTAACATCCTTGAAGAATTTATTCTTCTGTTGGGTCGACATCCCTTTCACTATGAAGTTACCCGCATGGTAATTTGCGAAGTCAGCAAACCATGGGGTAGTAGAGTTTCCCCGAAAAGAAACCGCATTGAGTGTCTCGAGAGGAAATGTTTCATTTATTTCCTTTTTCTCGAAAACATCTTGGTGAGGGTTCTCTAATCGGGACAGATGATCAGCAGCCAGGTTCTCAACTCCTTTTTTATCACGTATAATGATATCAAATTCCTGGAGGAGGAGAACCCAACGGAGCAATCTCGGCTTTGCATCTTGTTTTGCAAAGAGATATTTGAGAGCCGAATGATCCGTATACACCACACATTTGGTCAAGATTAAGTATGGCCGAAACTTCTCAAACGCATACACCACGGCTAATAGCTCTTTTTCTGTGGTGGTGTAATGGGTTTGAGCTTCAGTCATAGTCTTACTTGCGTAGTGAATAGGCTGAAAATGCTTGGATCTACGTTGCCCTAAGACTACACCGATAGCAAAATCACTTGCATCACACATGAGCTCAAAAGGCAAGTCCCAGTCGGGAGCAACGAGAATGGGTGCTTCAGTAAGCTTTTTCTTTAATGTTTCAAAAGCTTCGATGCACTCGGGTGAGAAGATAAATGGAGCATCTTTTTCAAGAAGATGGGTCATAGGCCGGGCGATTTTAGAAAAATCTTGTATGAATCTGCGATAGAAACCGGCATGACCTAAAAAACTCCTAATACATTTGACGGTAGTAGGATGAGGCAGTTTAGCAATAACATCGACTTTTGCTCTATCGACCTCAATCCCGTTTTTGGAAATCTTATGGCCAAGGACAATGCCTTCTTTGACCATAAAGTGGCTTTTCTCCCAATTTAGACAAAGATTGGTGTCTTCACACCGTTTGAGCATTTTTTCTAAATGGAAGAGACATGTTTGAAACGAGTCCCCAATGACCGAGAAATCATCCATAAACACCTCCATTGTTTCCCCGATCATGTCGTGGAAAATGGCCATCATACATCGTTGGAACGTGCCAGGAGCATTACATAGGCCAAAAGGCATACGTCTGTAGGCAAAAGTTCCTTATGGGCAGGTGAATGTGGTCTTCTCTTGATCCTGTGGATCAATGGGAATCTGAAAGTACCCCGAGAAACCATCAAGGAAACAATAGTATTCGTTCCCTGCTAATCTCTCAAGCATCTGATCCATGAAGGGTAGAGGAAAATGGTCTTTTCGGGTGGCGTCATTCAACTTACGATAGTCAATGCAAACACGCCATCCTGTAACCAATCGAGTTGGAATTAACTCGTTATCTTCATTTGTGACAACAGTTATGCCACCCTTTTTAGGAACACAGTGAATTGGGCTAACCCAAGGACTATCTGAGATCGGGTAAATTAATCCTGCATCAAGAAGTTTGATAACCTCCTATTTGATAACATCATGGATTTTTGGATTTACTCTTCTCTGATGTTGAACTGCTGGTTTGAAGTCATCCTCCATCAAGATTTTGTGAGTACAAAACTCAGGGTTGATACCCTTAATGTCGGAGAGTTTCCAAGCAATTGCTTGCTTATGTAACTTCAAGACCTTTATGAGAGCAGCTTTTTCATCTTTACTCAAATCTCGAGCAATAATGACGGGTAATTTATCATCACCTTCAAGAAATGCATACTCGAGATGAGGTGGTAAGTCCTTAAGTTCGACTTCAGGAAATTCTTCAATTTTCTCAACTGACTTGACTTCCTTATTATGAAGCTTGACGGGAGGGAGTGATGATGATGGATCATCATTAAGCAACTTCTCAATGAGAAGTATGTCCCCCTCAATGTCGATGGGAGCGTGATCAATTTCCCATGGAACAGAATCACTAGACAAGTAGGCTTCAATCTCTTCCAAGATGAAGTCACTTTCCTCAAATGGAGTGAGAGAAGGAGTAGAATTGGCAATGATGGTTTGAGATGAATGAGTGATATTATCACTCGAAGAATTATGATCATAACCAAGAACTTCTTGAGAGTACTCTTCAGAAGCAACATCAATGATATCTATTCGGTTAACCGACTCAGAATCATAGTTTGCGGAGTACCTCGAAGTTTGATCAAGGTTAAAGGTGACAGCTTCATTACCTACACGTAATGTGATTTCTTGCTCAAATACATCAATGAGAGCACGGCCCGTTCTCAGGAATCATCGTCCAACAATGAGAGGAACCCGATGATCGGCATCGAAATCAACAACCACAAAGTCAGCTGGAAAATGGAACTTTCCTACTTTCACAAATACGTCCTCGACAATGCCAAGAGGACGGGATATTGTACGATCTGCAAGCTCGAGAGTCATGCATGTAGGAGTAAGGTCCGGAAGAGAAAGTTTCTTCCATACTGAATAAGGCATCAGATTGATGCTTGCACCAAGATCGGCTAAGGCAAAGCATTCAACCATTCCTGGAAATACACAAGGTAAGAGAAATTTTCCAGGATCTCCAAGCTTTTCGGGAAGCTTCTTCAGGATAACTGCAGAGCAGTTCTCGTTCAGAGGAGTTTTTGCCATTTCAAACAGCTTTTCCTTGTTGCTTAACATGTGTTTGAGAGTTGATGCAAACTTGGGCATCAGCATGATAGCATCCGCAAAGCTTATGTCAAAATGTAGCTCTTGGAAAATTTGAAAAAATTTGTCCATTTGATGACTGGCTTTTTCGCGGAGCTTTTGCTCATTCAAACGTGATGGGTAAGGAATAGAAGTTTTGGATTTGGGGTTTTCAACGGGAGCTACTGGAGGTTCAAAAACAACTCCTGGATTGGATTTGGGTTTCTGGACAACTTGAGGATGGACATTGTTGGTACCTCCGTTATTAGTAGGAAGTTCCTTGTCCTTTTGTAGCCTCAGATTCACTTTCCACTACCTTTAGGAGAGAAGAAGAAGAGGTAGTAGGAATAGCGGGTCCATTGTATGAAACACCATTTCTGGTTGTGATCGCCTTTGCATCGCCCCTCGGGTTAGCGATCGTGTTGCTCGGTAAAGTACCTGAGCTCGAGGGTCGATCATTTAAAGACTTCTTAATGTCAGAAATCTGGCTAACCAACAACCTGTTCATTTCATCTTGGGATTTCATGAATTGTTTCAATAACTCATCAGATGATGGTCCAGTTGGAACAATGGCTTGAGTTTGATTAGGAAAATTCTGGCCTCTAATGTTAGGATTAGGGCCTTGATTTTGAAAATTTCCTTGGTTAGGATTCATATTCCCATGAAATTGATTCCCTCGATTAAAATTGTTTTGATTAAGGTTTCCTTGATGTTGGAAACCTTGATTTGGTCCGGGATAGAAATTACCTTGGTTTTGATAACCTTGGTTCATTCTAGGTTGGTTTTGATTCCGGTTCTGTATGTTAGGATTTTGGCTAAAACCGGGTGGTGCCTGATAAGTATTAGCTCGGTAGTTTGGTTCATTTTGAGGACGGTATTGATTACCTCCCTGATTTGAAGTACCGGCTATAGCATTGGCTTCAAACGGACTACCATCAGTGGCAGTACAGTTGTAGTATGCATGAGGACCACCACAAGTAACACAGACTTCAACTTTCTTCACTTCACCATGTGATGGTGTCTGTGTGAAAGTGACTTTCTTTTGGTTTGCAAGAACCAAAGCCTGAACAATATCCGTGAGTTTGTCAATCTTAGCATCGGTGCTAGATGTATTCACGGGAGATGAAGTAGAAGGTCCAACATAAGACTGAGTCTGATATGTCTTTGTTCGGAAAGGGCGGACCTGGGACTTGTTTTCAATGATTTGCAAGGCTTCTTTTGTGGTCTTGCTCAAGAAATTACCTCCCGCGGAGGCATTTAAAGAGTCTTGGTCAGCTTGTCTCAGACCATTGTAGAAAGTATCCATTTGCATTAACTCGGTAAAACCATGATGCGGACACTTGCGGAGCAATTCTTTGTAACGATCCCATGCCTCCCCGAATGATTCATCAAATCTTTGAGAGAATTTCATTATCTCATTCTTAAGACTTGTAGTTCGGGATGGAGGATAGAATTCGTTAACAAACTTAGTGACTAGATCTTCCCATGTCTCAATGGAACGAGGGGGTTGTTTCTCAAGCCAATTCCGGGCTTGTCCCTCCAGAGAAAATGGGAACAGAAGAAGCTTGATAGCTTCATGTGGGACATTCTTGTACTTGATGGTAGATGCAATCTTGTTAAACCATCGAATATGTGCATGAGGATCATCCCGCTCAAAACCATAAAATTGGCTTTGGGTTACAAGATTAAGCAACCCGGTTTTGAGCTCAAAGGTATCAGCCACGATGGCTGGGACAATAATGGCATCTCCGTAACCCTCGATGGGTGCCTGGAGAAGCTCATTCATCGGTTTGTCTTCTGCCATTACGACAGGGGGTGGTTGTGCTAGACGTTCCTCAGTCACGGCTGAAGGAGCAGAACGTCTTCTACGTCTACGAGGAATATTTGCAAGCTCAGAAAGTGGACTTGTAGAACTGGAAGAACGAGTGCGCATGCATTAAGTATAAAAATCAGTTTTCAAAACAAATGCGAGGCAAAACGACAAGTGAACTTAAACCAATAATCACAAATGAAATGGCTTCTTTGAAAAATGTACACCAAATCACAAGGACACAAAGGCAAGTTTTAAATCTTTTGTTCGGGAACTTATTAATGTTCACACCCCCAGTTGGTAAGTGTACTGCCTTGATTTGCGGTGGTTGATTTTTATGTATTTAAGTACCACTAAAAAGACGTAGGTATGGATTTGTGCTAAGGGTTTTAAAAACTTTTGGACAATATTTTTGGTATCGTCTCGTTTAACCAAATCGTACTTCTTTAAGAATCACCTTAAAGAAAATACAAGATAGAAAACGTTACGATCGTTTTGTTTGTTTTATATTTTTTTTTTGGTGTTGTTAACACTTTAGGAAAAGTGTTAATGAACTTTTTGATTTTGATTAACTTTACAAAAAACTGATTACAAAAGGTGGTATATGTGCAAGTATGGGTCTGAAAACTGCTTAGAACACGCTTACAGCCTCCCCGGCAGCGGCGCCAAAATTTGATTGAGCTCCAAACAGTCAGGTTTTATCACACAAGCTAACCACTTGTGAATGGTCAACCGTAATAAAAGTCCAAACAGTCTAGAACCAAATGCAATTAAGATCTGGAGAATATAGTGTTTCCACAGGTCGTTAAGTCCCACGGAGGATGAATGGTGTTTAACACGTTCAGATGTCGAATAATCACTAAGGATAGTGATCAGTAAGGATTTTGGAATATTTATACCTAAAGAAAAAGTTTTGTAAATTACAGGGGCTTAAATGCAAATTAAAGAAAATTAAAAAGCTAAAATATATTAAATAAACGCTATCACTATTTTTAAAATGATGTTTTTCTTGATTTATAAAACAAAATAACTTAAATAAACTATTTTAATTAAAACGTAAACTTAAATTATCTAAAAACGTGACCTAGAATGAAAACGTGCGTTATATGTAAAAATTACGCGAGTGCGCAAGGAAAAACGTAAAATTTATGAAATAAAAGTCCTACGAATGTAAAAACAATTTTTTTACTTACTATATGACAAAAGAAAATTTTAGAAAAAAGATTTATATTTTTTTGACTTTTATATTTTTTTTATGAATTAAATACTATTTTACACTAATTAAATGTTTAAAAATACTAAAACTATTAAGAAAAATCTGAAACTTTTTTGTAAAATACTTAATACTAATACAAGGCTAGGAAAAATATAAAAAATGTGATAACTTATTTTAATAAGCTAGAAATAAGCTAATTTATCCGTATAAGCTAAATGGAACAAAAAGGGTTATGTATTAAATTATGCAAAGGATTACCAGTCAAAGACCCAAGGGCAGTTGGTATGGTGTGTGTGTGGTGAGCTGGGTGGCCAGTGTTCGAATCCCAGCAATGGCTTTTTTCAAACTTTTTATTTTTTTGATTTTTCTTTTTGAAACTGAATAAGCACACTGAGATAAGCAATTTTCAAAACTACAACTTTTTATGAAAACCACTAATAAGCTCAGTTTGAGCTTATTTTTCTTAACAGTTAGTAAAAAAATTGGAATAAGCACAAAGATTAAGTTAAATTGCTAATAAGCTAGAAAATAAGCTAAGGTTAAATGAAAATGAGCTAAACTAGTGATAATAAGCTAGAATGATAACTGAGAAGGCAAAATAACTTATAAATAAGCACTTAAACAAACCAAAATAAGCATAAGCTTAACTGTTTGCACAGTGTACTGTTGGGTTTTCTAGGTACTTTTGAGCTTATTTTTAAGCACTAAGATAAGCTAGAAAATGAAAGTAAACACTGGGACTAACAAGTTAACCAACTCAGCTTTCCAAAAAGCTAAAGCTCTCACTGTGGTGTTGGCTAATGAGCTTATGGTGAGCTTAAGAAAAAGCTAGTAAACACTGAGTAATGACTCAATGTATACTGAGTGTTTTGGACAAACAAAAAGCAATAAGCTGACTAATCAAATAAGCTAGAAATTGAAAAATAAACACTGGGACCTTGAGACAGCTATGTGAGCTTCTCAAAAAGCTAAGGTACACAAGCTAATACTCACTAATGAGCTCTGTGAGAGCTTGTGAAATAGCTTGTAAAACTGGTGCACAGGGCATATTTTGACTTTTTAATAAAATGTGCAGTTTGACTTATTTGAGATTCTAATGATCCTGAGTTACTAAATATGTTATATTAAGCTATTATGAGATTAAATTAGGCTAGATAAACAACTTTTAAAACAGTATGAATGATTATTCTATCTATATTTCTAACAGTGAGGTAGCAAATAAGATTCAAAGATCAATTTGACTATGTAACAAGTTAGTACTAGTTTTTATTGTTGCACTGAGATATTAGGTACCTATGTTACATAAAACAACTAAGAACAATAGCACTAACAATCTCAAACACAGGTAACACTCACAAATCCAAACACCCCTTAATAAGGCTGTTTTGAAGCTTTGAGTACTAAAACAAACTTTTAAACCAAGAAATCTATCTATTAACTGATATTGACTATATTTAAACAGGATTAAACTAGAATTAACAAGTTTTAATTACTAAAACTAGGAAATGTAAATTTCAAAGAAATGGCTTACAAATTGTATCTTTGCACTAAACTGAGGACTGAGAACTGAGAATACTCCTAATAGCTTTCCAAAAAGCTTCTAACCCAAGAGCAATTCATAGATCATCCTGCTTCAGCTTTGATCACCATCTCCATGGATTTTTTATTTTTCAACTATTTTATTTGTATTTTTGGTGATTTTTGCTTTTTTGTTTCTAAACTGATTTTAAAGGTTACTAATAGCTTAAATAAGCTATAAAGGAGCTTATGTGATCTTATGAGTTCAAGACAACAGCTACAAACAACATTCAAACTATCATGAGATTTTTGAACTTTGAAAATTTGAACAACTGAAATTAAACTTGAAACTTGAAATTACTTATTGCAAAAGTTGTATAATACACTGAGATGACTTAAAAAAGTACTTGAAAGCTTAGAATTACACTGGAAATTTGAAAATAATTAAAACGACATACATTTAACTAAATTAAGCTAGATAGTCTTCACATAGCTTCTCTTTCTCTTTATAATGATCTCATTGATCTTTGTGTCGACCTCTGAGACTTTCCCACCTATTTCCAGCCATTGGATGCATTGAATTCATCATAATCGTCCAAGTGTAATTTTGGCGCCAAAAAAGTCATTAGCAGGTTTATGCATTTAAAGAAGTTTGGGGGATTGTGGAGGTGGAGGGGAGTTGGTATACAAGTGGAAAGACAGGTGGAAATGTGGAAAATTGGTGGAAAAACCACCTGGTTTTGGTTTAACAGATGAGGAGAAGGAGATGAACAGTGCAAACGGTTTTGGGCGCGTTTGACTTTATTTGACTTTTTGATATTAATAAGGCTGGGGTCAAAATGGGAGGGGGGGGGGTCACAGGTTTATATGGCAGGGGTCTTTTGTTTTGGATTGGATTAATAACAAAGAAAGGGTCCGTTTGGTTTTGTATTAATAACAAGGACCATTTGTCTAATTCGGCCAAACTTGAGGGGCCAAACCTGTCACTTTTCCAAACTTATCAAAAGGACCATTTATGCCAATCTTATATAGTACAAGGACCAATTTTGATTATTTTCCATTTTTATAAATCCAAGGACTATTTTTGACACTTTTTAAACTTTAGGGACCTTTTCTGCCATTTGACCAAAGATTCATTCAAGGACCATTTTTGACAACTTAGAATATTTCAGGGACCTTGAATGATAAAACTCCACATTTTTGGATTCCAGGGACTAGATTTGACAACTTTTGAAACTTGGGGGACTAAAACTGCCAATTATGCAAACTTGATACGTTTTTCATCTGATTTTGATATTTTTGCATTTAAAACACATAAAACACTTATTTGTGATATTTTTATCATTTTGATGCATTTCTGAGTGTTTTCAGATGTTTTTGGCATTCTAAACAGTACAAAAATAATGAGTATTTAGACACTCATCAGGCATGTTTACTTATTTCGTCTTCTTTCTTTCTACCCTTCCGCGAAGATGACTTGTTTGGGCATATACAGAGTGTGATCAAGACTTGGCTATTTAATTACGGTTGTGATTCTTTCTCGTTTAACACACAACGTAACCATCACTTCGGTGTCTCACTCAGTTGAGAATGTCAAGAGGTTTTGTACACTGGGTACACCGTTTCTTGTTCACGAGGATTAGTACAAGTTTAAGTAACAAATCTGGGGAATTTTACGTCATGTTCGAGTATGATATACCGGGTTTACTTCTCCATGTGGTCACTACAATAGCCGACAGAATGTGTGAATGATGTGCTTTCCAAAGTGTTGATTGGATGGTTGTTGATGTTGGATAATGAACCATTGATGAACCGCTGCATGTTTCCCTAAAACAGATATTCACTGAAACTAAAGTTGTCATAACACATTCAAGCTGACATTGTTTACGGTTTTGTCTTGATTTTGTAAAATCCCGCGAAAGAATCTATTTCTCAGTTTAAATCATAGACTTGTAAAATCCCGTGACAATGGAAACATCCGGGTAATAATTAAATGCATTTCCGGATCTATCTTATGGTTTATTCTTGGTTTTGTAAAATCCCGCGAAAGAAACTATTTCTCGGTTTAAACCCTAGAGTTGTAAAATCCCGTAATGATGGAACCATCTTGGAGAAGAGAAAGTGTAAATCTGGATCTTATTTGATGCTGGTGCTACGGTTTCTGCTTCGAAGAAGGGATAAAAGGGTGTGCTTCATAAATTGGATGTGTGTTTGGATATTCGTTATGGCAGTTTGGTTATTACATGGTTTTACGGGGTTATGTGCATTTAACTAGGGCTGAGCATCGGGTCGGAACCCAACCCGTCCCGACCCGACCCGACAATACCGAATCCCGAAAACACTCTTTAATCAAACCCGAGTCCCGACCCGTTTGATAGTCGGTCGGTTTCGGGAAAATGTCGGGCTACTCGGTCGGTTTCGGGAAAATGGCGGGCTAGCCCGATTTCACTATATATTTCCAGCTTGGCCCAATGATCAAACTCTGGCCCATACCACACAATAGTCACTTACTCACTTGTTTATCCAGACCCATATATGAGTGTCAAGTAACCATTTGCAGCAACCAAAAGACCATTTGATGAATACCATCAGTTTCATAAAAAAAAAGTATGCCTTCATCAATCGTTATCCACTTATCCAGTTCATAAATACCATCAGTTTCATAAAAAAAAATTATGCCTTCAGCCTTCATCAGTTCATAAAAAAAAATAATGCCTCATGCATAGTAACATCAATCGTTATCCAGTATCAATTGATTCATATGAGGGGTTTTTGTTTTGAGGTTGATGAGATTGATTCATAAGAGAATTGGGTGAAGAAGGATGAGATTGATTCATCAGCGAGTGATCCATTTGATGATATATTTCAGGCCAGCGGGTTACTCGGGGTTTAGTCGGGTTTTTTACCCGACCCGACCCGATACCGATTGAAGAGAATATGTGCAACCGAGTCCCGACCCGAATGTCAGTCGGTCGGTTTCGGGTGCTTGTCGGGTCGGTCGGTTTGTCGGGCTAATCGGGTATCGGTCGGTTTTGCTCAGCCCTACATTTAACCATGGCCGGGATGAAACCATTATCAAAGTTCGTTTAAATGTCAAAGAAGGCTAGATTTGAGCAGTTCAGAAGATGTGACAACGTCGTTAATTCAGTATTATTTATTTGAGGTTGAAGGGAATTATCATGGGCGAGTGTACTTAGTATCTGAAGGTATCGGGGATGGATGGATGAAGATTCTTCAAGATCCTTGTTCATGCTTATCATTAAAAACGAAGACTTGGAAATCTAGTTATTGTTGGGTGTCTTTTACCTTTTCTTTTAGCACTTGGGGGAATTGGGCTCTTACCACTACAAAATAGCTATCACTTTAAGGAGTTACGTTGTAGTGCTCAGTGTCACATTCAATTGTGGATTTTCAAGAGGTAATGTACGTCTTATACTTGATGGTTGGTTGGTTGAAGAGTATAGAGTACATAGAGAGTACTTAGAGATGCTAATGGAAATCGGCACCGCTCTTTGTTACATATGTGCAAGTTTAAGTCACGAGTTCGGGATAGTTTACTTCAGGGTCAAATTCATCATATTGGGTTTTCTCCATCAGTTGTCACTACAAAGAGCCTACTGAATGATAATGGGGATGATTACATGTTTCACCAAGAGAGCTGAAAAGAGAGAGATTATGACGTTTGAACACAACAGTTCAAGCCTCGTTCCTTAAAGAAAAGAAAAGTGTACGTGTCAGTGCGCTTTATCTTCTGAAGAAGAGAAATCTTCTTATTATGACCATTCTCATCAACATGCTTCATGCTTTTTCCATGCGCTTTCAAACATCAAGTGAACCGGGCTACTGTTGATTGTGTTCTTATTCCACTTGCTCAACTATAATGACGATGGCGACATCATGTGCTAATTTTGCGGGGGGGGGGGGGAAGTGTGAATGGAATACATTTAGATGATAATCACTTGTTTAATCAAGAATGGCATCTCCGTATGCAATTCTTGAGGGGGAGAAGAAGTGTGATAATATTGCATGGTTGATTTATATCAGAGAATAAATGGTCAAACGGCTCCAAACTCATGTAAGAACCGAGCTTCTTCTTATCGGGTCATCTTCACATGGAGTTTTTCTTCTAAGAGCTGTTGGTTGACATCTTCACATGGGCTGATTTGATTAATGACAAAGTGCTTCCAGTTGCGGGGCTGATTTCCTTAATTAACATCTTTCTGTTCTTGTTTGATTGGGAGGGATTTGAGTTAAGGGGATTTGCTATTTGTATGTAAACGGGAATGCATTTGGTGTGTTGAAGATGTTAACTATATATTCCCCAACTAGACAATCTTGAAGAAGGTCGAGTCTACAGTCGGTTCTACATTCTCTGCTACATGTTAGAAGACTAAAAGACGAGTTGCATTTGATTATCAAAAGACTTCTTCTTAATATGGGCATTTATCAAACAGATTGTCAGTTTAGGGGAGAGCACTAATTGGGGGAGAGTAATATGTCGAATTTAATCCCCAATTAGACTTGCTCACATTATTCAGCATGTTGATTCTCACAAAAACTTCAAGCGATCTTCTCAACATATTTCAAGTTTTTGGGCTTACAAAGAGTTGCTGATTCTGAAGTGTCAAAACCAGCAAGGGGGAAGGAGACACGTATCTAAACGCGAGTAAACTTGATGAACTTAATACTTCTAAGTAATTTAAGATATCCCGGGAAGACAAATGTTATTACCGCAGAGAAACTCAAGGTTTGACTCATGGCGAGTAAACTTGATGAGCTTAATACTTCTAAGTGATTGAAGATATCCCGGGAAGACAATTGTCATGACCGCAGAGAAACTCAAGGTTTTACTCATCAAGGCGTTTAGTGTTCTTATTCCAACTATGTGGGAGAAGAGATGGAAGAGTTAGTTTCTGAAGATGAAAGAGGTACACAAGTGTGTGATGATTTTGATGTTATCACAATCATCAGGGGAGAGAGATTGTGTACATTGGGGATGCTCAGCTATTTTACTTAAGGGCTTAATCAGTGATTCAGAGATATAATCACTTATTCCGGTGTTGACATCCGCAGAGATTGTCACCCGCAGAGATAATCAGTGATTCGGTCTGCTTCTTCAATGTTATCGGTTATTCTCTCTTTGGGCATTCGGGTACTTCGGGTTCTTGAGCTTCATACACTTTCTTCAGGGGGAGAGAAAAGTATACATCGGGGTTATTCTTTGGCTATTGGACTTAATCTGCTACTTCGATGGTATAAGTTTCTCTGTCTTCGGGTATGTGTATTCGGGTTCGTGAGCTCTAGTCTAAGAGACTGACTGCATCAATTCATCTACTTGAGGGAAGTGGTCTCTTGACAACTCGTTGGGGATGCATAGCTTCAGACTTCAATGGTAATGAAATTTGAGAAGAGTTATTTATGTGTGGGATGATACATTGCTGTTCTATTGGATGATATAACCTCGAACGATGAATCACGGTGATTATTCTTAAAAGGAGCAGCAAGTTCGATGATAATGGTGTGCTTCTTTGTGCACCTGGCTAAGATAAGCTTGAAAGAAAGCTTTGAATCTGCTCAGCTAAAGGATTTTCGGTTTGGGGGGAAGCTGCCAAAGTCTCACTTTCAGATGGTTCAATTTCTTTCTTCGATTCAAGAGCCCTGGAAGCTTTGGTGGTGAATGTTTAAGAGTGATGACTTCTATCTTCTACGACGTGCTGCTCGATATCCTTATCTCGGTACTCGTATCATCATCTTCTTTAACTATATCATCTAAACTATCTTTGTAAATATTTATCAAAAAGCAAAATACAAAAATATAAAACCAGAAAATCAAAATAGAAAAATATAAAATCAACAAAAACCCATAAAAATTAGAAAATTTGAAAAATTCCAAAAATATGTTTTTCTAAGACATGTCTTCTGGTATCGATAACATCTGCGGTCTTAGAAATGTCATTCAATAATGGCACGGGACCATAGATGAAGTTCGAGCAGGAGGTGTAAATATTCTTTTCTAAACATGTCAAAAATGATGGCTTGCAGTTATTTCAGGCTGTAACCCGTGCTAAAACTATGGCTTGCTATTATTTCTGATAGCAACCCATTTTTCAAAGAAGGAAAGTGCTGCGCTAAAACAATTTTCTTAAATCTCGTGCACTTATCCTAAAACAAAACAAGGAAAGCATGTCGTCAAAAAGACTACTGTTCCTACACAAATGTTTTCCCGTCTAAAATTCTTCAGGAAAATATTTGTTGTTTTTCAAAAATGGTGGTAAATGAGTTGCTATTAAATTAATCAGTTTCAGAGTTTTCGTAAAAAATTGAAAACTCAATCAATGACTTCAGCGCTTTTAATTTTTTCAGAAAATAAGTCATTGATTGAGGGGGAGAATGTTTTCAAATCTATATCATCTAACGGGCTTTCTTAATTATCGTACGTGCTTAATTAAAAATGATATTTGCCTATGTCGAAGGACTAGGAATTTAGGATATGATTGTTAGGATTAGGTGATTAGAGTTTGATTAACACGTAATTCCCTTGCTTTATACGAACTGATTGATATGTTGAATTGACTTGTATTAGTCGATTGCTGTTTGGGTGATGTCGACCACCATATATCTGTATGTGTGTTCACTAATGTATGCAGGTATATTGGTATAAAAGAATGTTCCCGATCCGGATCCCACATAATATGATGATTGGATGCCGAAAG
This sequence comes from Chrysanthemum seticuspe, assembly GCA_019973895.1. NCBI lineage: Eukaryota > Viridiplantae > Streptophyta > Magnoliopsida > Asterales > Asteraceae > Chrysanthemum > Chrysanthemum seticuspe. The sequence continues at coordinate 255,518,940 of BPTQ01000002.1, read as the reverse complement.
GAAAGGGTAACTATATCTTGGGTTGACAAATGAAGAAACAGAGCTTAATTTGACTTCCATGGAGAGTTGGCATAAATGCAACATAAGAGGTCTCACTGCATCAGCAGATGGTTTTCTTCTAAGTGATTGAAGAAACGAAGCTTAATTTGACCTCAGTTGGCATTCAAAATGCAACGTAAGAAGAAGTCTCACTGCATCTGCAGACGGTTTTCTTTCAAGCCCTACAGCAACAACGGAAGCTTCTCAACCACCTAACGTATCTTTGTGCAGGATACCATTTTTAAACAATTTTGAATAATTTGATTAAATTGTTTTGAAACTGGAAAATATTGTTTTGAAAATTAATTGGACTTAATTTTGAAAATCACCGGACTTCATTTTATAAAAAACCTAAGTCACTCAATCAACAACTACTGTCATCGATTGAGGGGGAGAGTGATTTATAATAAAATATTTTCAAACGATATTTCTTCACAAAAAGTCCGTTTGTACAAAATAAAGTGGTAATCTAAAGATTTAATGTTATGTCATGGTATGATTTTTCTTTATAATCAAGATCTTTCAAAATGAAATTTTTTTCTGTTCTTGTTTGATTGTGAAATTGTTTTTTTTTTACTTAAAGATCTCTTAAAAACTATCATACCTGACACTAACAATCTTTAATGTCTTAAATTGTTCCTTATCAGTCATTTTTTAAAATTAAATCTTGCCACGTCTTTCCCCAAAATTTTTCGAAATGATTTAAATCTTTTGGGATCACAAATCTCAATTGGTTTGAAATTTTTGATCGGGGGAGAGATAGTGATTTAAATCTATAATCTGTTTAAATGGAATTGGTTTTAGTCCTTCAAAGGCACTCCTGCCTCCATGTGCCAAACGACTTGAAATACACAATGCACATGTTGAGGAGGAGGATTTATCCAAAAACAAGATGAGTATTTAAACCTGGCCACATATTCTCCCATGTTTTCCAAACCTGATTAAATCACTTGAGATCCAAAATCTCAAAGGGTTTGCTATTTTTGATCGGGGGAGAATTTGTAATTTAATAATGAAACTTGATATAAGATGATCGTTTTGATTTAAAGTGCAAGTTCTCTCTAATGTGTGCCAAACTCTTTCATTTATTGATGCACATATTGAGGGGGAGCGAATGGTTTCTTAATGGCTTGTGTGATCGTAAATGTGCTTCAAATGAACTCTTGCCTCTATGTGATAAAATGATTTCAAATATCCTATGCACATATTGAGGGGGAGAATTTACCAAAGAAAATCAAATGGCTTTTTCTAAGGAAATTGTGATCAATAAATTATTTCAAAGAAATATTTCAAAGAACTCTTGCCTCCATGTGCTAAACAATTTCAAGATCATATGCACATGTTGAGGGGGAGGTTTTCTAAATAATCAAAACTATTAAGGTACAAAATGCTTTGATCTCGTATCACAAGTACCTTGATTGTTTTTCCAAATGATTTTTCAATTGGTTTCAAGGAAGAATGAACTGTACCAAAAGACCGACCATTTTACTTTATGTATGGAGTTATAAGGATGGTGAGGTTAGGTATTAGTTCCCACGATCTGCCAGAACCGGAGGGATCTACCCAGGGACAATCCACTAGATAGTGTAGAGTCCTTAGGTATATTGAAAAAAAAGGAGAAAATGAGAAATGAGAAGAGTGCGGACTGAGACAGAGCTAGTACTGGAATAAACCCAACAAGGTTCTAGTAATGAAGTCTTGGTAAGCACTGAAGGGGTTGAAGAATGAAAAATAATTAAATGTGAAAAGGGTGAAAATAAATAGCCCTCCAATAATTCAACCATAGGGCAGATACCGGGTTCAATACATATGCTACTGGTTGTTACCAAGGTAACATCGGTATTGAAGACGACCCAGTGACGCACTACACCTCAACTTTCCAAACCACTCAAGTTCCTCTTAAAAGGGCTTGTTTCATTCTCACGGGGAACCTACATAATCTATCGACTTTCTCTTAGAGATTGTTGATATTGAAGAAGGAGACCCTCTCCCTAGTCTCCGGCATAGGAACCAAATGTGCACAATTGAGTCTAGAGCCAAGAGATCATCCACAATATCTCATTAGGACACTAAATTAATGAAGACTTGCTGTTTCACACAATGTGGAAAGTAAGTATATATTGAGAGTCCTACGCATTATCCTTGTGGTATTGCCAGAACATCCGAGTGATATGTAAATATTCACGATGAAGATGGAAAGCCTTCTAGAGCCAACATCAAACAAGCTCTTGGTAGGTGGCATGTGAGACCTTTCATAAGATCAAGCTTGTGACAACTGGATTGAAACGATGGGGCGATTCATTCGTGAATCAACCTTGGTCTAGGAAATGGATTGACGGATGCTTTTGGAAAAACCGTTCGATGTGCAAATCTTTTCTTTTCTCTAGCACATCGAATGAGTATTCATGTTTCAAACTCAAAAAGTACCTCTGATTGAAAAAATACTTTTGAAAAAACCGTTCGATGTGCGAATCTTCTTTTCTCTGGCACGTCGAATGTGTACTCTTTTCAAATACAAAAAGTATTTTTAATTTGAAAATTGATCTTTCTCATAAAACCTTCGTCGTGTTGCAAAACTCTTTCTTCAAGCAATACGCGATTGTTTTTCAAATCATTTTCATCAATCAGTGAATCTCAATTCGCTGGTTCACTCACTCCGTGTTGTCTTCTTTGAGACGTTCCGGTTTGAGAACAGCTAGAACAGCTGCGAAACCCTGTCAAGGAGATTCTTAGGAATCCTACCTGATCACAGGCAATACTTGTACTGATCAACGGGGAACCGTGGGCCGTGTACCTCAATTCAACGAAAGTGATCAAAGATGCTTTCGTGTGTTTTATTGCTAACTGTTATTTGCAGGTACATTTGGACGGTTGCAGCTGATCAGAATTGAGGAGTCAATCCAAAGCCGCATGCTCACAGCATTCACACTTAATTTGAAGAAATCATGACTGGTGCATATCTACATAACCTGGCTATGATATTTCATACTATGCTTCTGCTTCGCTGCTGCAAATATCATGAACCAGTAAGGCTTCCGCTACTCTGATGGAAAGATGTCATGATTCAAAAGTGTGAGCATGTCGGTCCAAAAGTCACAACATCACATGAAGGCAACACAACTATGGATGATCCAGAGAGATTTGTTGTGGATGATGATCTCAAAGAAAGCTCGAAGATCGTCAATGATGTGGATCAGTTAAAGGCCTCCACTTAAAGTACAATTCAATGCGGACTTTAAATAATCGCTACAAAAGCACAAAAATGCAGATGATGAAGAATTCAAGTCTACGAGCTCAAGAACTAAAGACAAAGATAGAATGTTAGGATGCAAAATGTATTTCATGGGGTGACCTCCCTTAGAGGGAGATTGTTAGGAATTGGAAATTCCATATTAAAGTGTCGGTCACCCCAATTATAGTCTAACATATGTTAGCTCGTAGACTTGTAGTTATTTACGTTGTTTAGCAGTTAATTAGTCAGTTTGTAGCGTAGTTTAGTTTAGTGTATCACCGTGGAGGAAGGACGGGTCTTTACCCACTGTATACCTGATCCACAGACCGATAGGAGGTCGTGTAGTCTGTAAGTATAAATACCCCTTCCATCCATGGAAGGGGTGGTGCTTCATTTCAATCTAACCTTTTACATTTGAGAACCAAGTCTCTAGCAAGAACACCCTCTCTATCTTTCTCTCTCTAAATATGGCAATCATGTATTTTGATCATCCAAGACCACCCGAATCATCAACACATTAATATTTCGATCTTACAGTTACGTTGTTAACATCAGCGGCCACTTTTTTCTTGAAGTTGGATCCAAAACCATCAGGTAGTCTAACTCCTTTAATGAATTTACAAAAAAGTTTTCTGTTTTCTGGTGTAAAAGAGTACTTTGGATGAGGCTTATCGAACTTCCCGTTTCCTTTATCAACGAGCCACAACTCCCTTCGAACTCCCGAAGTTTTCAAGTCTTGCCTTGCCTTTAGCGTGTCTTTGGATTTGTCGTTCATTAACAAGGTATACAGCACACTCTCAAACACGTTCTTTTCGATGTGCATGACATCGAGATTGTGTTTTAGTAGAAGAGCTGGCCAATACTCCAGTTCGAAGAAGATAGAACGCTTACTTCAATTCAATTCTCGAATAGGTTTATGGTTATTTTTTACTATATTTGGATGTTTCCTCGAGACACGTTTAAAGACTTATTTGAATCATGAATTCCTCATTGGTAAAGCTTTTAGGAGGAAGTTTCCTTTCAGGTTTACCATGGGATTTCTTATGTTTATTCCTCATTGGATGCCTTACTCGTAAGAATCTTCTATAACCTACTTTGACTTCCATTTTTGCTTTTCAAAATTTAACAACCTAATCCTGTCTGTCAAACACGACCGAGTCACAACTCACCTCCGAGTCAACTCACCTAGATAACCTATTTTCTTTTTCCTTCTTGACTCCAATAATCACCCAAAAAAGTCTTGGCACCATCCAAGCTTGGAAAATACGTTGGCTCAAGAAAGATCTGAGCCAACGTATCACTCGAGTCAACCGTCACGAAAGCTAGATTACCTTTTGCCTCGACACTCCCCATAACAACTACCAAAAGCTGTTTATACGAATAATAAAACTTTTTAACCGAAGTTTCAATAGCTTGCAAACTCTGCAACAGATGGATTTTCAAGGGGGAGTGTTTTTTACGATAATGCTTCATCGCTGTTTCTGGTAATCTAGGTCCGCCCATTGGATCAACTTCAACTTCTAATACATACGGTACCTTGTGCCGCAAGTTTTTCGACATTTTAGTAATTTCGACTAATGTTTTCGATCTAAAGCAAAACGACTCGCATTCCGAAGTCGCTTTGATATCGAGCTGGTTCTTTAACTTTAAGAAATCATCTGGATCCGTGAGCAAGTGTAGATCTTCAATCTCGGTTAATAACTTCCATATTTGTTGTAGAATATAACAATCACTTGTGGCACTTTCGTAGTTTTTCGAATCGATTTCATTTTCAATTCGTTTAAGAAGCTGATACGCCACATAGATCCACGACTCGAGGATCTGGTGCGTCGTGAAAAGCGTCCGGTTTTCATAATTGTTAACATTCACCTGCTCTGGAGGTGTTTTAGTTAACAAATGAAGCTCGGACGCTTTGCACACGACGTCATAGTTAAGGCTAGGCTTACCGTTTAAATTCGGTTCGCCTAGCCCTAAAGTATACGGACAACGTCTCATTTCGCATTCTATCGAGTACATAATCTTTTGGGCTATATCTTCGGACTTTTTCCACGTGGCAAGGCGAGGCAATAAGCTTTCTTCGCTTACTTGGCTTACCAAAACTTGTGCCTCTTCGTCGCACTCGTTAAGCTTCCATACCTCAGCCGAGCTTCCTTCACGCGTCAAGACACCTCCATTTTGGCCAACATCGACAATCGGGACACTTTCGAGCATGTCATCTTCACAAAACAACGAAACTAGCTCGATCTGGCTCGTAGCTAGAGACTCTAGCCTTCGTCTCCACTCGCGCTGATTCGTGTAAGGTCTAGGGTCAGACAACACAATAGAAACAAATCGAAATGTGAACTCTAGAGCATGCAAAGCAGGTTTTAGTACATCTTCATTTTTCCAAAATGGAAACTCTTTTTTATTCCAAAGCTCTTTCATTTTAGGAAGGTGTAGGTAATGCTCGTAAGCAAAACACGCGGTGTCGGACGCTGGAGACAGCTCCAGCGCCCGAACCGGTGGTTTGTTAGAAGATGAAGAAGAAGGTCTAGGTGATGATCTGGATGATGGTTTATTATTATCTGGTGATACGATTTTGGATTTGCAATTTAAATCAACCATGTTGTGATTTTTTGTATACATGGGAGGTGTGTTTTAGGAAATGAAAATATTGTATTTTTGGCAATGAAGATTGAGAAGAAGTAGAAATGTATTTATAGGAAGTGGGGTTTTTGGTAAAGGATAATAATGGGTGGTGAACAGATGTAAGGAAACGCGTGTGGAAACGAGAGACATAGAATTTCAAAGTCGACCAATTTGGAAATTATTATTTTCAGTTTACCCAAAACTATGAGATATTTTTTACTTCTACTATTGTTTTATCTTTTTTCTCTTTTTTAGTCTAAGCTTTAGTCGACTAATTAAATACGTAGTAATAGTTTTGCTAATATCTATATACTCCCTTTATTTTATATTAATTGTTCAGTTTGATTTTTTGTATTTTTTTTCAACTTTAACCTTAAATATTTTTATTTGTGTTATATAATATTTGATGCAAAATATATAAATGAATTGTGTTTTAAATGTATTTTTATTAGTATATTTTTTATCAAATATTATGTAACACAAACAAAAAAATTTAAGATCAAAATTACATAAAAGGTACTACAAAAAGTCAAACTGGACAATTAATATGAGACGGAAAGAGTGCTTAGTTTTTTATATATCAAAAGTTTAAGTTAATTATATCAAATCTTTATTTAACTAATGTAATTTTAAAGTTTAAATATTGTTTATTGAATGTACTTTTTTATTTAAAAAAAATTATGTTCATTAATTGCATTTTACAGTGTGCTCAAACTGTTAGTGGGTACATATTAGCAAAACCCGAATTTATGAACACTTATATCTTAAATGATTATAATCGCAAATCGTTTATCGCTGTACATGTAAATTGATAGTACAACATCTAAATTTGTTACTATTAAGCTAAATAATCATTTTTGTGAGACGTAAAAATATACTTCTAAGAATGGAAGTTTGAATTCAAAAATTGGACACCCTTTTAGTCTTGGATAGTGATATTTTTGAGAAATGAATTGTCTGACAGTCTTTGTTTTGATATGTCATAATTTTGTTTTTTTTAATGGTATTTTCAAAGATGAATAATAGCAAGTATTGTATTGTAAGGTAAATAGTGAGTTGGAAAAGATGGATGTATGTGGAAAATGAAGCTTATCCATAAACGGATAATATACCTAACCTTTTACTTGGAACGGGTCAGATCACGTTGTTTTTCTTCAATCCAAGAAGTTTCCCAACTAGAAACATTTGCTGTGGTTCATGCGTGAAGAAAATGTTTTCTTGAGGACTCTTATTTTATATTAATTTTAGAGCGCGCGGTACGCAGAGTTATAGACTTGTTATTGCTCTATGACGCGACCATATAAAAGTTACACGACACTCAGAGACGGATCCAGGATTTTTGAGAGGGTGTTGCACAATTTTTTCTCTTATGATTATGAGTACTAAAGTTGTCCGATGAAGAATTTATCAAAAAAAATGGGGGTTGCACGTGCCAAAAAATGACACATTTTATCAAAAATTTACACTTCGTAACCTAAAATGGGGTGTGGCCCGTGCCACACCGGGCTCCCATGTGGGTTCGTCCATGACGACACTTCACCTTGCATCATAGAGTCTCGCACTAAACTCACTAGCCGAGTTATAGGGTGTTTTTTTTTTGTGTGTGTTTTGTTTGATTAAAGTGTCAGCGAGAACAAATTAAATCCCAAATTTTACATTTACCGCCCTCTAACTATTTTTATTTTACATATGATGCCCTTTGTTTGGGTTATTTCAACATCAACAGCAGACAATTTCCCTGCAGTTTTGCTGTAGGGATCATTTGCCCTTATATATATTATACTAATTAAATCTGATCATAAACTCGTATCGTATCCAAGTTAGTGATATACTATAAAACAAGAAACTACCGTTTGGTGATAAATAAGTGTTAAGACATAGGATTCAAGTTATATAACTTAGAAATACTCAAAATCTAAAATTATCATAAAAGTCATTGATTTATACGTTCTTTTAAACAAGTTTATAGTATATATTCCAAAAGTTTTAATTGTTATCAGACAACTATATAACTTTAAGGCTATGCGCAGTGGGCGGTCGAGAGGGTCGGTCGATTGGTCGGTTGCAGTTGGTCACCCCACTGTGGGAGGTCGGCTGCACTTGGTTGGGTGAGAAAGAAATGGCAACCTAGTTTGGGTAGACGACCGAACTTATTAACTCACAAATTGCAAAGTGTTTAGACCGTTTAGGATAAATTAAAAAAAAAAGATTTTTTTTTTTTTTTTTTTTTTTTAAACTTTACCACTTTTACAACATTATAAATATTAACATCTAACACATTTCTAAACACACAATTTAAAACACAATTCAAACAACTTTTCATCAATATTCATCATGTCACAAAGAAAGACTCGCACATCAAAAAAACCGACGATCCCGACTTCCCCAAAATTTCCCCGACTGCATAATAATTAATTTTCTACAATACACCCCTAGACCCAAATATGCCCGCACGACAACTACAATAACTTAAACAACTTAAGGCAACAATCAAGACACGCCATAACTTAGATTATTAGTTTCAGTTTTTAATAAGTATTGTAACGTCTACGTTTTATTAGTTTAAGTTTTTAACTATTGTTGTAATGTTAAGTATTTTTATTAATGAAGTTTAATTTTGTTTTTAAAAATATTTGAAAAAAAAAAAGAAAAAAAAAATCTCAGGTCACCACTGTGGCAACTAGGTCGTCGTCAGGTCGTCGGAGAGAGAAAGCTGATGTGGCACCGACGAACTAGGTCGCCATTGTGCATAGCCTAATAAGTTTAGAATCTACTGAGTATCTGAAGCACAAGAAATTTGACAAATTTCGAGTCTTCTACAAGTTTGGGCCACTACGTTTAAAACATGGAAATGATGATATGATGCCTTTGAACGAAAATAAGATAAATATCTATCTATAAAGTAGCGATAATTTTGTTGTCTCAAAAGTCTCAAAAGATATTTACAGTTTAAACTTTGTCGGATAAATATTTTGAGATGGGTAAGAAAAAGTTCATAAGTAGCATAATGTATATGATATTTTTCTCCAAACAGAGATATTATCTTGATAGTCCTAGTAGTCATTTAACTCTTTTTATCTATAAAAAATACCAAATATCTCTCCTCGATTGATTTAACTGTTTACCTTTTAATCTCGTGATGTTTAAGGGTCAATAAACTGGTTTTTAATATGTAGTGGCGGCATGTATGTAGTGGCGGCATGGGAAGAGCAAATCCGTGATTTTCATTTCCCTATTTTTCATGAACACCCGATAAAGAATCAACAGACTTTTTATTTATAAAAGAGCTAATAGTATCCAATAGCAACGAATTTTCTTAAATATTTACATAATAATTATGAACACAATAAAATATCACAATACATATCAAATTTTGTTTGTTTTATGTTGATATTAACAAAAACCCATTTTTTACCTTCAAGATCCATGTCAGCGACAAATAAATATGTCATGTCATAAATTTATATCGTCTTCCACGAGGTATGAAGGTGGTAAAATACAGAAAACTTTACCTTTACTCGAAGGTAAAGAGGCTGTTTTCAAAAGACCTCAGGCCTTTTTGCAAAGAGTGAGAATCAAACCCTTGATCTTTGCGTCTAAACCCCACTGATTTCTTTTCAATCGGAGCATCCAGCAGCGCAACCTGGTTCTACCCAAGGAGGGAATTTGCTTTACCCAACCCCCTTTTTTATAACAAGGCAGAAAGCTCCGACCTGGCATTCATTAGTTTCGAATGAAGAGTGTCATGTCGCACCTACTCCTATAAAAAAACGAGACTTTATTAAACAAGAAAAGCCCCTTCTATCTTATCAGTAAAGCGTAAAAGAGGTTTTTAACTGATCCAACCCTACTATGTTTAGTCAATAGACTTTACCCCTACCCGAAGATAAAGAGACTGTTTCCAAAAGACTCCAATCTGTTGGCAAAGATTGAGAATCAAACTCTCAATTTTTGTGTCTAAAAAATGAGATTTTTCAACTGAACCAACCCTACTATGTTTATTCTGTAGACTATTATTGAAAAACTAACAATCAAATAGATCCATAAATTCAGTAAATGACGATATTGCCATATACGGCGCATTAGTGGACTCCAATTTTAAACTAAAGTAACCGTGTCTTGTGGGCGTAAAAGACCGTGGCCGGACTTTGGATTTGACGTATTTCTTGGCACCCATGTTCTTATGTTGGCTTGTGTACCATGTGAACATCTCATCATTTTACACTCCTTTTCGTCTCTTACAAACAAATATATCTTTGCCAATGTTTATCTTCCATAAAATAGTATAAATATAATATCTTCCATAAAATAGTATAGTGGTTATCTCATACTAACTCATTTCGTTAAACTAGCACCAAAAGAACTATGTCTCAAGGATACTTTTTATTGTAAGAAACTCGCAATCGAATGGTTGTGTTCAAGTCTTGATTATAACATGTGAAATGGTTGGTACATTAATTGTGAGAAAATTAATTGTCGTTTTAACAAAAAGTTTGTTAAACCACCATTAACTTTATGAGAGTCATAAAGAGTATGTTCTTATATGTGATTTAGATCATCTAGTCACACGAGTTATATATGCGCTAAGTTTAATTAGGCTTGAGATTGTATGTTTGATGTTGATGTCGATTAGTTTGTTTGATACGCAGGTTTATTATATTTGGCCATTTTCTGTGGTATGATTTGGTGCAATTTTGATTCTATAACATTCGGGAAGTTGTCAATCTCTTTCAATTTGGGTATCTCTTAGTTCATGCATGTGTTTAAGCTTTAACGAGTTTAATTTTGGACGCAACTTAAAACCATCATGAAAAACACGTTTTTTGAAATCAGCCGGTAAATAAATCCCTTACCCGCACGATGATTAATCAATGGCTTAAAAGTTTGGTATTGATATAGCAACGTGGATGAAACATTAGGTTTTTTTAATTGAGCTATTCTCCGATACATACTCATTCACAAAAAGGTTAACAACTCTAAACGGATGTTTTGGACCCGATAACACTCTTCCCTAATGGCTATACCTCGAGCGATGCGCAGTTGAGGAGCTCGAGGTACACCAACATACAACAAGAGTAGGATATAAGTATAGTGTACAGTATAACGGTAAAGACGACACTACAACAAATATGTCATTTCTACACGCTTTTTTCTTCGCACTTTATAAAGTGTGGACTTTTTTTTAAAGATATTCACACTTAAGAGTGTGAATAATTGTTTCAAAATCCTCACACTTAAAAAGTGTGAAGAATTTCAATCTCACACTTAAAAGTGTGAAGAATTATTTTAAAATTAAAATCATCACACTTAAAAGTGTGAAGAATTATTTCAAAATCAAAATCATCACACTTTTAAGTGTGAAGAATTGTTTTAAAATCCTCACACTTAAAAGTGTGAACATATTCATAAAGCATCACACATAAAAGTGTGAAAATATTTGCTACACCAAATTGGTTCACACGCATACTAGTGTGAACTTTTTTATTCTTCACACTTTAAAATGTAGCAACATGCTCTAATAAGTGTGAATATGCCGCTATTTTGTTGTAGTGCGATATTACTTTTTAAGCATTGCTATATAGTTTCATAATAACTTCCTTATACGATTCCTCCGACCCATTAAAAATATAATATGTGAAATCGACTTATTTTCTTTTATTACTTCATCAAATCATTTTGATATATATCACAATTATATGGGTTGTAAATTGGTTGGAGAAAAGAACATATTCTATTCATTCTTAGCGGCGGATGCACACATCAGTCAAGGATGTGCCCATCCGAATTTTTTTACAGGATTTTCTAGTTCGTTAATTTTTATGTTGGGTGTGGAGTAATTTTTAAGAAGTGTGCTCCTCAAATTTAAAGAGGGTGTGCACTTTGTAATAAACTAACAACATGTTCACAAGAAAAATTATTTTACATTACGAACAATTTTTGGAAGGTATGCACGTGCATACTCTGTGACTTAACTATGTCCGACTTTTTTTTAACCAAGCCAGCGAAAATAACACGATCACTGTTACAATCAATACATTAATTGCTCTTAAAGAATACATGATTAGATAAGGTTTGGTATTTAAGTTACCTACCGAGTATACATTGAAGATATGAGTGAATATTCGTTAATTAAGCAAAATATTAATTAAGGCCTATAAAATTAAACCTCAAACATCATCACAAATAGTCGTCATTCACCACACTACTTCCTCATCGTATCATATCATTATCGATATAGATTTTATCTTATCTAAAAGGGACACAATAATTTCTGTCATAGTGGTATCTGAATAATTTTCAATAGCTAAAATATATTAAATGCATTATAGTTTTTAGAGAAAACTTAATTCAAGTATGCTATCTTAAATCAATCCCATCAAGGCATCAAAGTGATCAAACTTCCCATATGGAAGGCATGTTCCATTGCATGCTTCAAGTATGGTGACTTGTTTAATTAAATCACCAACATAATAATGCCAGGCAGAAATGTAGAGATATGCTAGAAACATTTTTTATAGTTTCATGTAATGGATTTTTTTTTCCTTATATTAAATCACAAAACTTTTAAATTGCATGAAAATGTATCTAATCTGAACCCACAACCTGTAGTTTGTGAGGCCGCTCTTCTCGCATGAATAAGATATTATCGTTATTTAGTTTTAGGTTTAATTGTCCGAGAATATATTTAACGTATCATTTTTTATAGTTTTATGTAGTGGTCTTTTTTTTCCTATTAAATCGCAAAACTTTTGAATTCTTGCTTTTTTGTGTAATTTGCTCGTGGAAAATGACCATTTTACCTTTCGGTATCAATATATTTATATTGATATCTAGAGGTAAAATGGTCATAGGATACACAGAAAAATACAAATTAAAAAATTGTGTTTTATTAAGAAAAAAAAAAATCTGTTACACGAAATTATAAAATCTGGCAAGTTAAGGGTATGTTTGGTAAAAATAGACTGTGCTGGTGCTGGTGATGTTGTTGATGCTGGTGCTGGTGCTGTTGCTGAAAAAGATTATAAAAAGAAATTATTTTTATAATCTATATGAAGTAACCTTTTTATTTTCAGAGATTATGGAAGATTATATTTTTTAGAATCTCTTATAATTATGTTTGCCAAACAAAGATTATTTTTTAAATAGCTTATTTTTTTTTTAAATAAGCATAATCTCTGCATAATCTCATGTGCCAAACATAGCCTAAATACAGTCTCTGGCAATTAAAGCTAGTTTTAGAAGCACCTTGACTCTTTACATTTTACAAAGATGCCCAAAATTGATAAACCAATGGAAACAAGCTATACTTTAACTATTTAAGGTATCAAAATTTAGTTTCTAGAAGTAGAAAAACAACTTCTAACATAAGCTCATAATCATATCTCATTATGAATGTTTTTTTGCAAGAAATCGTAATAATAGAAAGAAAATGATATAAGTGAGATTCAATCCCACGCGTTCTACACTACACCGCCACCTATTTCTATTGGACACCGTGTCACTTGTTCATTATATAGAATGACTTTTAAGTAGAGACGAAGTCAGGACCAAATATAATAAGGTGTATAAAATTTTTTAAATCGTAATACTGGAAACACATTTTGAACGACCGGGTGCATTTAAGATACATTTAGAAAAAATCACTATTTTTTAAAAAAATTAACACTAAATCAAAAAATATTCATGAGGTTCCCCGACACTCACGAGAACCTCCTAACTCCGTCCTTGCTTTTAAGCTTATCCAGCTCAGCATAATAACAAGCTTTTCAACAGCTAGCCCCTCACGTGACTTGTTTCAAAAGCCATTTAAGCTTATTTATTTGCAACACGTATCATGACAGTCACGTGACATTCACACCCACTGAATTAACCTATGCTGACGTGGAAACTCTTTATTGGTTAGACGGTGCCACGTTGGCAAAAGCTACGTAGTGGTTGTTAAACATCTCTCAACGGTAATTTGGCTTGTACGTTCAGCTCTATATGTTTATGATATCCTTTTTTTCAACCAACACCAAATCACTGTCTTTTCATTTTTTAAATGGTTTTTTTAACTTGTGTCCTACGGGCACAAGTTAAGCATATCAAAAGTACACTTAAAGTACACATGGATCCACATAAAATTACACTTTTTTGTACTTTTATGTGGATTTATGTGTATTTTTGTTGTGTCTTTGTGTACTTTTGGTGTTTTTAACTTGTGCCCTTAAGGCACAAGTTAAAGGCACAAGTTAGAAAAAAACCCTTTTTTAAATCAATTATTTGAAAGGTTATCATTTAGCTGTTTTCAATTATTAGTGTATGGACTTTTTCTTATTAAAAGTGTAAGTGTAATGAATATTTGAGTAATGGTATATATATGATGCAATCTCATGTTGATGTTCAGTTGACAAAAACCGATGTCGATTCAAACTTATCTTTTTATCTCTTGACGACATGTCGCTCCAATAAGTAGCTATGTCTTTTGAGAAAGGTCATACGGCACACAAAAAGATGCACAAAATCAGGGTTTCTTTTTCTGTCAATTTAAAGATTTGTAAAAATAATACAATATATTTCAAACGGAAGTATGTGATTCGCGCAATGAAAGAGCATTCTCGTTTTAGTTTCTCTAGTTTTTCTTTTTTACTTTTGATTAGGGTTGAATATTTTGGGCAAAAAGGTTAATTCACTCCAGTAAAATGGTTGAATGAATATGATACATTGATATACGTAATATGAGTTAACACGAGTGTCCATTCGTTACTTTCGGGCAGTGATTGAAACCTTACATATCATATATCACTCATATCTCGCTTTATTAGAATTGATTATATTTGTTCTTGTCGTTGGTATGATATACTTAATGTGAGCGAGCAGGGATGGACCCAGAAATTTTAAGAGGGTGTTGCACAATAAAAATGTTGGGCTAATTAAAGTTACACTTTAAGAAACGAAAGTAACAAAAAAGATTTTGAGGGTTGCACATACCACAAAAACGATAGTTTTGAAATCTTTTTACATTTCGTGACCTAAAATCGGGTGTAGCCCGTGCCACACCCGGCATACATGTGGGTCCGTCCATGTGAGCGAGCATAGTGTTGAAATAAAATATTCACTTCCATAACATTACATGGGAATTGATTTACACGTATGTGATTTTTATTGAGATACGTCAACTTATGCATTAAATAGTTGTATCACATTTATATTTTGCTTTACGCTTGTATAATGATGTGGGTTAATTAAAATGTTAAAGGAAAGTTCATCTATAGCTTTAGAACAATTCAATATTAGAAGATGATTTGCACACATTGGGTTTTGATTTGCACATTACAAACAGTTAAAGCAGAATATATACGCAATAAACAGTTTAATGCATTAGTTAGAGTGTAGTAATTAAAAAATTAAATGTGCAAATCATTTCCCTTCTATATTACACCAACATCTTTCATTAATATTACATTAATATTCTTTTAAACTTTCAAAACTCACGTAAATACCCAAATAACAATTTTTGTGACAATATGTCATTTACTATTTTTGCTGAACATTTAATTTATGAGGTTAGCGAGTGTATAGTTATATTAAAATAAGTCATTATACAAACCTTACACATCCGCATTTCTTTCCGATATGTAAAACAGTCATCATAATTTTTATTATTATATAATCTCTTATATATTTTGGTTCTCAAAGACTTGGCGTTTGTAGTCGACATTGTAGACACCTATTTTTCTTAAGTTGAATGCATCTCATTGACCTTAGATATGTCTCTTCGTAGGCACCCAAACATTCAAACCAATCATAATCAATATAAACGTTTATTTGACATTACACCACTGATTATGGAATATGAGTAATGATATGAACGTTTGCCACCTAAAGAAATGTATGAGCATGTTTGGATGAAGTGTTTTAAAATTTTTTAGAGCGGTAAGTTTTTTGTTTTAAAAAACAAGCTTCTATAAATTAAAAAGCTTCATTTGGTAACTCAAATTTACTCATGTAGTTTTTAAATAAAAAGCTAACAAATAAAGCTTATTTAAACATTTAGAGTCGTTTAAACTTGAAATTACTTAATCACCGTTTGTTTAATTAACATATTGATACGCCTGGGCCCGAGCCCATGGCCAATTAAGGTCTTAGGGTTTTACCCTACTTTGTCTTATAAATACTCTTGTAATCATTTATTATTCAATGAAGTTTAAGATCAATAATTCTATAGTTCTTCTCCTCTATTTCTTAAGGAGCTCGCACACGCTTGAAGTGGTGTCTTATCCCGATACAACCCCTAACCGGGTCGTATCACATATGACTGCATATTCCTCTCTTCCCTCGTTAAACCAGAATTTATTTATACTTTTCATCTTCACATTTTTAGTAACATAATAACATATTATATGTTATTATTCTATATTATCTAGTTTGTCGTATTTTTTAAGAACAAAAACACCTACTTGTTAAACTTGCAATATCTTTTATTATAAATAATCCATTATCATCTAAATTACAAACGATCAAATGAACTCATGATATTCGTTGTCATGAAACAAACACTTCATGAATCATTCTTCAATATGGAACACATGTTATCTAACTACATATAAAGCATAAAACACTCTCTCTCTTTCAACTTTTTAAGATTTTCTTATATAAATTTTAAGTAATTATAATTAATTAAGCTTGATGTACAATTAATTTATGCATCAGTATATACGTATATTGACTAGTCAACAACTGTAGTTAATGTAATCTTTAAAGCATCTCTTTAGTAAAAAATATAATTAATAAAACACAATGTTACAACCAAGCAAGCTGCTAAATACTCTTCCTAAAATTTTTAAGACATTTCACCAATAATTTTAAATAATATAACTTTTTTTTGCAAATGATACAAACTTATGAAAAAAAAAATGTAGCAATTTCATATGTTCATACATGCGATCATTAGGTTAAAAGCCCAATGCTCTACCAACTGAGTTATACACTCTAAAAAAAGACTCATGTTAATTACAATTATACACGAAATACATGTATGAGAAGATAAAGTAAAATGAGAATGTGAGAAGAAACCAAAACCATATACTTTAGATGCACTTATTAAAGTAAATGCATTTTTTTTATAATTTCTTTTTTATTTGAATATGTGATTAGAAATTATTTTAATTTTTCTCTTTTTAGTTTTTCTTCTCATCGAATACTTTTTCATACACACAGGAGCGGAGGCAATGGGGTGGCTAGCGGTTGCTAGGCCTCCCCCAACTAGCCTATTAAGCAGGGTTGGATATCACAATTTGCAATATGATCAAAGACACAAAGCTTTTATTTTTTTGGAGGCCCCAAAATTTTAAACTTCAAGGAAGATATAATCTGGTTTCCATTCTATAAATGACAAGAGAGTGTGCTAAAACGTAATACTTGGAATCATACTAAAATAAGGTATAATCAATTAGTTTTCTAAGTGATTAAGAATAAGGTTAGAACATGGTTGAACAAAGGTGTCCAGATTTTAAGCGAGAGGAAGATGATGATAATTTTGTGTCATCTTTACTTCAACCCCCCCCCCCCCCCCCCCCCCTATATTTATGCTTTCTACAATTTTGTCCCAATTAATAAATTATATTTCTAGATAAGTGCAAAATTTTATACATAGTTCACAGTTTTATCCTTTACTTTTGACAAATTTAATACCAATGGCTAAATTTGATATAAGACTGCATCTTATATATTGTGTAAAGAGATTCAAATGTCTATAATAATATAGCTTGCATAAACTTTGTTGTGTTTAATTGCCGGTTGTTTTTATACTTATAACATAGTGTGAAAATTTATAAATGTTTTTATCAATTGGAGCTTAATTTTGTGGTATTGCACATGGTATTCAAAATCAATGAGACGGTCATGCTATTCATATGAAAAACATAAATTCTTGTTTGCTTATTAGTTGTTTATGAAATTATTATATATTTAATTACTTCTTGAGAAAAATGAATTATCACATCTAGTTGTAAGTTACTACATACATTTATCCTTAAAAACAATATAGCAAATTATGAACAAACAAGGTTTTGAGATGTCAAAAATCTTTAAGGCAAATTGTTTTGCAAACTATGATCGCCCAAAAGCTATACATAAAGGTACCTGCAGTCACAAATATTGTCTATGTCAAGTTAATAATATTGATTTAAGTTATATTTGCTCAATATATATATTTTTATTATTATAAAAATTATATTGGCCTTTCTTAACTTGAAATTCCAGCTCCGCTCCTGCATACACAAGGACAGAACCAGGGGTTCCAGCGATGTAGTGTTAATTTTTGAAAAAAAAAAATCGATTTTTTTCTAAATGTATATTAAATGCACCTGGTCCATCAAAATGTTTAAGTTAACTTAAAATATACTCGATCATATTTGATTCTGGTTCTGTTCCTGGTTATAAATGTATTTCATGATATTTGTATTACTTGTACAATGGTGAGTAAAGAAAAGAAAAAAAGATTGATTAGGAGAGAGTTGGTTGGATAAGGTGAAGGGGTTTTTGAGTTGAAAAATATGCGGAAAGTAATGGAAGCATGTATGTGAGTCGCATGTTTGCGTCTTCATTATTTTATGTTTGACTTGTATTTTTCATGCTAAGAGCATCTACAATGGTAAAAACCACCAATAGCTTTTTGCAATTACACCTTGTACTTTCTATTAACTTTTACATATCAAAAAGCTTTTATTAAAAATCCTCTTCAATGGTAAAAGCTTTTTAGAAAAGCTTTTTTGGAAGACCAATTGACATAGCAAGAGAAGTAATCAGCATAAATTGACTATAATATTAGTATAGTACAAAGCTTCAACCGCTTGTAGAATTAAAAGTCATTTTGAAAAGCTTTTGAAAAAGCTCACAATTGCATTGGTAAAAAGTCTTTCAAAGACTTTTTGAAATAGTAAAAAGCTTTTGGTAAACCTTTCCATTGCGTATGCTCTAAGGTTATCCATTAAAGAATACGTCAAATCATCATACTTCTGATTATTACTTTAGGAAAACCACGAATATTAAATTAGGTATACAATTTAACAAAAGAATTTGATTATGCCAGAATTGTTTAACCACAATAAAAATAACTAGATCTTTATTTAGAAATAAAACTATAGAATTTGATGTGTCAGACAAGGTTATAAATAGCGTGAGACGTGTCATGATGTCATAGTCAAGCATCATGCTTTAAGAGCTAGGCCAAAGCTATATTATCTTTTAAAACGTGACTTAAAACGTCACAAAATATAAAAATATTTATAAGTTTATATATTATAATATATTTAGAAAATGTGTTATAAATAAAGAATTAAGTCAAAAACCATCCTTCCATATAATATTCTTCATTTCTTTAAAAAAAAACCTTTAAAAAAAAAAATGCGTCACGCCTTGCGCCTTTTCACGCCTAATCTCAAGCCACGACTAGAGCTGACACCTTGTATATTTCGTAACGTAAAGGTCCATCCAAAATTATCATCTCCGGACAAAAAACACACAGTTTAAATAAGTTGGACCACTACACTCCTCAATCAATCAAATATAATCTCTACCCACCAAACTTTTTTTTATTGATTGAAATAAAAAATAAATAATTATTTTGAAAATTTTCAAAATAAAAAATGTAAACAATTATTTTAGGACGGATAAATTATCATTAGCTTGTAAAATACCTTAGCTCTTGTTTTCTTAGTATGATTCCAAGCTACACAAAGTCACAAACCATCTCTAAAAGTTTGTTAAAAATCAATAAAACGATGTTCCAAACTTTAAATTGATGGTTTTAATATGAGATTCATTTTGTGATGTTATGGGTATCAACCTCCATGGTACTTTCCAAAATGGGCTTGGTAAAGTTGCAAGATGCCAAATGCAAAATATAATTGGTAAGGTTCACTTCATCAATTTATATTTAGGCATAATGGCAACTAATTTAGAAAGTGACTCTTAATGAAATGATATTTTTGTCCTTCATTTCGTATCAACTTTGAGTAATTCTTTGCGTGGATGAGACAACTAAACTTTAGCCTCTCTAAAAGATTATAAATTTAAAGTTTTATAAATTTACAATCATAGATTCATAGATGTAAAAATATTTGTTGGATAGTATACGTATCTTAAGACTTTGTCTAAAGTGATTAGCCTTATACAACTATGGTTTCAAATATTGTCAAACTTTTGACATTGATTTGTTCAGTCAAGCTTCTAGAACTTATTGATCATTTAGTCTACTATTAAGGCAAGAAACTTCATATTTTTAGAAGCCACCAATCAAGCTTAATTATTTGGATATGTATACTAATTGACATAATCCAATGGTTGAAAATCCAAAAATGAAGGGGAATTTTATGTCCACAAGGAAGTAACTTTGACCCATGTAGAAAATAAAGTTCAAATTATTTTGATAGTGTTCCAAATAAACATGAGCATCATCTTTGTCTAAAGATCCATCAACATCATCATCTTTAAGCAATCCAAAATAATCAAACACCCTTCTCCACAAGCCAAGTAAAAGGGGAACAAACCGAGTAACGTTTAGTAGTTTCCAAGTATGAAACATATTTCCTCGTCATGTCTCGATGCTTGATTATATTTAGCAAGGAGCAACTAGACGTTACATCATATGTGATTTATCGATTATGTAACGTCACTAGTAAAATTGTTATCTAGATTCCAATACGTTATGTAGGTGATATGACATGTTAGCCATGAATAGCTTGCAAGACACGGGTAGAAATTGTGCTGCTACTTGTAACATTCACCAAGTGACTTAAGATTACGAGCAAAATTTACAATCTTTACGATAAATCACATTTAACCAACACAGTTAGAAGATCAATTCCCTGTGTTCAAGATATTATAACCAGGGACTGACCCACTTGGGAGCCGGGTGTGTCACGGGCTACACACGATTTGGGTTTACTTAGTGTATCTTTTCTGAAAACTGTCATTTTTTGGGTATGTGCAACACCAGAAAATATTTTTGTGTTAGTATAGTACAAATTATTTGTGGTACATATTTTATTACGTATGATAAAGAAAATTATATGCAACATCCTTCAAAAAATATTTGTGCAACACCCTCGTAAAAATCTAAAGTCGGTCTGATTATAACGAGCCTATTACCAAAAATCCAAAAGGTTATACTAGTAGACAGTTAACAAACTTTGTAACTATTCACCAGATGCTAACAAAGTAACAAGTAAGATTCAGAAAGATCTGAAACAAAAAGACAGCCCATATAAAAAAGCCCAATACAGGATTATTTGACTCCCTGACACAAAGATAACAGAAGCATAGAACATTAGAACCATCATAAACCATAACACAGAATATTAATCCTAAAATGATGAGATAACCAAAAATCTGAAGCATGATCAAAAGATTCATACAAGTACCAAACCAAGTTAATAGCAAAAACATTCATAAAATTCAGCAAAATGATAGTAAAGCTTCTCAAAAGCTCAAACCACATAATCATAGCTCACTGGCAGCTTAATAAAACAAGCCAAAACCCAGGTCCTCATCAGATTATCAGCAGGCTCATCGTTCTTCTCTTCAGCTTGGGCAGCAGCCGGTGCAGCACCACTTGCAGCAGCAACCGGAGCAGGAGCAAACCTTGTGGGATCCTGCAATAGCAAATCGACATGTTACCCAAGAAAAGTTCATAAAATTATATAGGATTTCTTGCCCATAGAAAACCAACATACAAAGGTATTCCTTAACCCTATCGGCCAATGGGAAAGAGTAACCAGTCCCGAGAGCAACGGCAAGAATGTTCTTGTAGCCATTGATGAGCATGTGAAGAGCAGCTGCAATGGTCGGATAATGAACAACCAACGCTAAAGAAGTAAGCATGAATACTCCCATAGCAAACTTGTCAATAAGGTCATCCTAGGTAAGAGAATGGCCTAATCCCAAGTTTTGCAAGCAGAGCCTCATAAGGACCCACTTTCTCTCTTAATCAGCTCAACAGGGGTGATGGTTAACTTTCCTTGTGTGTTTTGGATTCAGTACAAGTATTGATGATAGAAATAGGACAAAATAAAGGATGTTAATTATTTTTACTACTTTTTCTCTAGTTAATTTGGAATAGTTTATGTAGCTAATACCCACATATTTCATGTCCCCTAAAGTAAATAAACAAACATGGCTATATTTAACAATAAGTTAGCGAGGAGAGATCATTTACATATCATATGTGATTCAACACTAATTTGAATATCGAATATTTACACATGTAGTAAAATGAACATAACACTTTCTACAACAATCTAAAAGTTTCACCGTTTTTTGTTCTGGAAACTAGACATTCATAGCTTTCCAACCATATGTAACACATTATGTTTCAAATTGTAAATTAGTGTAGTTAATTTGTCAAAGTTGGATAAAACACATAAAATCACATGTGATTTTTACAATCACATGTGACTTTTACCACACGTGATCTCATTCACATGTGATTTTTACCACATATGATTTTTTTTTCACACGTGAACTCAAATACAATGTGTGATATATAGTTGGAAAACCATGAATGTGTTTTCCATTGCAAAAAACGGGGAAAGTCTTTGATCTATACATCATCACTGATGTCAAATTTAGTACAATTGTTTTTGTTCGAACTACCATATGAGTGTTAAATCATATGTTATATATCATGCGAATTTCAATACTTAAAAAACCTATAAAAAATCGTCAAAAATATATTAAAGTGCCCATTTATTGAAAGATTCTTCGGCTTCACCAGTTGCAACAAATTCGCCATAGCATGTTGTTGATGGTCAAGCATCTTCAAATTCAACCAATCTGAAGATATAAGAGATGATATAATTGATCTATCACCTAACTCATCCTCTTCTTTAGCAACCTGAAACATTTGTCTAGTAATCAAACTCACATTTGATCGATATGATTCAAGTTCATCTTTTAATTCACATATTTTGTTCAACATATTGATGTAATTAACTATTTGTTTATTATTAGCAGTGTACGAAGGAATACGTCAAGATCAGGCATGGTTAAGTGTGAAATTTACACTTAAACATGCTCGATCTTAACATATTATCCGTTATGAACACCGTTATAACAACGGAGATTCAATCCGTTACTTCTTCTGACGTACTTAACGTCATTGACGACGATGACTCTGTTTCATACAATGCTAATAACAAACAAACAGTTAATCACATCGATATGTTGAACAAAATATGTGAATTAAAAGATGAACTTGAATCATATCGATCGGATGTGAATTTAATTACTAGACAGTTGTTTCCGGTTGAAGCTGAAGTAGTGGAGAATTTAGGTGAGAGATAGATTACGTCATCTCCGATATCGACGGATTGGTAGAATTTGAAGGTGCTTGAATATCAACAACATCCATTGGTGAATTTGTTGCAACCGGTAAAGTCGAAGAGGACCGCATTCTAGAAGCTCGGAGTGTCTCGATGTTATGTTTTATCGTAGGACTGGACATTAGGACTGGACATTGGGAGTCGCATATATGGTGAGCTCATTTTATGATATCGTTAATCACTTATATTTTGTTTGATTAGGTATATGTTTAAAAATAAGAACTCCAACTTACAAAATCTTTAGGGTGATAGTCGTGCTATATTTGTTTTGGCATGATTTTAGCTTTAGGGAGATAGTCGTCCCTAAGTTTATAACATTGTACAAACTCTTTTATAAGTTTTTTTAATAGAGTGTCAGTATGGACTAACGTGATTGTTACTAGTTATATACAAAAATGATACACAACTTTTTTTGCTAAGCTCAAACATGCCTTAACTTACAAATTATGACCAAATTGATTGTGATCGTTTAGTATTTAATTAACTCTAGAGCTAAAGATACAACTACGGAGTAGAGTAGGTCTTGAACAATCTTTAATTTGTATTTTACAAATAAACTATATAAAGTTACTTAATCTAATCTATGGAACTACAAAAATGCCTAAAAAAGGTTCCACTTTGATTTATATGCAAAGTACAAATTGTTATGCTCCTCTCATGATTCCCCAGGCTAAACTAAACTGTGTATAAATGTCAAACCATCTGCCATCAGACTTCTAATTGTATAATTTTACTCCATTAATATATCAAATATATGTATTTTGGTTCAACCCAAGAATACTTAAATGACAAAAAAAAGTCCTAACAAAGTTATGTTAACAAACACAGGAGCGATACAATCAGACAATATAGTTAGCATAAAACCCAAACCATCATCAGTTTGATCCCATTGTAAAATATTCAGCGAAGTTTTTACTACAATTTTGTCAAAGCGGTAAGGAAACTCGTTTACAGTAAATACACAACAATACATTCATGCTTCAATTCTACTAAAGTAGCAACGGTAAAGAAGCAAAACTTAAGACCAAAAGCAAATAATCATCAGTTTGATTCCATAGATTAAGTGGTAAGCGCCAACTCGTTTACAGCAAATACACACTATAAGCATATGCTTCAATTCTACTAATGCAAAAGAAGCTAAACATAAGACAAAAACCATACGAGTACATCTAACATCATCTAAAACAAGGTAAACTCGAAAAGCCATATAAAATCAAATAAGATACATATATCATAAAAGTAGTATTCCTAGCTAATAGTTAAGCTTAATAAAAGTGCTAGCTACTCCCTAAGGACACATGTGAAAACAAAACAAAGAATATCATAACCTCAAAAAAAATCAATCTTGTATTGTTTTCTATCTATTTTTAATGTTAACACTTTTGTAAGAGTTTATACCTGGGGAGCTCTTTTGTTTCTTTTTGGAGAGCATCCTCCTCCTCCTCTTCCACAGGTGAAAAGGTGGGTGGTTTTTTTCTTTTTTGTTTCTTATTGTTGATAGGGTTTTAAGATTTTATAACACAAAAAGTGTACTGCCATTGTACACACTCTCAAACCCTATGAGAGAGAGACACAAAAATGTTTATGTTTTTTCTTTATTTTTGGGTATATCATGATGTCCATCCCTCCATGCACCTATACAGCATACCCATTTTCAGAATGGAGCAATAGTACAAACTGGTAGTGGCGCAGCACATACATACATACAATTGGGATAGGGTTTTGGTTTTTCTTTCTCCTTTCTTTCTTCTATTCACTCTAGGGGTGTTCATCGGTTCGGTTATCGGGTTATTCGGTTTATTCGGTTCGGTTAGTTTGGTTAATTTTTTTTTCTGGGTATAATCGAAAACCGAACCGAACCGAATTTAAATTTGATTCAACCGAACCGAAAACCGAACCGAATAACCGAAAACCGAACCCCTATAACCGAAAACCGAACCGAATAACCCGAATTACATAATTTTAATTATTTTTTTATTTAATTATATATATTTTTAGCACAAAATATTTTTTTCAAACTTAAATCATGTTATATTTATACTAAAAAAGAGTTTTAGTGATTTTTTTTCATATATATACATAGAAAAAATATATATTTTATATAAATTCGGTTTTCGGTTCGGTTTTCGGTTTTCATTGCCAAAACCATATCCAAACCGATAACCAAATATTTAGTTCGGTTCGGTTCGGTTTTGACCAATTCGGTTCGGTTATGAATTCGGTTCAGTTATTTTCGATTCGGTTCGGTTTCGGTTTTCGGTTACTGTGGATATTACCCAATCCGTGAACACCCCTAATTCACTCCCCTTTCCTTTTTCTATTACCCAGCCCAATATTGGCCCATAATATAATACCCAACCCAACCCAAACTATTCATTCCTTACTTATCTATAAGAGCATGTCCATCGATAAGGCCGGATCCGGCGTTAGTGCCGCGTTAACCGGCGTTATCCAGTGTTATCATTGGAGGGTCGGTGTTATTCCGGTGTTAACACACCAACGCCCGTTATTTATTTATTTTTTTTTATTTTTTTTATTTATTTTTTTTATGCCCCTAAATGAGGGGTTGTTTTTGTAAATTATTGGAGTGTTAAAGTTTAACTTGAGAATGTTATGATTGTGGGTGTTTTTTGGGGATGTTAAGGTGAAATGTTAAAGCTGATGTGGCGTTGACGTGGCACGGTGTTAAACTTTAACTTGTGTTATTGTTGTGCATGCTCTAAGAGAAAATTCGGAGAGTAGCTCAGGTGCTCAATCGCACTCTCTTTTCTAGACCATTTTTTTTCTTCTCCAAGTAGCTTAGGGCGACTTTGAAATTGAGTAACCATCTTAATATCATGACACATGTCTATTTTTATAAGTACACAAAATACAAGTGTGTAAGCTATGTGCAAAGCTTGTCGGCTAGGTGTACTTTGGGCGACTATTGTTTTGCCCCGATAGAATAGTAGTCGCTCAAACTACACATAGCTTACATACCTTTTACTTTTTGTACATATAAAAATGAACACGTATCATGATATTAAGGTGGTTGTCCAATTCCAAAGTCGGCCTGAAATATTTGAGGGATGGGTGGGGAATTGATCTAGAAAAAAATGCCCTTGAATTTCCTCTATCTATAAACCATGCCTTTATATACTTTTGCATGCATTGGATATACAACACAATGAAATATAATTATATGTATGATTTAAATACTAGACGAATATATATGCATAACGACAATACTTTATAACGAACAAATATTTATAGTTGAGATATTTTAGTTGAAACATTTATTGTCTTCTGAAAAGGATTTCTAGCTTTTTATACAAATGATGCGTTTTATATATAGTTGAAATGTTAAATATATTCCGTATGTATTAAATATGATTGATAAAAAATTTAATGATAATTTTAAGACAACATATTCAAAAACAAGTTAAACTAGTTCTTGTGAGAATATAATAATAAAACGGTATTTCAAGTATAACACATTGCTCATTTTGAAGTTTGTTAAGTTTTAAGGATAATTATTCACTTTTTATATGTATATAAATAGAGCAACCGTGTGTTTTTTTTCTTTTAAATTCCACAAAAAGGTGTAGATTGGCGGGAACACCCTGACCCCGGGTGTCTTTTAACACCAGCCATTGTCCACCCCACAAGGAATAGCTCCGGCAACTCTCCTGGCCTAGTGGGGCAACAACTAGAGTGAGCACGAGCCAAGACTCGGGCCCTTGAGCTCTTATTCCACAAAGTCTCTCCAGTGTGCCCATAGGTTTTGCGGAGGTGGGTACCTATATGAAGCAAATGCCAAGGATGGGACTTGAACCTGGGTCAATTGACTCAAGCACAAGTGCTCTAACCATTGGACTAATACTCCATTGGTAAACACGTAAATTTTTTTCTTTTAAATTGATAAACACGTAGAGATTAACTAATATTAAAAAAAAAACTTGTAATTTAAAAAGTTGACATTTTAAACTAGTAGAGACTGATATTGATAGAGTAACCGTATGACTTAAACTTGTTTTGAAACGGAAATTAAAATAGTAAAATTGTAATTTAAACATTTAAGTTTAAGAGGTATTATAAGCAATCGACATTACTCAAATTTTAAATATTTTAAGTTTTAAAAATACATATACATGCTTTATTAATACAGTAAAACCTCTATAAATTAATAGTTTTGGGACCGGGATATTTTATTAATTTAGCGAGATATTATTATATCGATAAATTAATAATTTATTAATTTAAAGAGGTTTTACGTATGACTTTAAATTTTCAAGTCTAATATACAAGCTAGTTACAATTTATACTCGTTAGAGACGAAAAATAATTTTGAAAAACAAGTTCCAATTAACATTTTATAAATAAACATTCACACTTTCTGAAAACAAATTAACACTTTGTGTTGCAATACGAGAAGATAACGCACCAACTCTTTAGTGCAATAAGGAGATTTTATGATAAACTCAATATAGATTTGAAGTTCAACAAAAAATGAGTGACTATGGATTCATTTTTACTAAACAATCTTAGGATTTAGAAGTGTATATATCTCTCTCTCTCACACACACACATTTATACATATATATGGAACCTTGAGTGATTATTAATTTATAGTTTCGTTGGGACTAATATATATACATTCGGGTTTCAAAAAAATTATTATCTTATTATTTTATCGATTGGAGCCCAAATTTGTACTGGTCCCAAGTTGGGACTGGCTACATTATTAATTTTATCGAGGTTATTAATTTATCGAGTATTAATTTATAGAGGTTTTACTGTAGTAGAGATAACTTTAACTTTATATCAACAAGTGACTCTTAATGAAGAGTGATAATTTGCACACTTTAACTATTGATTGACACACTCAAATGTACAAGTGCAGTAAGCATCATGTCATATATGTACAACTGTTTAAAGTTTGACATAAAGTGGGTCAATCAATTGTTTGAGTGTGCAAATCATTACTCTTAATGAAATGATATTTTTGCCGTTCATTTCATATTAACCTTGAGTAATTCTTTGCGTGCATGAGACAACTAAACATTAGGCTCTCTAAAAGATTATACCGCTTTAAATTTTTATAAATCTACAATCATAGATTCATAATGTAGGGTTGGATCGGTTGAAAAAATGTTTCTTTTTTTGAGACAGAGGCGAGGGTTCAATCTTCACTTTTTGCAAAAAGACCGGAGGTCCTCTGGAAGCAGCATCTTTACTTCCAGATAAATGTAAGATTGTCTACATCTCACCTCCTCCATACTTCGTAGAAGACGGGCTTAATTACCGTTGATTTTTTTTTTCACATTCATAGATGTTAAATATGTGTTCGATAGTACACGTATCTTAAGACTTTGTCTAAAATGATTAGCCTTAATTATACAGCTATGGTCATATTCCTCTCAAACTGCATGGTTTCAAATATTGTCAAAATCTCAAACTTTTGATATTGATTTGTTCAGTCAAGCTTCTAGATCTTATTGATAGTTTACTATTAAGGCAAGAAACTCCATATTTTTAGAAGCCACCAGTCAAGCTTAATTATTTGGATATGTATACTAATTGACATAATCCAATGGTTGAAAATCCCAAATGAAGGGGAATTATATGTCCACAAGGAAGTACCTTTGACCCAAGTAGAAAATAAAGTTCAAATTATTTTGATAGTGTTCCAAACAAACATGAGCATGATCTTTGTCTAAAGATCCATCAACATCATCATCTTTAAGCATTCCAAAATAATCAAACACCCGTCTCCACAAGCCAAGTAAAAGGGGAACAAACCGAGTAACGTTTAGTAGTTTCCAAGTATGAAACATATTTTCTCGTCATGTCTCGATGTTTGATTATATTTTACAAGGAGCAACTAGACGTTACATCATATGTGATTTATCGATTATGTAACGTCACTAGTAAAATTGTTATCTAGATTCCAATACGTTATGTAGGTGATATGACATGTTAGCTGTGAATAGCTTGCAAGACACGGGTAGAAATTCTGTCGCTACTTGTAACATTCACCAAGTGACTTAAGATTACGAGCAAAATTTACAATCTTTACTATAAATCACATTTAACCAACACAGTTAGAAGATCAATTCCCTGTGTTCAAGATATTATAACCAGGGACTAACCCACTTGGGAGCCGGGTGTGTCACGGTCTACACGCGATTTGGGTTACGAAGTGTATCTTTTCTGAAAACTGTCATTTTTTTAGTATGTGCAACCCCAGAAAATATTTTTGTGTTACTCCCCCCCCCCCCAAAAAAAATAGACAGCCCAAATTAAAAAGGCCCAAATTTAAAAAAAAATAGACAGCCCAAACACAACTACACAAGGACAGAAGTATAGAACCACCATAAACCATAAGACAGAAGATTAATCCTAAAATGATGAGATAACCAAATATCTGAAGCATGATCAAAAGATTCATACAAGTACCAAACCAAGTTAATAGAAAAAACATTCATAAAATTCAGCAACATGATAGTAAAGCTTCTCAAAAGCTCAAACTGCATAATCGTAGCTCACTAGCAGCTCAATCAAACAAATTAAACATGCCGTCATCATCAGATTCATCAGCAGG
The DNA here is from genome assembly GCA_019973895.1 of Chrysanthemum seticuspe. Taxonomy (NCBI): domain Eukaryota; kingdom Viridiplantae; phylum Streptophyta; class Magnoliopsida; order Asterales; family Asteraceae; genus Chrysanthemum; species Chrysanthemum seticuspe. Next base: position 255,489,095 of record BPTQ01000002.1, on the reverse strand, counting down.
CTCGTCGTTCCTCTCTTCAGCTGGGGCAGCAGCCGGAGCAGCGCCACTTGCAGCAGGAGTTGGAGCAGCAACAGCAAACCTGGTGGGATCCTGCAAAAGAAATTGACGTGTTAATCAACAGTGAAACTTGAAGTATTGACAGAAAGAAAACTATATTTTTTGGGGATTTGCAGGCAATACCTCAAGGTATTCCTTCACCCTATCGGCCAATGGGAAAGAGTAACCAGTCCCAACAGCAACAGCAAGAATGTTCTTGTAGCCATTGATGAGCATGTGAGGAGCAGCTGCAATGGTCGGATAATGAACGGCCAATGCTAAAGAAGTAAGCATGGATACTCCCATAGCAAACTTGTCAATAAGATCATCCTCAGTAAGATCAAGCACCGCTGGGCTGAAAACAGAACCATTGTCGTACACAGAATTAACCACAAGACCATAAGAGAATGGCCTAATCCCAAGTTTTGCGAGCAGAGCAGCCTCAGAAGAACCCACTTTGTCTCCCTTCTGAATCAGCTCAACAGGGGTGATGATTTCAACCGTTCCCTTGTTGATCTTGGTGGGAATGTTTAGCACCTAAAGCATCAATAAACTTAAAGTCAGAACAAATCCTAAAGATAATGGAACATGCGTTCGGGTTAAATGAAGTCACCTGAAAGAAAGAGGTCTGAGATGGGTCAAGACCGGTGTTGCCTGGAGGAACAACCACATCCACCGGAGCAACCAGTCCCACACGAGCAGGAGCTCCAACCTGACAAAAAGAATGCAGAATGTCACAAACTTAAAATTGCAGAATAACTATTTGGCCATCGGCATGAAAAAGCATCAACAGCTAAAAACCAAAGTGAAGAAAGGCAATAAAAGTTTATGTGTAACATAACTAGACAGAAAGCATATAAACCAAAAGTCTTAAACGAAAGTGAAGAAAGGCAATAAAAGTTTATGTGTAACATAACTAGACAGAAAGCATATTAACCAGAAGTCTTAAACGAGCAACAAGAATCTGAAAAACTTGCAGTTCTCACAATCATCCTAATTTATGCTATATTCTATCTTAAAAGTTGTGGCACCACATCCGCAAAAATGCTTCACTTGTCCTCACAGCAATGAATGGCGGTTAAGGCACTAAGATCAGATCATTTAAACAACTAAAAACATATTAACAGCTAGACGTGGTTTAACAATGCTTTACAGCCAAATCACCTAAGCATCAAAGTTATAGGCATAAGCGTGGTGCACCTAGTCGGTGAGACTACATAACTATGGGCTTGGCGTTTAACTATACTAAACACAGCATCAAATGATAATAAAAACACTGGTATTTTTTTTGAAGGCCAACTACAGCATCAAACCTTACTCTAAAAACTAAATAACATAGAGTTTTAGAAACGAGCTATAAGAAAAACAGTTAACAGAATATATAGGACGACGGCAGTAAAGTCCATATCAATTTCGATAAACCAATGTTCATCTAGTGGTACAACTGAATCATCAATAAAATCCATCAGCAACATGAGTCATTATAAAAAAATTACCATATAACAAACCAAAATACAAGAAAACGAATAAACTCAGACCTTTTTAACAGCATCCCCTGATACCACAAGCAACAACATAATTCATACATACAATAACTTACTCCGTAATTAACATAACCAATACGTGCAATCATTATCAAGCACCAACTAACGGATGTATTCTAATTCGTAATACTCACCTTATAGTTAAGCCAATATTGATCAAAAATATAGTATCAACTATCAACACCACACAAAAATTCGTAGCAACTCACATAAGGCAATATTCATCAAGCAATTACACTTAAACCATCAAAATTTTCAACATATATTCATAAACTACATGCAATACATAATTCATTCTAACAATTAGATAATACTGTATAACATAAACAATAAAGGTATAAAGCCTAAAGAACATTGAATTCTAAGAATAAACTAGAGCAAAACTACACAGTTAACTAAATATTCTAAAACAACAATACCAACAATCATAATTCACATATACCAATGTTCATCTAATCCACAGCTAAGTCAACAATAGTAAGGGGGTGTTTGGGTCAAGCTTATTTAGCAGACAAATAAACTCAACGTTCATAACAACTTCAACTAATACTAAGGGGGTGTTTGGGTTAGCTTATTTAGCCGACTTATGGGCTTATTTGAATACGGAAAAAACTCATAAGCTCTCTCTTTCAAGCTTATGATGTTATCTTCTTCAGCTTATTGGCCTAAGCCAATAACCTCAAGTTAATAAGCTTTAAAGAGTGGGCTTATGAGTTTTTTCCGTATTCAAATAAGCCCATAAGCGATAAACAAGCTAATCCAAACACCCCCTAAATAACATAATAAATACACACAACTAACAGAATTATCAAATAGCAAACAACACATAAATAATTATAATAACGTAAAAACCTCACCTTATACTTAGCAACTTCCTCGCGAACTTCCTTCAAATCACCCTTAGTAAAAATCAACCCAACATTACCCTACATCATCAAAAAAACACAAATTAAAACTCAAACACCATATAAAACAATATCACATAAAACATAAAAACACAAAAACTATGTTATCACACTTACAACAAGCAAAGGAATGAGATTAAGAATCGCCACATTCCCAGTTTTCTCACTATGAATCTTAACAGAGCGTTTCATCATAGTATTCTTGCCCATCAAAATAACGGAATCGCCACCTCGTAAACCTTGTCTTATGTTCTGCAACTGGGTTGACCCCACATTATCAGCAGCCACAACTAGCACTTGACTGTATTCATCCAAGAACTGACAAAGCTTCGCGTCATAAGCTACCTTCTTATCAGCTTTTGACACTTTCTTCACCGCCATTTTTTGTGTGTTTGTACAAAGGAATGTATGTTAAGGGAGGGGCAAGATATGTGTTTATATACAGCTGTGTCGTCCCTTGGGGCTCAAGTTTCCAGTGGAAACGTGGTGATCAAGGGTTGGGGTTTAAGGAATGTGGATATGTAAAACCCTGGTGGGCTTGGGCTTAGTTTTACATAATGGGCGGATGGTATTTGATCAATTTGTGATTTTTGGTTCTCGTTATTTATGTGCAAACGTACACATTTCGGTTTTTCTTAAACCGAACCGGTTTGAAAACCGGTTTCGGATTTAGTCAAAAACCGGTTTTGTGTAAAATCGATCCGGTTTGAAACTGGTTTTGGGAGAAAAAAATGTTTGGTTTAAACCAAAATCCGGTTTTACCTAAAACCGGTTGACAACAACCAGTTTCTAAACCGGAGGTTTGGTTTTTCCTAAACCGGTTTTCCAAAAACCGGCTTTTGAGAAACTGGTTTTTGGCTTTTTTTTTCGGATCGGATCGGCTTTCAGTTTTTTCCCCTCTATTATGTGTGTGAGATTTAATAGGAAGCCGTTGTGTTTTCGACTATCACTTAAGGAAGAAAAATAACGAAAATGAAGTAAACAAAAAAGGTTGTGTTTTGAGTATTACTTAAAAAGAGGAATAAAATGACTAATTGATTTTAAAGTAAAATATTTTCTCTCAAAAATTGAAATGAAAATGTTTACTTCATACTTTTTTACTTTTTCTTACTAAATTTTTTTGAGAACCGACTATTAAGACACTTAAATTTATAACAAAATCTTTAGAGTACGTGTTTTGGGTGACTTGGGAAAGGGTCGGAAACAATAACAAGGATACATCAGTTAGGCTCATACTTTTGAGTGGAAGCTTCGCCCTCTTGAGATAATCTAACCAGGAAAAATCTTATCCGTTTATTTGATAGGAAACTAAACGGGGAAAACATTTTTATGCTATTCAATAGGAAATGTATGTAGAGATATGATATGTGTCATGTTTTAAAACCACAAAAGCACATAGCCAGATATTGTTTAAGGAAAATAATAAATGGATCTAGCTAAAGAGGCCTAAAAAAAGACCTAATGCATAAATAAATTATACAATATCAGTACTGTACAATTCATTTATGCATTAGGTCTCATTCTTTAATGCATTTGGTGTACTTGCAATAAGTTGCATATTACAAACCACAAATAGTTAGCAAAAATTATTTTATATCAAGCCATCTTTTTCAAAATGAAGTGGTAACCCACCTTAAATAGTATACTTACCATTGTCATGTAGTATGTTAGAGCAATAAACAAACATACTAACCTTGCTTTCATCATTTTCGTTTGTGTTGGTGGGTAGGCCTTATACTAGAGGTTGCAAACTTGCAACCAAAGGACAATTTCCACTAAATGAAAACTCAATGTTCTCAACTTAACTTGTTATCCAAGGCTTTGTCTCGACAGTTTCCACTTGTGCTCAAAGTTAGCTTGTTATCCAAGGCTTTGTCACGATTAAAACTCTTAAAAGGGATAATTGCGCGAAAATGCAGCTTACTTGTCACTTTTTTATAGTTCTGTGTAGCCATTTTTTTTTTCAAGATCGATGTAAAATAATTTTGAATTTTATCTTTTTGATGTATCGTGTGACCAGTTGCATTCATTATTTGATTGATTTACCCCTCTCTCAGTTAAATAAGAGTGTATAAATTGAAAGGTAAAATGGTCAAATAGTATATAAAATTGGTCACACGATATACCAAAAAGACGGAATTGAAAAATATGCTACATACAATAGAAGAAAAGAAAAAAAAGTAGATGGCTACACAAAAACTATATAAAGTGACAAGTAAACTATATTTTCATTAAATATCCCTAAAGAAAATTGAAAAGAACACAAACAATGTAGCACTCGGTATGAGTTTTGAATTTAGGATTATATTAGAAAGAGTTTCGACGAATTACAATAAATGTTTTAACTAGGATAAGCACGGTACCGGTCCTGTAATGATCTCGTACCAAATTAATGGTACCAATTTTTTCCCGAGCATAAATTAGTGGTACCGGTACTGTACCGGGAAATCGGGTTTTCCCCGCTTTTTTGGAGAATTTCCCGATTTAGTACTGGTCCCATACTGAATTAGTGGTCTCGATTTTTTTCACCTTATTTCGTAGTCCCGGTACCGTACCGTATTTCAAGAATCGGTACCGTTTCGGTACGGTACCGGTACGGTTCCGGTTTAGTTTCGAGATTCGGTTCGAAATGCTCATCCCTAGTTTTAACCACTAGATGTTGATTAAGATTTTTAATCTTTACAAACCGTTTTTAACTATACTCTTGTTCATTTACCCTATGAGTTTAGCACCAAGCTTTAGGTGTATTACTATTATCTACACGACGAATGCCCTTTGATATGATGAATTGATGATCGACATTTTCTCTTTATGTAATCGTGTACGCACACACAGAGACAAACCCACATGCATGCACTTTGATGATAACGAATAGTTGCCGAATTGGTGTCTTTTCCCCCCATGTGTTTAAGATTTAGACTAAACACAATATCTATCAGCATTGTCTTCCACCCATGGTGCACACGGTTGGCATGTTGGCTCAAGGATTATAATTAAGATTCAATCCTCTCTAGTCATAGTCACAACTCACTTACTAGTTGGTGGTATTGGTGACCCATAAGATTCAACTTGGACCATAACCTATCTTTGATGGAACCCACACCTACTTCAATTCAATTCAATTCCTTGATTACAACTCATTCATCTTAGAGGTTTCGATAATAGACACTAAAGTCGTCAAAAATTAGGTTTCCATTTTATACGTCGCGACAAATGTAATATAAAGCCAGATTCCTGCTCCTTTTTCACTAGAGTTTTGCTATATCCTCTTAAATTTCTTCTGCACACACAAAAATATTATATGTTTTTTCTCCGATCATTATCTTGTGAGTAGGAATATAACTAAGAACAACTAAGAGGACTTTCGTTGCGTCTTCTTTTGTTTCTTTTATGTCTTTATTGAAGCACGCTTAAACACTTTGGGTAGTAGGGTCGATAAAAGATTTATCTTTACCTCAAAACAAATGGAAATCGAAACCAAAAGGCAAGTTTTTTAACTTTGCTTTTGTTAAAGTGAAAATTTGCTGCTGCTTTTAGTCAACATTTGGATACCAAAATATTTCTTATGTTGCCAAAGAGAAAACGTATTGACAACAAAGTCGTCTTCGTTTCCACTATCACTAAAAGTCGTTAATTTTTTCCACACTTCACTGTTTAAGTGACTGTGAAAGTGGTTTTGAACCTAATCTTTAAAACGTACCATACTAAACCACAATAATTAACCAATTTGGTAATGTTGAATATGTTTGAGGTGATTTAAAGTTGGCATAATATAGCTAGAGATTCTGGATTTGAATCGTATCTCGAATAATTGATTGGTATCATTTCTTTACGAGGAATATATGAAAGTTATAAAAAAGGTCAAGTAATTCGATCAAGTGCTACCATGTCGATTGTCACATCCCATTTATTCCCATTGCGAACAAAGTCAGATTAATTTATCGCTATAGTGTTAGTGACGCTAATCATGACGATAATGATGTATCATATCATAGGTACGACGTCCTTTTTTCATTTTCCTTAAAGACATTTTTAGTTGAAATAATTTCGGATCGGAACACTTGTTATAAATAGGATTGGCTAAAGAACCAATATAAGATCATGTTCGCAAGTTTGATAACAGTCATGTCTTGAGATCTTACTAATCCAGACTACATACATCTGTAAATTATTTTCTTTTAGTTTGTGGTTTCTTGTTCCTATTTTGGTATAGTAGATCTTTTGTTTGCTTTAGATAAATCTTTTTCACATATAAAAAAGTATTGTCATATAGGCTTAAGTGGCTTTAATAAGAGCGTTCCAGCTACAAACGAGACTTTTTATGCGGCACAATCAATGTTTTCTCACGCGTAGTAACTACAGTAATACGGAGTAAATGAGAATAAAGGCATTAAAACTTAGAGAAAAAGGTTCATATTAGGTAGGTATAACTCACTCTTCGTAGTTGGACTCAGTTTCTATTCATTATTGTTGAATAGAAAAAACCAACAAACGTTGTAAGATAGCATGAAATATTGATTCAAATAAATCAAACACGTGACCTAAGAAGTACATTGTATTAATTAACGAATGAGTTAGAAACTAATGTATAAACTAGTATCATCTCATCTCATTTTATAGTGATGAGAGGGTACAATACTTATGAAATTACAATGTCATAATATCTTTGATGGCCTTGAACACCAAGCAATCCTAATATAAGTCTAAAATTTAACTCTATTTAACTAATTACAGTTAAATCCTTATACATAGACTAGTTACAATGTAACCCAATAAGAATTGCTACTATAATATAACATTTTTTTACCGTAGTAGTGATTCTTAGACTATACAGATACTCAACATCTTCATATGATGTTGGAACCTTGAATCAAGGACATCCTTGTTAACCAAACCTTGTACCTTCGTAAATATCCAAGTTAGCTACTTAGACCACCTTCACATTCTTCCTTTCACCAACATTACCCTATGCACCCTCTTGACCAGGTACATCGGTTTCCATAATGTCTGCCCCCACCTTTGCAGTCCATGTTTGTCTTTTTTCAAGTTGTTTAACCTACAATTTCTTTGATTCACCGCAAGATCATCTTTACTATCTTGAATTACCTAAGTTTCATGTTCTTGAGCTCCCTACAATTCCACCTCAAACCAAACACTTTGAATATGTACTCCATGGACTCTTGGTTTAACACAAGGACAAGTTGCTTGAACTCAACTTGTTTTAAACCTCCATGCTTTTGTACACTATTCCCATCGAGCTTTTCGATGTTTAACCTAGTATTCATACTAGCCATTCTTCTTTAACCTTGCTACAAACCTTGTTAAGTTACTTTTTAACCAACTTTACCAACAAGTCTCACAAGTTGCGTGCTAAACCCGCTTTCTTATAATAATTGATCTACTAACCTTTAGAGAACTCTAAAAAGCCCGATGCTAGACTATTACATTTACTATGACAAAATACAAGGTTCCTATACGTAGAATGACCGTCACTTTTATAATCCTAACAATTTCTCCATAAAGGGTGGTCATTCTTAAAATGATTCACCATGACTTGGTCTTCTGTAATATTATGCTTGAACCTTGTATGATGTAATAAGATAGTCTTGCTTCTTTGTGTCCATCATGCTTCGTGATTTTGAAGTAAAATTTCTTGCTCTTTCTTGCCTCCGATCAACATCTTCTTATGGTCGTTGTTGCGTCTTCTCCAACAGACTCAAACGACTTGAAAGTCTTTGATCTGCATACTTATGTCTTCCTCACTTTTATACTTGAACTTGTTCTTGACATTCTTGATTAGCTCTTGACTTTGGATTGACTCTTTGTCTTTATCTTTGTTACTTTGCCTTGAACGTTCTTAGTTTGAGTTTGTTGAGGATGAAACAAGTAAGTATGAGTATGTGGAGGTGAAGATGTTGATGTGCATGATGGTAGGGCTGAGCAACGGCCCGGAACCGACCCGAAACGACGAAAACCGAACCGAACCGAGAACCGATTTCACAAAAAACATGAACCGAAACCGAACCGAATCGGTTCGGTTCGGTTTTGTGTCGGTTCGGTCGGTTCGGCCCGGTTTACATGCTTATGTGCGTGTTTGGTCGGTTTTGGGTCGGACCGGACCGAACCGAACCGAACCGAAAACCGACATCCGATAAGACATAGAACCGAAACCGAACCGAAAATGGTCGGTCCGGTTCAGTTCGGTCCGGTTCGGCTCGGTTTTCCGGTTCGGCTCGGTTCGATCGGTTTTGTGCTCAGCCCTACATGATGGTGCTTCAGGAGCGGCATCATTCATCATTACTTGTCACAGGAAATGTAGATAATAATCATGTCAAGCCAATCGATCATCGTGTACCTATTCTTAGAGAATTGTTCCACTACGATTGTTTTACCAAGGAATGTATTGGTTCCATTCACCTTGGTCGTTCGAATCAACCTTTGAATCCCATTAAGGAAAGTTATCAGTACATTGGATAAATCCAAGTAAAGGGCTAAAGTTCTTGTAAAGTTCAAAGTTTTCGTAAGGATGAAAAAGTTCTCGCAATTTACTTTTTCTAGACGTTAATATCCTTGCCTAAAATATTCCAAAACTACTCGGTAAATCTCAAAAGTTCTCGCAAGAAAAAAAAAATACTCGATCCACATCACTAAGATAGTGGAGGTCCAACTAAATCTTAAAGTTCTCGATGACACGTCAGATTTCTCGTAAGTAATTTTTCTTGTAATACTAGTTTTTCTCATAAAACTATTTCTCGATGCAATGTCACCTAGACAGTGGAATCTCAACTACAAGTACTTTTTCTCGATGCCATGTCAATGTCGAGAAAATTTAAAGATATTGAAAACTTTTGAAGATGTAAACTTACCGAGAAAAAATAACAAGTACTTTTCTACTCATAAGCTCTAAAAAATTCTTACTTTTATGTTTGTTTTTCGTTTTTTCTAAGATAGATGACTAGGTATCCTCCTAAACTACCATAAAAATCTATTTACCGGGGTAAACCCCTTTACCCCAAAAAAATAAACTACCATAAAAATCAAAGCTTTCACACTTTTAACCATAAAATCTTAAAATGATCCTATGAAAGTTCTCAATAAACCCGATTTAGTACTATTCGACCAAAAACCTATCCAAACTCGAAAATAACGTAACAAACTAAATCGATATATATCATTTGGCTCTGATGCCAATTGTAAGTACCTATATCTATGCTTAAACACACATCAACTATACTAGATTTCTAGAGAGAGATACGTGGCGTTAGGTTTCTAGAGTGTGAGAGATAGATGGTTATAACATGTATTTGATATGAAAAACACACACACACACTTACACACTTGTTCCACACAGAAAAAATGAGAGCATTGTGGTGTTTATACTACTTTAGATGCCTCATGGGTAAGGGTGTTCACGGATTGGGTTAATATCAACAATAATCGAAAACCGAAAACGAACCGAACCGAAAATAACTGAACCAAATTCGTAACCGAACCGAATTGATCAAAACCGAACCAAACCGAACTAGATATTTGGTTATCGGTTTGGATATGGTTTTGGCAATGAAAACCGAAAACCGAATTCATATAAAAAATATATTTTTTCTATGTATATATATGAATTTTTTTTACTAAAACTATAAATATAACATGATTTAAGCTTGAAAAAAATATTTTGTGCTAAAAATATATATAATTAAATAAAAAAATAATTAAAAGTATGTAATTCGGGTTATTCGGTTTGGTTTAGGTTATAGGGGTTCGGTTTTCGGTTATTGATAACATCAAATTATCTTGAATATTAAGTGTCAATTTCCCCCGATATTGCTTGTAATTTATATCATTTATATGGATTTACGGTTGTTTTCCATTATTTTTACTTTCAAGCAAATTACGAGCATTGGAGCCAAAGAGACGCGGAATTGGAGAGTTTATTGAAGATTTATCATGGTATGCCCACTTTGAAGAAATTACGGCGTAACTCCTCTCTCACATTACGCCGTAACTAAAGCGTGACTTAGAAAACCAACTAATCAGAAGATTACGGCGTAACTCTCCCAAAGATTACGACGTAACCATATTAGGTCAAATGAGGTTCCGCGCCGCTGATAATTACGCTGTAACTCACGCATCAACTACGGCGTAACCAAGATTTATTGAAGATACGACGTAACCCCTTCTAAGGTTACGCCGTAACCAGCATATCTAGTGCAATTTACAAATAATTAGATGATTACGACGTAACTCTTTTAAAAGTTACGCTGTAACCAAGATCTGGCCTATAAATACCTCACGATTTTCAGCATTTCAAAGCATCCCATTTCACACACAACAATCAGAGAAAGTGAGAAGAAGCCAAAGGCAGATCTAGAGGAGCATACGGAGCTATCTCCAAGGGAGAAATCACTCCTCTACGATAAGCATTAGCTTTTTATCTTTTCTTTACTTTCGATTCATGTATTTCGTAACATTAAACATTGAATTGATTTGTATGGTTAATATGAGCGGCTAAGCACCTCTTGATGCTGGCCTAATTATGATTCCTTAATTGTTTTGTTTGCGACATTGCTTCCGTATAATTACTTATAAGTGTATTCATGCATACTTTATTGGTAGCTACCCTTGTTTCGGTAGTTTTGAATGGCGGTAGAGGCCAGTTGCTTAGGAGATATGACCAACTGACCCTAAGTGAGTAGATTGAGAAGGGAAGGGTAAGATATGACCAACTGACGACCCTTTCTACTTGTGCGATTTGACCAATTGATCACCTACCGTTTGGATGAACTTAAGAATTAGGGGGGTGAGTGTTTAAGTTGCTAGCGCCCGGGCACTCACTATTATAAGTCTAGCATGTAGCGGAACTTAATGACTTGGCTTAGGGGACCAGGAAAAACTGGACTTATGAGGGGACACCTGACTTCTCCAGTGGTGGCTCTTTGCTGATAGGTTAGGGCGAACTGACCAAATGTTGTCCTCTCGACTTTGACCCCATCTGAAGTAATTGAAAGTAATTAGACGTAAACATTACTAGCTAGGATGAATAACTAGGTTAGCACCATTCTCCTTTATGGATCACATCTTTGCCTTTATTTATTTTAGTAGTTAATTAATTCGATATCAAAACCTTCTTAAAATCTGTGACACCTAGACTTAGTATTAATCCACACACATAGCTCTTGGGACGACCTCAGTTTTACCAAATACTACACTACACACGACCGGGTACACTGCCCGTTAGTGCATTAGGGTAGACCATAGGTATTACGAGACATTATAAATATTATGTTAATACAAATAAGCCGTAAAAACGTTTATTTATATTTTAGAAAAAATCTTCTAATGTTTTGTCGATAACAAACGGAAAAGTATTTTAACGAAACAAATAAAATACGTAAATAGTTTGAGCCAATAGTTTTCTAACACACTTACGATTTCACATAAAACACTAAAACAAGTATAAGTGATTTTATGATTTAGTAATACATATGTACAACAACTAGTGTTTACATATTTTGGTAAATATATACTTAAACTAGTATATACTAAAATGGGTAAAAACTAACAAATGGTATTGACCTATAACCCATGGTTTTATCCAAACCATTTGACTAGGTACATTGAACTCATGAGATACATTGTATCTAATAAGAAACCCATGGATCAACCCATAACCCATGACCCATGACCCATAACCAAAATACCCATGGGTAAAGAGGAGCGTCCAACGGATCCCTAGCTTTACGCTAGCCGGATCCCTTGTGGGAGGGATCCGTGGGATCCGAGGAACAGTAAGTTTTCTCCTCTATAAATAGTGAGCCATTTCTTCCTTTTGGTTCACCACTTTCACACATACTTTCTCCAAGTATTGTACCTCTCTAACCACTGATCCTAAAGGATCTTTCTATGTAGTTTGTCTTTTGTTTTTGTGTGATTCTCTAGGTTCCTCTTAAAGGCGAGATCACCACCTCTTGATGTTGAGCAAGCTCAAGTCCATGAGTTGCCATGCTTCGTCATCATCAAGACAACTGAGGTTCTCTTGTTGATAATTCTTTCTTCCTCCGTAGATGTTGTGTTAAAGGCATTAGTGAAGGATGCCGAAAGAGTCAAAACGAAAGCATTAGTGAAAGGTGCTTAACGTCCGTGTCAAAAGCACTAGTGAAGAATGCTAAAGGTGTCAAGACGAAGGCATTAGTGAAAGGTGCCAAGCGTTGTGTCAAAGGCATTAGTGAAGGATGCCTAAGAATCAAATCAAGTGGCATTCGGGAAGAATGCCTAGGTCGTATAATCGATGAGGTGCATCGTTATACATATAAGTATTTGTTTATTTCCAAGGATGGTGATATCCTTGATGGTGTTGTAACAAGGAGTGGATCTCCTTGAGATTAGGTTTTGTGTTATGTTGGATAGTAGTTCCTCCATAGTAATGGAACTAGGTGCTTAGCCTAGTACCTAATAAAGGGTAGGCGACGTTGTGATAGGTGTGGTTCACCTTGGAGTGAAAGAACCCAGTGGTTAGCCTAGTACCGGAAAAAGAGTAGGCGCCGTTGTGAAGGCTTCTCCGCCATAAGGAGATTGGTGTCGTGTAGTGTTTACGAACTCTCGAGTAGGTGACTCGGGGAGTGGAGTAGGGCAAGGAAGGTGTCCTTGTAGCCGAACCACTATAAATACTCGTGTCGTGGTTATGTGCTTCTTACTCTTTATCTTTCATTACACGTTTATATATCTATCTATCAACGTCCAACATAAACAACCAAATAGATTGACATAACTCGATCTAAATATTTAAAAGGAAGTTTTAAATTGGTAAAACTATTCAACCCCCCCCTTCTACTTTTCCACAATTGGTATCAGAGCTTCGTTACCAAGTTTCTTAGAGTATGTTGTACTTTAAAAACTTGATACGATCCGTGTATGTTTGAAAACTACAAAGAAGGAAATATTTCAAAACATTTTTTTTCTCTCGTTCATGTTGGACATTGATAGATCATCCTAACATATTTGTTTCATGCTAGGATCTCTTCAAAACCTTCATTTCTATTCAAAGAATAATGAAGTCAACCTTCGAGAAAGGATCTAAAAGTAATCACAACCTACTTACTTTAAGTACAAAAGATTACTTTAAGAGCTCATGAAGTATGGTTGGTATTATGTCTTCATAAGCCAAATCAAGAAGCATAAAGGTATGTTTACTTCTTCATTAGCTAACTTACATGATTATTTTGATATCATAGTTCTTATTTGTTTAAATAAACTGCTAGTCTCTTGAAAAAGTCTCTCTTTCGTCACTTTCCAGACTTACTCATCATCGGGAATAGTATTCCTTTTGATTTCGTCAAACTAACGCCGTCGTCACAAATGGATCCTTGATAATTAACTTATCAAATCACGTCGACCAAAACATCTTTTTATTTGAAACCTTTAAACTAATTTTGTTTCGTAAGCTAGCTTATAGCCTATTACAAAATTAAAACCAAACAACCCTTTTTCTGTCTACAGGATCCGGATCCCTCTAGTTGTACTAGCCGGATCCCAAATACAAGGGATCCGGGGGAACCATAGAATATAATACAGCTATACGCATTTTAAAAACATCACATACCAGTTTCACTCTCCACACACAACACAAAAATGACTCAACAATTGATTTCATCCTCATAGGACTCAAAACCCTCAAGTACTCCTCATTTGAACACCATTGTAAGTAATTACACCAACTTGTTCTAATTTCCATCATACTCATCCTAGGGTTTATGGTTACACAATTTCTAATCAATTAATTCAATTATGGTTTTTAAAAATAATCATTAAAAAGGGCTTTTGACACAATTAGGATTACACTTTGTTCACAACATTGTTAATACAAATCAAAACCATAAACCCATCTCAACTAATTTTACCTAATTAGAATATTTTTGTTTCTAGGATCAACCATGCCTAAAGCCACTCAACAAGACCACCATGATACTGTCTATTACCGCACCCATTACTATCGAGAAGAAGGACTATCAAAAACCGATCGCAAAGTCTTTCAAAGACTTGAAAAGCGACTTATTCTCGAAGGTCGTGTAGTCAAGGAATGTTTCCTTGAAGATACCGACATTCGTCAAGTTTTCTCGGCAATCAATTTTGATTGTCTTCTTGACATTGATGAAAAAATTTGCCCGATTTTCATCTTTGAATTCTATAAAAGCATTAGGATCATTCGAAACGCCGATGATAGCATTTCAATCGCCTTCATCATCAATAAACGAAACTTTGTTCTACCTCTCAACACCTTTGCTCAAATTCTTCGCATTCCTTGTGAAGGAATTTGTATGTATTCTCAAGATTCGGCAATTAAAGCTCAAAACCTTGCACTTGATTCTAAACCTATCTACAACACTCCTCTCGATGATCCCGAAACCATTCGAGATACTATCTTCAAGGTTAGAACCGACCAATCCCGTTACAACCGAAACAAAAAGCTCTTTCACCATGATCCTTTTCAAATGGAACTTTTCGAAATGCATCCTATATTTAGAAAATGGGAAGAAATCCTTAGGGAAAACGTCATTAGCCTAGTTGGTAACAAGGATCATCCAAATGCATGTCTTGTGCAAATGATCTATTGTCTTATCCACCAAAATCCTTTTAATCTCGCCTATTACATGGTGAGGAGAATGGCCGGGGTATTCAAAGCTTCCAACATGGTACTTCCATATGGTATGCTCCTAACACGACTTTGTAAGTATGTTAGTGCATTGCAACCATCTCCTATCAACAATGATCATTTCTTTTCCGATCACGTAATGGTACCTCTTACCAAAATACCCTCTAAACGGTTCATGGTCAATGGAAAGAAACCTAAAGCTCTCTCGGATTCCTCAGAAGGAGGAGAAGAAGAAGATGGAGAAGAAGAAGATGTCGACCCCATAGCTAACATTGAATTGGAACCCTTTGATTACTATGAACAACTTCCTACCATTCCAAATGAGACCGCGGAATTCAAACAGTTAAGGGGTATGATTCAAAATCTAGCTTATAACCTCACAAAGTTGGGAAAGAGGAAAAGAAAGAGTTGACGAAAGAGACTATAGGATTGTGATTGTCTTGAGACACCTAATTTGTGTATGAATGATTATGTTTTTAGCACGTGTGTTTGTGTTTTTCTTGGATACTATTATTACTACAATTATCTATGGTATGTTGTATGTGATAATTTGTTTACCTTGTTTGTTAAATTACATGTTATATGTGTAGATTGATTAGTGCAAAATCTGCATTAGCTGCTGTAAATGTTCTGATCTGCAGTAGGCGGATCCCAGAATTATAACTAGCCGGATCCCTCCCATAAAGGAACCGTGGGATCCGTGACTGCAGATGAGTTATACATATCACCTTACATTAAAACAAATCACTAGATCACCTCACATAAGCCTAACATAAGACCTTAGAGCCAACTAAGCATTGTCCTAACATGTGATAGCTTGACACTCACCCATGGGTCACCTAGGACTTAGTTCAAGATTTATTTTGATTTATCAACACATCAAAACTCACCATATTTCCGCTTCAATACTCACAAATTGTTTTTCATTTTTCAAAACACTTAGGTGGACATATTGAACAATTTTAGAAAGTTGTTTCTAGTCATCGTTATCTCAAAATGGGTCAAAAATCAGTTTTTAAATTCTTTTGATTTTTAAGGATTTTTCAAATTCCATCTCAAGCTAAAATCTGATCACTAGGATCATTTATTATGACTTGACACCACCAAAACTCTTAGTGTTATCCTTGAACATCTATTGGTAGTCATTTAGTTCCATTTTTCTTTCATAAAAAGCAATCATTTGCTATAACGCTCATTACTCTTGATCATTCAAGTACACCCTCATCTTAGATACTTAGGAGGACTGAAACACTCAAAATGATATAGGTTTTAGCTCTTAGAAACTTCATTTCTAACTGTTGGAATCACTCCTAAACTAGAATTCAAGTGTTAGTAATTAATATGTAATAGTTAGCTTAATTAAGGCTTTTATGTTAGTAATCAAAGCTAGGCTTATGTAGAAAGCCCATGAGCCTATGCCAAAGCCCAATAAGGGAAAGGAAAGGAACTTGCATGTTGCCCTAGTTCCTTCCTATAAATACCCATGTAAACCTTCTATTGAAGGTTGGTTATTCACTCTCTTAATACACCTACGCATATCCTTTCTATATTATTCATACGCGTGTGTTTGGTAGTGTTCATCCGATCATCTTGTCTTTATTTCTTCTATTGATGCTTGTGTTACAAATATGGGAACCTAACAGTGGTATCAATCGCCAAATAGTTGGGTGAAAGGTTTTGTTTTTGAAGTTTTGTGTGTTACGCGTAAGGTTCTCGGTTTAAAAACTTTCATACGCTAAAAGCTTTAATTTTTTCACTTTAAAACTCAAGATTCTTGTCCTTTCAAGGTTATTTTGTGATAAAGTTTCTGTTTTTGGCAAAAAGTTTCAAACTTTACGTGTATTTCTTGGTTTTTAAGCTTGGTTTTATTCGTGTAGCTTGTTCTACGCGTAAGGTGATAACGTGTGTTGGATCATCAAGTTTCACACTTTTGTGTTATTATGGTGATATTGAACCTTTTTCATCACGAAAATCTTGTTTAGAAACATCTTTATGCTTAAAATCAGTTTTTGGTAAAGAGAAAATGTCGATCATCAATTCATCATATCAAAGAGCATAATATAGCTTTAGGTGTATACCTTTATAGGTTTATTCCTAATCACACTCATTATTTTTCAATTATTTCTTTTTACACATCCTATAACATTAACACGTTCTATCACTTCAATACGTTCTTTTCGTGTTTTATTATACCACACACCAACACATTCTCATTCATATATAACTCAACGCCATTACGTTAGATTAACACTTGGCTTACCGTTTACTCCACAATTAGACCCTACATAGGTTATTAACCATAAGCATTCTTCTTTATATATTCTTACATGTCACAGTTTTATTTATTAACAAGTAGGCTTATTCCACTTTCACCCTTCAATACAATTTATCGAACTTCAATATCATTCTGTAATTTCACATTTTTAGATACTTAACTATTTATGTGTCAAACTTTCACTTTACAATTTTATGTGTACTACAACATACAACAATATTACACTATAACACGTCTATTATAAATTAATATTTATGCTTACCCATTATGTTCTATGACTTATAATTATCCCATCTCTAATACCACCATATTGGCTATCCATTAGCCATTCACATAATAAGACCATAGGTTGGTCGTTGACACAACGCGGTTCACACCTCATCTTTATTCATAATTATAACTTAATTATTATAATTTCAAACCATGCCTTCTATAAGCATTCGCACCATTTGTATCATCTACTCAATTCTCTTTATAAATTCTATAACAATTAGGCACACAATCATATTACACCTACCGTCACCATCCACGGTGAACGGACTATAATTACTTATCACATATATACTATAGCGCACAATTTTACACCATCATAAAACATTCATGGTGATTTATTCACCTACACACATACGATCCGCCATGAACCTACATCAATCACAAAATATCACTATGACTTAATAAACTTTATCACATAATTTTTTTCATATAGCACAAGGCATAGTTTACCCTATAGCATAGCATACACATTTCCGCTTCACTTAATTCCGCAACTAAGAGTGGTTTAAGACTAGGCAACCTATTGTGGAAACCTAATTCACTTAAACTGAAGCTCTGATACCAAGTTGTTACGCCCCGATTCCCGATTTGCCCGAAATTCACTCGATATTTAAAATTTTGACTCGGAACGTTAGACTATTACATTTTCTCATTAAACTCTTGACAAACCATGACATTTAACCTTTGAAAATTCTTATATAACACGTATCCGATAATTTCTTTAATCAATAACATTTGACTTTAACAAAACAATCATTTGAAACCGTATAGCGGGCTGACGCCGTCACCCTTTAACCATGGCCCAAAACACGTTCAGATTTAATACGCGACGGCTCAGGGGATTTTAAACTCGACGCCGTCTCAACTGGTTCGGACGCTGTCGCCATAAAACTGAGACGCCGTCCAGTCCACTTACCTGCACATTTGACAGCAAAACTGCACAATACCAAATTAGTTCGTTTCGACACAAATGATCATTTGACCCTTACAACTTTAACAAAATGTCATATAATCTATGAGAAGCATTCTTTAATATACAAAAAGATTACTTGACCCGTTTGACTTCAAAATGGGTAAGAAATATACTTTAACCCACACACTCAAAAATACTATAATGACTATGACTTATGCTTGTCAATTAACGATACATTTACAAAACCATGAAAGACTCTCGGGGGTACAAACTTATCACGTGAGCTCGGTGTCAACCTAGCTCCTAATATCATATATTTGTAACTTCCTTGATCCACCATGAATCAACGTCCAATTCAAGCCATAGCACTTCCGATACACATGAACCTACAAGAACATAGCAACTATAACATCTAAGAGATTATGCTTAGTAAGTAATTGGCTAATACATGTTCAATATATTCATCGTTATATATGCACCACAACCATATAACCATAACACGTTGTTAGTGCAAATATTACGATATTTAATCTATACAGTCTCGTTTGTTTTGATTGACGACAAACATGTAACTTGTAATACATAACGTAAAATGTACAAGTTACTTGTAATCACACTTTGTCTCA
This sequence comes from Chrysanthemum seticuspe, assembly GCA_019973895.1. Taxonomy (NCBI): domain Eukaryota; kingdom Viridiplantae; phylum Streptophyta; class Magnoliopsida; order Asterales; family Asteraceae; genus Chrysanthemum; species Chrysanthemum seticuspe. Next base: position 255,469,877 of record BPTQ01000002.1, on the reverse strand, counting down.
ACATACATTCAACACCTCTCGATGACTCAAGTCCTCATATGTTACAACACAGGTTCGTACATGTTTGTTATGTGGCATTATGATCAAACCCATTAACAAATCATTTAGAATGTTTAAAATACGTTTAGAGTCACTAAGTATTTTAATAGGTTAACCATTCTATTTCAAACCTCATTTTACATTTTGCATTTACAAGTATTTCATACAAATACTAAAGTTTACTTACACTTGACAAAATATATTTTATTTTGACAAGCACTCTTTTACAAAAGGTAACTAGACATTTTATTAACTAGTTACATAATACATTTTACAAGTTTACATTGATAAACTTTTTAATCTAAAAATGGAAATACATGTTACATCATGTCATGCATCATCTTTGAAATCCTTGGAAGATCACTTGGATATTTTAGTTAGATTGACACTCAATAAATCAAATGTGATCTTAGTAAGATTTGGTAATATCTTGCAAAGATTTGAAGAAAGATTTTTTAGATTTTATGTCAGGCACCCACGACACCAATTTGTATAAAGGACGGAACCCTTGAAAGGGATCCTTGGTCCGTGGACGCTCCTGATCACTTTTGTCTATAAATAGAAGCCAATTGTTTTCCCATTTCTTCACCACTTCAAATCACATCTTCTCCACCTTCTTGCATACATTTAGATCAATCATTAACAATGTAGTAACATACATTAAACACCCTAATGATCATGATCATAATGCTTCTAACATTCATCTTTGTTGTAAGCATACTCTTTGATCAACCAAGGAAATCTTGGAGATTTAGCTATCCTCACTCACCACAAGTTGAAAATCTATCACAAGAAGTTTAGGGAACTTGTGATCTTCATCATGAAGGCTTCCTATCAATGGAAGTTCATTTAGAATTAGTTATTCATATCCATTAGACATTTGTGTCATGGATCATTAGTGTAAACATCATTGCATCATAACAACACTTTCACCAAACTAGATTAGATGGTTTATGTGTTTGTGCCATAAAACACAAGGTTTATTATGTGGGCCATAAAACATATTGAGAGTGGTTGTACCCTTGTAAAAGAACTCGACATCTAGCTTAGTGTCAGAAATATTGTATAGGCGACGTTAGGTTGGTTCTACCTCGAACTAGAACCCGGTATTTAGCTTTGTACCGGAAAAAGTGTAAGCGACGATTGTAAGGTTTTCTCTGCCGAGAAGGGAGCTTGTTGATTTAGTGAAGTAACTATCGAGTTGGATACTCGGGGAGTGGAGTAGGGCGGAAAGGAGATCCATGACCGAACCACTATAAATCCTTGTGTTCGGTTTGCACTTTCCTTTCTTTATCTCTTTACTTTTATACTTGCACTATACTATTGTTTGTGATGTGGTTTGATATTCATGATTGTGTAACAACTTGGTTTACCATGCTTTATATTAGTCACAAACAATAATTGGTACTTTCATATTATAACAAGCTTCATAAGCGATTTGATACTAAAGATCTAAAGTTTTTAAACGGTAACGTATTCACCCCCCTCTACGTTTCCACACACGTAACTATTCAATTAGCACATAAGAAATCTAACACATACCTTGGCCATTCAATAATTCCAAGTCATATCTATAACCATTAAATATCAAGTATCAAGGTCGACACACCTTTAAAGTATCTATAACCACTTAGCACAACATTATAATCACATACTATAACAATTTCATATTAGACACATAGTAACCAAGTTACTTACCTTATCATCCAAGCTAAGCTAAACACAATATCACCAATCATCGTCATCCTCATCCATCCCCATCCAAGATTGATACCCTTAAACACATAATTAAATATACACTTAATACGTCATCAAATAACTATAGCCATGGTTTATATAACCATTTGGCTTACGTAAACAACCTTTAATTATCATATAATCATCTATTGATTATGTGATGATCAAACCCATAATTTATCCAACTTTTACCCATACTAAGATTCTTCTAAGATTACTATAAATCTTTTTAATCAAACCTTATGATCATAACATGATCATAATTAATTTACCCAATTACTCCAATTTAATCAAAGGCGTTTCACCCAATTACTCTATAACATCTCAATTAGTGTTTAAAAACATAATTACCCAAAACCCCTAACTTGGGTTCATGAACCCTAACTCTTCAATTAACTATTAACAAATCAATTAAGTATAGTTACTTGCAAGGATCATAGATACTAGCTTGTATCATGACTAGGAACACAATTTCCTTCAATATTTGATCATCTAGACAATTCCCCTCTTTCCCTCCTTTTCTCTATCACGACATGCACACACACTCTTTATTTTCTGGAATTATAATGAATATTATGGAATTATCCAGATTCTTGTAGAGGGCAACTATGCCCCTTTGGCACAAATAGTCCCTCAAGTCTCATTCCTTCTATATTGGCCACAAATACTTCTATGACATATTTACAACATGGCAACTTAGGTCCCCTTCCTTTTATAATTATAATTTAACCTGTTACCTATTAGTTTGATTATCGGGTTGACTTGTCAATCCCGTTAAGTCCTTAAGCCAATTCCATATAGGGTAGGGCCTATTTGTATTTCGAGATGCGGGTGTAACAGTTTATGCTACTTTAGACGCCTCATGGGCTTGGGTTTTCTCGTGGACTTGGGTTTGATATGTTTATGTTTAGGATACTAGCTTTGACATAACTTGGTACATATTAGTTTTCCCAAGACCTAAAGCCCAATTCTAGACTATTACATTAACTATGACAAAATACAAGATTTCTATAAGTAAAATGTCCATCACTTTTATAATAATAACATTGTGTGTTTTGGATTCAATACAATATAACAAAGATTAAAAGAACTAGTATTGATGATAGAAAAAAGAAAGAAAAAAAAGACGTCAAATATTTTTTTGACTTTTTTTCTCACAAAAATACGTAATTTGGAATAGTTTATGTAGCTAATATCTACATATTTCATATCCCCTAACAATAAGTTTGCTAGAAGAGATCATTTACATATCAAATATTTTTTGCATACTAAAAGATCAACCTTGACCACTCATTTTTATATTAGATAACAAATCTACTTTGATCTTATTATTTAGAAAAATAAGATGTTTTCAGTCGTTAATCATTAAGCGAAAAAGGTACACATTCGTGACGAGTATTTAATTATCTTTCTTATACCGACACTTTGATATATACTTACGTCAAACTTTTTTGTTGTTGTCATTTTTCACTTTTTTTCATCTTTTTTATGTTGTTGAAACTTGCATGAGAAATCATATGTGATTCAACACTAATTCGAATATTCGAATATTTAAACATGTAGTAAAATGAACATAACATTATCTACAAAATTCTAAAAGTTTAACTCATTTTATGTTCTGAAAACTAGACATTCATAGCTTTTCAACCATATGTAACAATATTATATTTCAAATTGTAAATTAGTGAACTTAATTTGTCAAAGTTGGATGAAACACATAAAATCACATGTGATTTTTACAGCACGTGACATGTGTCTTTTACCGCACGTGATCTTATTCACATGTGATTTTTACTTTTGATTTTTTTTTCACGCGTGATTTCAAATACAATGTTTGATATACGGTTGAAAAACCATGAATGTGTGTTTTTTATTATAAAAAACGGGGAAAGTCTTTGATCTATACACCAATACTTATTCCAATTTTAGTACAGTTGTTTAGTGTTCGAATTACCATATTAGTGTTAAATTACATGTAATATGTCATGCGAATTTCAATACTGAAAAACGTAAAAGAAAAAGGAAAAAGAAAAACAATTCTTCAAAAATATATAAAAGTGTCCGTCTATTGAAAGATAATAAATTGCCCACGTGACGGTATAATTTATTTTGCTTAACAGTTAACGAGATATTTAAATTGAAAAAATGGATGAAATTGCATTTTTAATAAAAATATTAATTAGTTTATTCTTCTTTTTATTAATAAAATAAAATAAGTGACTGAAATTTGTCTCCTAACATAACTTTTGATATGTAAATAATGTCTACTATAAGTTGGCCGACCATAGTTTTCTTCAAAAGTTCCAAATCAACCATTTTAAGACAAACCTTTCAAAATGTTGTGGTAACTCGTGCTTTAAAGCGTATGCTAATGATAGTAACAATGTCCATAAATGTTTCACTTATGTAAATTGAATATTTATTGTATTCAAACTTTTGTGAGTTGGAGGTCTTATCTTAACTATTTATAAAGCATGTATAAAATCTTTTAATCTTTTAAACTTCTTAATTTTTAAGTAATGTTTTATACCTATTTTACCCCTTGTTATAATACTAACAAAGTTTGATTTTACATAATTAGGCTAGTATTTTAACTCTGACACTTTCTTATAATACCACTTATAAATGAAAAGGTCAAATGTTCTCAAGTTAACACACACACACACACACACACACACACACACACACATATATATATATATATATATATATATATATATATATATATATATATATATATATATATATATATATATAGTTTTATTATTATTTTTTGGTAAAGGGTTTTTGATACCCGATAAATAGAATAAATGAATAAACAGTTAATTACATGAGAGAGTGGACTTGCACCACTCTAGACCACTTTGCCTGAGCAAACATCATTGCTTCAAACACACTCGTCACAAGCAGCCACTAAACATAACTAAAACCTAGATCACTTGGACTTAAAAGAGGGAAAGCCAAAATAAAAACACCAAGCAATCTATGACAAAAAAGAAAACTACATGACATCAGAAGGCATGTTCCAATATTGCAAGGTCCTCATGACATTCGGAACTTCTTTTGAACCGCAAAGATACGAGCTTCATTCTAACAGTCTCGAAAATGACTTCACACACTTGTTCTTCCTTCCTTGTGCCTGTAGAAAATAAGTGATTATTTCTCTCTTGCCAAATGAAGTAAGTTGCTGCCGCGAACATAAGCCGAGAAGCCACACTAACCAAATAACGCTTGGAAGAGACTGAGATCAACCATGATGTGATGTCTTCTAATTTTGAAGGAGTATTATGCATCCATGCCTTAACAATAACAAGAATCCATACCTTCAAAGAATATGAGCATTAAAAAACAAGTGTTTATGCGAATCCCGAGTCGTCTTACACAAAGGACACCGAATCAGGTTTAAGTCGGCGGATTAGCCGACATCTCATTGCCTCAACTTGTCTTGTGTCTTAAGTTTATGAGCCATAATAAGCCATAAATTAAATGCGTATTTCGGGATACAAAATGAGAACCAAACCATGCGAAACCACTCAACCTCCTGTCCTCGAGGATGAATCAATTCCGATACAACCTTGATAGTAAACTCACGAACAACAGTATTAGTATCTTTCCACATGATCTTATCTTGCGTATTAGCTACGAGACAGGAGTATTAACCTGGTTTAGGACCGGGTATAAGTCGTACCAGGTAGCAGGATATAGCCAAGATTCGAACTCATCTCATCCACATATTCACCAAGATTAAAGTCGTCACGAGTTATGGAGCGAATTGTGAAATGATTACGTAATGGGTAGTGATCACCAATTATCGAACCAAAAAGATGTCTTCATTCCATTGCCTATATGGTGCCATAAATAAGGAAGAATACAATGGCTTTTTAACTCTAAAACACGTTTTCAAAACAAATCAACACATGGTGGTCTAATAAATGTTGAACCCGTAAGTTTTGCAGCAAGAGGTAAAACCAAAATCACGATTTCGCAAATATAATTATTTACCACTATACACTATCGCTTTGCCACGAGTATTCGTCTAGTTTATTTTCATAAGCTTGTGTGAACCAAAAGGTAAGTTACTTGAAAATCATGTTTGCAATTGATACAAGCTGTTTCCTCCTGCCACTTATATATTACAATTGGGGGTTACAACCTCAACTAATTTTTCCATACATATAATATATGGTCACTGTTGTTTGTAAAATTGTTACAACGAGGAGGACCCCCCCCCCCAGGCGTTGCGGGGGTTTTCTTGTTTTTATTAGGGAACACATTTCAGACGTTTTTCGGTAATGTTGAGACGTGATGTTCAAGATAGCGAGACCCGTCTGATCGTTCGCTCGAATCCTTTTCGCTATTTCAACAATCTTTGTGCAATCGTCTACACCAAACGCGTTGCTAGGTCGTTGTGATAACGAAAGGAATTCGTACGGAAGATCAGATCGGCGCGCGATCGTAAGCATCTTGTTTCGACATAAACAAACGAAGGTTGCGATGTTCCATTAGGTGGAAAGATTCTAATCGATATCACAACCATTCAGTTGCATACATTTATACAAATCAGGGATTCTTTCAAACTGTTACGTAAAGCGTTTGAGCATAATTTAATAAACAACTAAATGGAAAACGTATGATCCTAAACAAAAAAAGGAACAGTGTCTTAAACCTCAGAACCTATGATTCGCTTGGCTAGTGATTTCGCTGAGAAGGCGGGCTGATTGGATCGTTTAACATATGGCTACATCTGGTATTCAAAGCTGTGGCAGACGCAACCAATGCCAAGGATAGAACTTCTATATCTTAATGTCATAGACTTGCTAGATCTTGGGATTTTTCGTGTGCAACCACCTTAGCGGGATTATGTGCTATGTTGGTTTCTGCATCTGCCTTGCTATTTTTGTCATTTGTTTCTGCCATTCCATTTGACATCCTATGTTTCCAATACTTAAGGTGGTAGTAAAGCCTTTTCATGGCTGCAATAAATTAAATACGCATGTGTATGTCAAAAAGGTAGGCCCTATAATTAGTTAAAAGTAGATAACCGAGTTACTTGATGACGCTGATGACCAGCAGGTAACTTTCTTGTCTTGACGCTGAAAATGTTGTGCTGCCACTCCATTTGTACCTTAGAAAACGCTAAAAATGACTGTTGTAGTATAAGCCAAGGCGCAACTGGTATCTTTGTCTAAATGGAATGAAACATATGAATATTTATAATACAAAAATTTTATTACAATCCACCGTATACGTTAACATACCTTTATAAAACGATTACACGCGCGGGCTATTACCAATGGTTTTTATTGTGCATATCCACGGAGGTTATCGGCTTCGACTTGCCATCGTACGAAAATTAGTTATACTCCGTGAAGGATCATTTTATTATGTACCAAGCTATCGTTGTGTCATCGATTCGAGTCTTTCTACTCGGAAGCACATTTCAATCGTCAATCGATAATGTTGGTGCGTGATGTTCAACATAGTGGGGCCTGTCTAATCGCCCCCACGAATCCTTTTTGCTGAGGTAGGAGTCTTTGTGCAAAGGTCTGCACCAGACGTATTGCTAGACCATTGCCACAACAAAAGGAATTCGAGGGGAAGATGAGAACAGGGCAATATCTTAAATATCCCGTATCAATATTACTAAATGAAGATTACACTATTATGCCCAGTGGAAAGATTCCAATCGATGACACTACCATTTACTTTAATTAGATGTAACTCAGCTTGGCTGCGTACATATAGGCAATTTTAATTAGAAATATGCAACTATCGACTGTAATCTTTCAATTCGGGAGTGCGTTTTATAATACAAAACTTTTATTACAATCCACTGTATAGGTTAACATACCTTTGTAAGACGATGACACGCACCGGCTATTACCAATTGTTTTTATTGTGCATATCAATGGAGCTTATCAGCTTCGACTTAGCATCGCACGCAAATTAGTTATACTCCATGAAGGATCCTTTTAGTACGTACCTAGCTATCGTTGTGTCATCGATTCGAGTCTTTCCACTCGGGAGCACATTTCAATCGTCAATCGATAATGTTGGTACGCGATGTTCAACATAGTAGGGCCTGTCTAATCGCCCTCTCAAATCCCTTTTGCTGCGGTAGGAGTCTTTGTGCAAAAGTCTGCAGCAGACGTATTGCTAGACGATTGCCACAACGAAAGGAAATCAAGAGGAAGATCAGAACAGTGCAATATCTTAAACATCCCGAATCAATATTACTAAATGAAGATTGCACTATTCTCCTAAGTGGAAAGATTCCAATTGACGACACGACCATTTACTTCAATTAGATGTAACTCAGCTCAGCTGCGTACATATAGGCAATTTTAATTAGAAATATGCAACTATCCATGATTCTGAGAGGTAATGCATACACATATACAATACATGAATAGTGTTGCGTCACTGACTGGAATCTTCCAACTCGGGAGTACGTTTCAAGCATCAGTTGCTAATGTTTAGGATAGCGAGACTTGTCTGCCCACGCCGTTGAACTCCTTTTGCTATTCCAACGATTCTTGTCCAAAGGGCTGCACCAGCCGTATTGGTAAACCGTTGTGATAACGAATGGTTTTCGAGGAGTCAATCAGAATAGGTCAATATCTTAAACATCTCATATCAATATTAGAAAATGAAACTTGGAATATCCTACCGGGTTGAAAGATCCCAATCAGTGACGCGACGATTTGGCTGGATGAGAATCTGGCGCTACCAGCTGCATACGTGTAGGTACCCCCATTCAACCTAAAGAATAGTAAAAAGGAATACGGCTCAGATAAATGTATACAATAGCGATACCAGGCTACCAACATGGCTGCAGTCACACAGTCAATGTAACTGCCCTGCCACGATGTGTGCCAGGGAGATGTATACGCATTGATTAGCATATTGTCATCATTGCCTATAGACAGGTAGGAGGCAAAAAATCGAGCATACGTTAGCGTTGTCAGACAACGAACAGGGCCTGCAATCACCATTTTTGGTCAAACCCAGTTATATATTTTGTCCTAGCCAGGATATACATGTGAAGAAACCATGACAACCCAAAGTAATATTAGTCACTTAAATATGGAAAACCCAAAATGGATCTCAATACCTGTATCCGTAAAGATAGAATTCCTAGACAAAAGACGAAACCTTGTGGTGGATGCATTATGGAAACCATAAGCGGTGATCAGTATTTGACCAAGAAAAAGCAATCCGAGTACATCAGTAGCATGATTATTTTTTCTTGGCCTAATACTGGTTTCAACATATGGAGTTTGATATACTCCATGGACTGTTTAGAGCGCTAGGGATTAACAATAACAAAGACTATAACATGCACAGCGGAATAAACTAATCAATACTTTGTTATTGAACAAGGTTTTCATCATCATCTCTAATGACTACAATTACAAACACCAACTCTAATTCTACTTGATCAAGGTAGAACGCGTTACCTCCTGTAACAGGGATCTATGATCTAGAGCTGTTAAACCAAAACCCGACCTAACCTAGTCTAGGCGTTTATAAGTCTATACGCCCTAGACTTACACACACTTTTCCTGATGCTACATTGTGGAAGACACATAAAAACCTATTCCCTGTATTCTGTTTATATAATACAGAATTAGGGTTACAAAGGAGTAATCTAGAATAATAAAAAGATATAAAGTAATCTTTTCCATCTTTTGAAGTTTCATCATTTGTCTTCTTTAGTCCTTCATGTTTCATTCTTTCTTGTTTTTGTATCATCAAATCTAAAATCCCAACAATCTTCCCCTATTTGATGATGACAAAACAAACACATTCTTGTACGAATTCCCTTAGACGAAGTAGAGAAATTGAGATCAGGGATCTCACCATGAATGAAACAACCCATGTCTTCCTTGTCTTCCCCTTAATCCATGTCGTTTCACTCCAACATCTCTTCCCCTTTTTGTTATCAACAAATAGGGAATGTAAGCAGTAGAAACTTCCCCTTCAGTGGTGCATGAACATCAAATAATTCTTCAAATCTGTAAGCTCCTTGTAATGATCACTTGTGAAGAAAACAAAATATAACAAACTTGATAAAGAAGTAGAATAACCCAAACTTGTGTCTTATGTCTTGCACTATAGATGACATCAAACGTATACCCAATCATGGTGTATAGGGAGACCGCAATCTCTTGACGAAAACCTTCATCTACTATTCGTCAATTCGTTGTCATAATCATTGAAGCACGAACAAGTTATCTCCAAAGTGTAACACCCACTTTGAGATATGATAAGAGCACGCATCTGTGTAACTCAACTACAATATCAAATAGGTTATGATCAGTCATCTTCGTAATCACCTATTCAATAAATACCAAATGCGAGCTTTTTAAATCCTTTTAAGAACAAATAAAATCCAAAAACCAAACTCCTCGTGTGTGTGAACTAAAATACCATGTGTGTGTCGTCCAACATCCTTGAAACCATACATATGAAAATTAAAATCATTAGATGTGACAATGGGACAGAATTTAAGAATAGAGTTATGGATGATTTTTGCAGAAATAAAGGTATTAAAAGATAATTTAGTGTAGCTAGAACTCCTAAATAAAATGGTGTTGCTAAGAGGAGAAATAAGACACTAATAGAGGCTGCTAGAACCATGTTGGCAGATTCAAAATTGCCAATCACTTTTTGGGCTGAAGCAGTTAACACTGCTTGTTATGTACAAAATAGGGTTTTAGTAGTGAAAACAAAGAACAAGACACCTTATGAGTTATTTAGAGGTAGACCCCCTATCCTAGACTTCGTGAGACCATTTGGATGTCATGTCACTATTCTCAATACCATAGATTATCTGGACAAATTTGAAGAAAAAGATGATTAAGGGTATTTTGTTAGGTATTCCATGGTTAGTAAAGCTTTTAGAGTATTCAACTTAAGAACCCAAAAGATTGAAGAGAATCTGCATGTTGAGTTCCTAGAAAACAAAGTGAATGTCAAAGGAACTGGTCCAGAAAAGCTGTTTGATCTTGATACTCTAACTCATACCATGAACTATGTACCTATCTCTACAGGTACACCTACTTATGATTTTGCAGGTTCAGAAGAGTTTCTTGATGATGATGAACCAAGCAAGGATCAAGCAGAAGATCAAGATGAATTCATTTTGCCACTTTGGGAATATGCAGATAATGATGATATTCCAAGGACTGGAGATGCTCAACCTTCTAATGATTCTGGAAAAGAAGTTGATAGCCACATAAACACTGAAAATCCTAAAAGCAGTGGAAACTCAGATTCCACTGCTAGGCCAGAAGTTTCCACTGCAACACCAGAAGTGGAAAATACAACTCCAGTTACAGAGGAAGCTCAAGCCAATGATGTTGAAATCTCAAATATGCCAAATGAGATTGCAGTTCCTCAGACTCCCCATACCTCAATTCATAAATCACATCCTCTTGAAAATGTGATTGGGGATGTCAATTCACCAGTAAAGAATAGAAGACAATCAAAATTTCCTGATGTCTATGGATTTATTAGTGAAATCTATGAATCTAAGAATCATGAAGGCAAGAATGAATGTCTATTCATGTGTTTTCTATCACAAATGGAGCCAAAGAATGTAAACAAGGCACTTGAAGATGAAAGTTGGGTGGAAGCAATGCAAGAAGAGTTGCTCCAGTTCAAGATTCAAAAAGTTTGGGTGCTATCTGATTTACCTCATGGCAAGAAGGTAATAGGTACAAAATGGGTGTTCAGAAACAAGAAGGATGAAAGAGGAATTGTTATCAGAAACAAGGCTAGGCTTGTGGCTCAAGGATACACTCAGGAGTAGGGTATTGACTATGAAGAAGTGTTTGCCCCAGTTGCAAGAATTGAAGCAATTAGGCTGTTCTTAGCCTATGCATCCTTTATGGGCTTTAAAGTATATCAAATGGATGTAAAGAGAGCTTTTCTATATGGGCAAATTGATGAGAAGGTATATGTTTCACAACCTCCAGGCTTTGAAGACCCTGACTATCCAAACAAAGTGTACAGGGTGGTTAAAGCTTTGTATGGCTTGCATCAGGTACCAAGAAAATGGTATGAGACCTTAAATCTCGCCATAGTTGATAATGACAAAACCATTCTTGAACGAACTTCCCTAGATGAAGTAGAGAAATTGAGATCAGTAAATCTCGCCATAAATGAAACAAGTATGTCTTCCTTTTCTTCCTTTGTCTTCCCCTTAATCCATGCCATGTCACTCAAACATCTCTTCCCCTTTTTGTTATTATCTAAATAGGGAACGCATGCAAATAATGATCTTGACCACCACGAACCAATATCATACTTCCAATCTAAGACTTCCAATGCTCGATCGAGTCTGCTTCATTCAACAATAAAACCTTGCGAATCCCTATATCAAGAGCTCCCCGCTCTGATACCAATTGATAAGATCGTTTATAAGCTCAGCTAGGGATATCAATAACAAAGATAATAAACATAATACGCAGCGGAATAATCAAAACAATACTTTGTTATTGCTAAAGGTTTTCATTCACTAACACTAACTAATACTAGACGTTTATAGGAACACGTCTACTAACTAAACTAATAACATAGGCGTTTACAAGACCATACGCCTAGGACACACTAATCTAAAACTAATACCCTAAACGTTCTCCCCTAACGTCTAGGCTAAACACACACCTTTTAGTCAACTACATTATTGGAAGACTTGTATAAAAACCTACACCTATGTCCTCTTTATATACCAGAGGATAAGGACTAAATAATAAAACTTCCATTGCAAGCAAGCCCTTCCATCTTTTAGTAGGTTTCCTTCTTGTCATATTAAGTCCCTCTTGTTTCATTCTTTTTGTCTTTATCAACTCAAACGTATAATTCCCAACACTACTTATCTTCTTGATAATGGGTTTCATAAAGGCAGAGTGGATCAGACTTTGTTCATCAAGAAAGACAAAAATGATATCTTGCTGGTTCAAGTATATGTTGATGATATCATTTTTGGCTCTACAAAGACAGAGATGTGCAAAGAGTTTGAGAAGCTAATGAAGGATGAGTTCAAGATGAGTTCTATGGGTGAACTCACATTCTTTTTAGGACTTCAAGTACAACAAAGGCCGGATGGTATTTTCATCAATCAAGATAAATGTGTGGCTGAGATACTGATGAGTGTGTAAATACTCATCATTTTTGGTTTAATCTGAACTGCAAAACGTCTAAAAATGCTCAGAAATGCATCAAAATACTGAAAATATTCCAAAATTGCATTTTATATGTTTCAGATGCAAAATGTTCAAAATCAGATGAAAAATGAGCAAAGTTTGCATAATTGGCAGTTTCAGTCCCCCAAGTTTCTAAAATTGTCAAAAATAGTCCCTGAGTCATAATTTCAAAAGAAAAATCACCAAAGGTCCTTTTAAAATCATAAGTTGTCAAATTTAGTCCTTTGGTGAAAAATGTCAAAAGTTTTGAGAAATTACAAAATTGGTCCTCCAAGTTTAAAATTTGGCAAAAATGGTCCCTGGAAAAATTGAAAATGTCAGTTTTGGTCCTTGTACTATTAACACTTGTCAATTTCAGCCCTTGGATCAACTTTGAGATATTGGCAGCCTAGGTCCCTACATTTTCAGAAATTGCACAATTAGTCCCTTGATTATTAACCCCCTATACCACTTGGACTTGTCACAAACCTATTTTGGACCCCTGCCTTCCCAAGTGACCCCCTGCCAATTGCAATTTGGACCTCCCCTTATTATTATAAGCTCAGTCAAACTCTGTTGACTCCACCTTTCCCTCTAACTCACGGGCATCCACTCCCATCATCACACAAACCTGCAATTCACCTGTTAACACTCCACCATCATCATCCCTACCCCCCCCTCCAAACACAACACTCCAAAGATACATTTAATGCACCCTCTACCTAACACTCTACCCCCCCCCCCCCAGCTGGCTTAAACAGTTTTGGCGCCAAAACCAAATAAATGGCCAAGATCATCCCAACCAATCCAATGGTCAAAATGAGTGCTGGGATTTGTTCAGAGTAGTGAGAGAAACAGTTTGGGTGTATAAAAGACAAGAGGAAGCAACAAGAGAAGAGTACTTAGTTTTAATTTTTACAATGTATGTCGATTTCTAGCTTATCATGTCTTAAGTAGTTTTCAATTGTATTTTCCAGTTTAATTTGTATCAAACAAAGGTTTAAAGTGTATTGCAACTCTCTTAAGTCTCAATTCCAGTTTATGTTCTTGTTTTCAATTTTCATGTTAACTGTTGGATTTTTTAATTTCAAACTCTGAATCTCAAGCTTCAATTAGCTTCTTTCCAAGTTAAAACAAGTTTATATTAATAATAGCTTTTTATAAGCTTGTGTTTAAGTTTTAAACAATATTGAACATTGGTCAACATAAGTCAAACTTGGAGCAAAAATGATGCAGCAATGGTATTTGGTGATTCAGAGCTGGAATTGGGTTGATTTGGAAGCAATGGGTTGGTTAGAATAGGTTAGTGGTTACTGTGGTTCTGGTTTCAATGGTGGCAAGCCATAGTGTCTAGGGACTGTATGTAAGTTCAAGCTCATTTTTTAGCATAATCTGTTTCAGTGGTCACCAGTAGTTGAAACCTGTTTTAATAGTAGTATTTAAGTTATTTTAGATCAGTTTGATCATAATCACATGCTAGTTCAGTAGTTATTCAGTTTTTAGTTCAAATCAGTGAAATCAAGGGGTGTTTGGTTTATAGCATAATCTGTACTAAAGGCTTGTTCAGTGTATACTTCTTGTTGGTTCATGTTTGTTAGCTCCAAATAGACTCATATCAGTCAAAATATTGAGCCTGCACCCTGTCAAAAGTCAAATCTCATCAAATCTGTCTCACTGCTTCACTGTTGGAATTTTTGGATTTGCAAACTCTTGTTTTGTGTTTAAAAGTTATAAACATTGCTTGCATTGTGTTTATCACATCATATTACATCAATATCTGTCCAAAAATTGGAATCAAAGTTCATGAAAGTCAAACTTTCTCAACTGCTCTCAAAAGTCAAAATTGCAAAAACCTGTTTTGGGCTCATCTAGGAAGAATTATCTTGAGTTCATTTCTGGGACATATTCAGTGAGATTTGGTATTTCATAAACTTCAGCTGGTCTAAAATCTTATTACCATTTTTGTTGATTTTTGTCAAATTTTTATAAGCTTCAAATAAGCTTGTGAATATGGTCCTAGTTGCCCTGCTCCAAATACTCAGTTTAAACTGAGTATTTCTCAGATTTGTGCAAGCTTGCACAGGGCTCATAAGAGCTTCCCAAGGTCTGATTTTTGGTTTGATAAGTCTCACCCAGGTCGATTTTAAGTTTCTGTATTTGGTTCTTGTTGTCTGGCTTATTTGAGTGCTTATCTTTAAGCTGCAAGTTACCCCTTAAAACTGTTTTTAAGCAATAAGCCAAATAAGCAAATCTGTTGTAGCTTGTAATTTAGTAGTATAAGATAGTTGTAACTTGTTGTATTCTTGTTATTTTAGCATATTAGAACCTCTGTAAACTGTTGGTAGCTTGTTTTGATCATTTGGCTTATTCAAGTGCTTATTTATAAGCCCTTGGCTTAGCAGTTCCATATTCTTCCACACAAGCATCTGTTTTTCCATTTTTCCTAGCTTCCTAATATAATTTTAGAGTTTTCCTGAATGTTTCAGATTTTTCTAAGTTGGTTTGCTATTTTTCTGCATTTAAATTAATTTTTAGGCCTTTTTAATTAGCTTTAAATACAATTAATTAAGAAAAGCTTCAAAAAAATAATTTTTCATTTTTCTTAAGTTAAGATAAATATAAAAAGACAAAAAAATATTTTTCTAGATTTTTCTTAGTTAAATTTGTATTTTTAAGTAATTTAAATAGTTTTAAATAGTTTAAAATTCCTAGAAAATAGAAAAATATTCAGAAAAATATAAAAATAGTTTTGAAAATTCTCTTTTGATATTTTAGATTTTTCTAAGTCTTAATTTCATTTTTCTAGCTTTATTTCCTAATTTCTTGTATTTTAGGCTATTATTAAATAGTTAAAATTAGTTTTTAATTAATAATAATTAGATAATTAGTTATAAAAATAATTTTCTTTTTCTACAAATTTTCTTTTATCATTAGGTTTGTAAAAACATCATTTTCGTATTTTTAGGGTTAATATTGTGTAAGTTTCACATTTTTATTTGTACGTCGCGTAGTTTTTAAATTCAGTTTTATAAAAACATAAAAACAAAAACATCATTTTGCAAATAGTGATAGCGTTTATTTAATATTTTTTTTATCTTTTTAATTTCCTTTAATCTGCATTTAAGCCATTGTAATTTGTTGTTTTTTTTTCTGTAGTTATAATCATTATCGAATCCCTTTTTTCGTTCAAATTTCTCGATCACTTTACGTTTGATAATCCATTGCATAGCTCGCTGGGACATAACGACCCGGGGAAACACTATACTCCTCAGATCTTCATTGTATTCGTGCTTAGGCAGTTTTAAGCTTATTACGGTCGGCCATTCACAAGTGGCCGGCTTGAGTGATTTAGCTTGACTGTTTGGCACGCATCAAATTTTTGGCGCCGCTGCCGGGGAGCTGCGCTAACAGTCTTACGTCTAGCAGATTAGTTGTTTGAATACTCACTCTTTGTTTATATCATCCATCATCTATATATATATATCCATATTTTCTTATAAAAAAATCCAAAAACCCAAAAACAGCCAAAAACGTATAAAACACAAAAATATTTTTCATTTTATTTCTATATATGTATCAAAAATAAAAATACAAAAAGATTTGTCATTTTCTTTAAAAATAACAACTTAAAAGATTACCACCGCAAACCAAGGCAGTGCACTACCTAACTGGGGGTGCGACCGTAATAAGTTCCCGAACTAAAGATTTAAAACTTGCCTTTGTGTCCTTGTGATTAGTGTACCTTTTTCAAAGAAGCCATTCATCTTGTGATTATTGGTTAAGTTCACTGTTGTTTTGCCTCGATTTTGTGTTAATTGATTTTGTTGGTATATCTCCGTTTCAGAACCAGAAAACCCATAAAGATTCTTCTCACCCCATTTTTATAAAACGTCTTCATAATTCCATTTCTCTCCTTAACTCTGAGTTTCCTTAGAGTTAACTCTAGTGTATGCGCACCCGCTCTTCTAGATCTGTGAGCCCATTTCGTGAGCTTGTCAAGATTCCAAGAAGGCGTGTTCGTAGACTTTCTGCTCCATCAGTCGGATCTGAGATCCGGACTGCTCACACTACTTCCGTTATCATGGCGGAAGAACGCCCTATATGTGAGCTTCTCCAGGCACCCATCGACGGGTATGGAGATGCTATCGTTGTACCAGCCATCGTGGCTGAAAATTTTGAACTCAAGACCGGGTTACTGAATCTTGTAACCTCAAATCAGTTCTACGGTTTTGAGCGGGATGATCCTCATGCTCATATTCGATGGTTTAACGAGATTGCATCTACCATCAAGTATAAGAATGTCCCTACTGATGCTGTTAAGCTTTTTCTGTTCCCATTTTCTCTTGAGGGACAAGCCCGGATTTGGCTTGAAAAACAACCCCCTCAATCTATTGAGACATGGGAAGATTTGGTGAAGAAATTTGTGAATGAATTCTATCCACCTTCCAAAACCACGAGTCTGAAAAATGAAATCATCAAGTTCACTCAGAAGTTTGATGAATCCTTCAGTGAATCGTGGGATCGTTTTAAGGAATTGCTTCGCAAATGTCCTCACCACGGTTTCTCCGAGTTGATGCAACTCGATACTTTCTACAATGGAGTGAGTCAATCTGATCAAGATTCTCTCAATTCCTCCGCGGGAGGAAATTTCCTAAGCAAAACTGTCAAAGAAGCTTTAGCGATAATCGAAAACAAGTCTAAAGTCCGCACTGCACGAAGCAAGCCGGTTGTTTCCCAAGTCAGTGTTGGTCCTTCTTCTTCTTCATCGCCCGTGAGTCAGTCTAGCACCGATGCTAAGATTGATAAACTCACGGAAGCTATCCAAGCTTTGGTTCTCTCCAACCAAAAGAAAGTCTCTTTTCCACAAACTTCACCTCCTGCTGAGGTTAAGAAAGTGGAAGTCTGTGTTACCTGTGGTGGCCCCCATGCTTATTACAATTGTATGGCCACCGATGGTAACCCTTTTGAAGCTAATGCTGTGGGCGGGATTTCTAATCAGGGAGGCAATCAATATCGTGCTCCTATAGACCCGAACCACCGTCCTAACCACTACCCTGGACCTCCCGGTTTCAATCAAAACCGTAATCAGAATCAAAACAGACCAAACCAAGGTTTTCAAAACCAAGGTAATTTCAGTCCAAACAACGGTTTTCAAAATCAGAATCAAAATTTCCAACATCAAGGAAATTTCAATAGAAACCCAGGTCAGGGAAATTTCAACCAAGGGTATTTTCATGCAAATAACCAGGGAAAATTTCAAAATCAAGGCCCTAATCCTAACAATAGAGGCCAGAATTTTCCTGTGCAAACTCAAGCCATTGTTCCAACTGGACCATCATCTGATGAGTTGTTGAAACAATTCATGAAATCCCAAGAGGAAATGAATCGGTTGTTGGTCAGCCAAATTTCTGACATCAAGAAGTCTTTAAATGATCGACCCTCGGGCTCATGTACTTTACCTAGCAACACGATCGCTAATCCGAGGGGCGATGCAAAGGCGATCACAACCAGAAGTGGTGCTTCATATGCTGGACCCGCTATTCCTACTACCTCTTCTTCTTCTCTCCCGAAGGTAGTGGAAAGTGAACCTGAGGCGACAAAGGACAAGGAACTTCCTACTAATAACGGAAGTACCAGTAATGTCCATCCTCAGGTTGTCCCGAAACCCAACACCAAACCTGGAGTTGTTTTTGAACCTCCAGTTGTTGACCCTAAATCCAAAACTTCTATTCCTTACCCCTCACGGTTACATGAGCAAAAGCTCCGCGAGAAAGCTAGTCATCAGATGGAAAAATTCTTTCAAATTTTCCAAGAGCTACATTTTGACATAAGCTTCGCGGATGCTATCATGTTGATGCCCAAGTTTTCATCTACTCTGAAACACATGTTGAGCAACAAGGAAAAGCTGTTTGAAATGGCTAAGACTCCTTTGAATGAGAATTGCTCAATAGTTCTGTTAAAGAAGCTTCCCGAGAAGCTAGGAGATCCCGGAAAATTTCTTCTTCCTTGTGTTTTTCCTGGGATGATTGAATGCTTTGCCGTTGCCGATCTTAGTGCAAGCATCAATCTGATGCCGTATTCAGTATGGAAGAAACTTTCTCTTCCGGAACTTATTCCTACCTGCATGACTCTTGAGCTTGCAGATCGATCTATATCGCGTCCTCTTGGCATTGCCGAGGATGTATTTGTAAAAGTAGGAAAGTTCCATTTTCCGGCTGATTTCGTGGTTGTTGATTTCGATGCCGATCCTCGAGTTCCTCTCATTGTTGGGCGGGGATTCCTGAGGACGGGCCGTGCTCTCATAGATGTATTCGAGCAAGAAATCACTTTACGTGTGGGTAATGAAGCTGTTACCTTTAACCTCGATCAAACTTCGAGGTACTCCTCAAACTATGATACTGAATCAATTAATCGAATTGATTTAATTGATATTGCTTCAGAGGAGTACTCTCAAGAGTTTCTTGGTTATCTTCATAATTCTGTGAGTGGGAATTCCAATTCCACCACATCTTCTCAACCTATCATTGCCGACTCTTCCCCCTCTCTCACTCCGTTTGAGGGAGGTGACTTCCTTCTGGAAGAGATCGATGAATTTCTGGCTACTGAAGAATCAATTCCGCCTGGAATTGATGGTGTTTATGATTCGGAGGGGGATATTCTCTATCTTGAGCAATTGCTTAATGAAGATCCGTTACCTTCACTCCCTCCGAAAGAAATCACGATTGAGGAAATCAAATCAGTACAAACAGCTACTGATGAATTTCCCGAGGTTGAACTTAAGGACCTACCTCCTCATCTCGAGTATGCATTCTTGGAGGGTGATGATAAATTACCCGTCATAATTGCTAAAGACTTAACTGAGGAGGAGAAAACTGCTCTCATAAAGGTCTTGAAGTCACACAAGCAAGCAATTGCTTGGAAACTCTCTGATATTAAGGGTATCAACCCTGAGTTTTGTACTCACAAAATCTTAATGGAGGATGACTTCAAGCCAGCAGTCCAACATCAGAGAAGGGTGAATCCTAAGATTCATGAGGTTATCAAACAAGAAGTTCTCAAACTTCTTGATGCCGGTTTGATTTACCCGATCTCCGATAGTCCTTGGGTTAGCCCAATTCATTGCGTTCCAAAAAAGGGTGGCATTACTGTTGTCACAAATGAAGAAAACGAGTTAATTCCAACTCGATTGGTTACGGGATGGCGTGTGTGTATTGACTATCGTAAGTTAAACAAAGCCACCCGTAAAGACCATTTTCCTCTACCCTTCATGGACCAGATGCTTGAGAGATTAGCAGGGAACGAATACTATTGTTTCCTTGATGGTTTCTCGGGTTACTTTCAGATCCCCATTGATCCGCTGGATCAAGAGAAAACCACATTCACCTGCCCATACGGGACGTTTGCCTATAGACGTATGCCTTTTGGCTTATGCAATGCTCCTGGCACGTTCCAAAGATGTATGATGGCAATTTTCCACGACATGATCGGGGAAACGATGGAGGTGTTTATGGATGACTTCTCGGTCATT
This sequence comes from Chrysanthemum seticuspe, assembly GCA_019973895.1. Classification (NCBI taxonomy): domain Eukaryota; kingdom Viridiplantae; phylum Streptophyta; class Magnoliopsida; order Asterales; family Asteraceae; genus Chrysanthemum; species Chrysanthemum seticuspe. Next base: position 255,449,381 of record BPTQ01000002.1, on the reverse strand, counting down.
GGGGACTCATTTCATACATGTCTCTCCCATTTAGACAAAATGCTTCAAAGGTGTGAAGACACCAATCTATGTCTAAATTGGGAGAAGAGCCACTTTATGGTCAAAGAAGGCATAGTCCTTGGCCATAAGATTTCCAAGAATGGGATTGAGGTAGATAGAGCAAAAGTCGATGTTATTGCTAAATTGCCTCATCCTACTACCGTCAAAGGTATTAGGAGTTTTCTAGGTCATGCCGGGTTTTATCGTAGATTCATTCAACATTTCTCTAAAATCGCTCGGCCAATGACCCATCTTCTCGAAAAAGATGCTCCTTTTATCTTCTCTCCTGAGTGCATCGAAGCTTTTGAAACACTTAAGAAAAATCTTACGGAAGCACCCATTCTAGTTGCCCCCGACTGGGATTTACCCTTTGAGCTCATGTGCGATGCAAGTGATTTTGCTATCGGTGCAGTCTTGGGGCAACGCAAAACCAAGCATTTTCAGCCTATCCACTACGCAAGCAAAACTATGACTGAAGCTCAGACCCATTACACCACTACAGAAAAAGAATTATTAGCTGTGGTGTATGCGTTTGAGAAATTTCGGCCATACCTCATCTTGACCAAATGCGTGGTGTATACGGATCACTCGGCCCTCAAATATCTCTTTGCAAAACAAGATGCAAAGCCGAGATTGCTCCGTTGGGTTCTCCTCCTACAAGAATTTGATATCATTATTCGTGATAAAAAAGGAGCTGAGAACCTGGCTGCTGATCATCTTTCCCGATTAGAGAACCCTCACCAAAATGTGTTCGAGAAAAAGGAAATAAACGAAACATTTCCTCTCGAAACACTCAATGTGGTTTCTTTTCGTGGAGACTCTTCTACCCCATGGTTTGCTGACTTTGCAAATTACCATGCGGGTAACTTTGTGGTGAAAGGGATGTCGTCCCAACAGAAAAATAAATTCTTTAAAGATGTGAAACATTATTTCTGGGACGACCCCTACTTGTTTAAAATTTGCGCGGATCAAGTCATCAGGCGATGTGTATACGGTCAGGAAGCTATTGACATTCTCAAGGCTTGCCATTCTGGACCTACTGGGGGACATCATAGCCCCAACTACACCGCCAAGAAGGTGTTTGATTCCGGATTCTATTGGCTCACAATTTACAAGGATGCCCATGAATTTGTCAAAACCTGTGACGCTTGTCAACGTCACGGGAACATCTCACAAAGGAATGAAATGCCACAAAACGCCATTTAAGTGTGTGAGATTTTTGACATCTGGGGCATTGACTTTATGGGGCCATTTCCTTCTTCCCGTGGTAACAAATACATACTCGTGGCCGTTGACTACTTGTCAAAATGGGTTGAAGCTAAGTGATAACGCTACACGCGTCGTTCGGGGTCAAGGAAACTTCCTTTTCTACGAGCAAGTTTTATAACACCCTAGGCAGTGAACCTAATCGTTGTAGTGTAGTAATTAGGGTAAGCCACGGGTATTGATATCGTTCTCTAGGGGAATAGTGTCGTTAGGCTGAATTGTATGTCGATTTAAGTCTAAAGGTGAGGGATGATTATTTTTGTATTTTTATATTTTATGGAATGGAAAGGTACGAATCTCGGGGTTTGGAGGGGAGGGTGGAATTAGTTGCTAGTCAACTATTCCAAAAGATACTAACTAACTAAGGGATCTACCAGTAACGTGAAGCGTATCTACTTATGATGTATTACTCCTTGCTAGCTATCCAATTCTACCTACTGAATTGTCACGTCCTATTGATGGTTGAATTGTCACGTCCTTATTCCTAGTTGCGTTGTGTGTCTAAGGTTGTAGGGTATGCGTTTCTCCCTAACTCTTTGAAGTCACCTTTAAGTGTAGTAAACAAAATCCACTAAATCATTCATAAACTAACTTTAAGGTTATCTTTGGTTTAGTAAACGAAATCCACCAAGTCATTCATAAACTATCAAAGATTTATCAAGTATTAAACACAACGATAGCCTAGTCGCACTCCTAAGCTAATTACAATTAAGATAAGAAACAACCAATCAAACAAGAGACAGTAGGATGCAAGAATTATAAACTAAACCAATTAGATTCATTGAAGTTGTCACACCCTAATGATGAAGATAGACACAAGCATCACTAAGAAATCAATAAGATCTAATTAATTACATACAAGTTTCACACAATCATAAGCAAACACAAGGTGAATTAGCCAAGCATAATTAATGAAGAGCAAGCAACAATTGTGATAATTGAAGACATACCATAGGATTGGATAAACAAACAAACCATTACAAGATGTTTATAGAGTGGTTGAAACCCTTTAAGTTGCTGGAAAAACACCCACCTAAACCCTGGAATCGGACTTAGGGTTTAGGGCTTACAAAAAGTGAAGTTATAATGTTGTATTTATAGGCAGATTTTCTGTCGGCAAAGAGTGACGGCGTCACACTTATAGAGTGACGGCGTCACAACCATTTTTTCAGCAAATTGTAGATTTTCTCGTTCCGATCGCGTGGGCTTTTGAACCACCTAAATCCGAGTTCGTATGCCAAAGTTATGGCCAAAACAATATCAACTACTTCGTGCACATGCTGAGATAGTCTTGATCAGCTTGTGACATCATTAGGGTTTCGTCTTGGCCAAGTTAATCATGCGACGGCGTCACCTTATGACTGTGATGCCGTCCCCTTCAGCTCTGACGCCGTCTTGGCTGCATCTAGGCCGTCTGAGTAACGACGGCCTACTCCTTTAGAACCTGACGTCGTCCCTTGAAAACATGCAATTTCGCTTCTGAGCCGTCGCAAAATTCCTTCCCGACGGCGTCGCAGATATGCAGTGACGCCGTCGCCTTATGTTTCAGCAGCTTTGAGTGTCTCGATTCTGACTTTGGCCATTTTCTTCGTATATTCGCGCCTTTTCGTCCAAATAAGCATCATTCCAGCATTTTGCCTTCAAGAGACCTAAAAAGTGAAAAGGAACGATATTAAGCAATAACGGATACAGAAGTGATCGAATAAGGGCTTAAATGACCCCTTAAAAAGGTACCTTTTAAAACCTTATCAAATATCCCTACACTTGGTATTTGCTTGTCCTCAAGCAAATGTGCTTTTAGCCAATTAATTTATAAGTTAGGGGTCATGAAGCATTCATTCAAAACGGTCCACAACACATATAAGCCCCGCAAAAGTCATAACAAGCACGGAAATTACATACTAGCACCTCACATGGGGTGTTTGGATACTGACATCTCTCTCGGGTGTATATATGAAATATAACAAATCGGAAATGGAAGATAAACACTCATTAACCGGTCCTAGTACATAGATTACCATAGGCTTGAGAATAGATCAAACCTCCGTCGCTTTGGCGTAAGCACCTAGGAAAGACTATCAAAGAGGTCTTTTAAAGGGTTGTAACGTTAGGCTTACGGTAGGGAAATGAAGGGTTTGGTGGGATAGGCTATTTAGTGGTGGATAGTCAAAAATCTCTATGTTGCAAGTATACGAAGAATGGCGTTGCTAAGCCAAGACTCGACACTCTAAAACTCTAGGCAACGAAAATAAACAAACATAAATTAAAAGATAGATGTAGGATGGTAGCCCGTATGGTTTTTTTTTTTTTTTTTCACTCTTTTTTTTTTTCTTTTTCTATTTTTTTTTCGATTTTTTTTTTTTTTTTTTTTTTTTTTTTTTTTTTTTTTTTTTTTTTTTGCATACACTTTTACTCTACCATCCTCTACGGTACATCAAAATGATAGGGATTTATAGACACATCCCTACACTTGAGTTTTTATTACTCTAACACTAATTTGACCCGAATTGAAAAGATCAAAATACTTGGAGTACATTATTATGCAAACAAAGGGAATTTGAATTTAACGTTCCCTTCCCGTCATTTCATAAACTTTAACTTTTCCCATGAATCCCAATCGTCCCAAAACTGTATACAAAGGATATGACTTGACTTAGCAACTTATGCAAGCAACTAGATAATTGAACTAAGGGTTTAGGGTGATAACAAACATTTGCACTAAAAGTGAGTGCATAAGGGGTAGGCTAAGGCGATTTGGGTGTATATTTGGGGGTGGGGTGTAAACAATGCTCTTCATTGATATTTCGGAAAAACCGAAATATCACGAGAACCGCGAAAAGGATAGGCTCTGAGGGGTTAACTAGGGGTATCGTGTACTAAAGATGAGTACAACGCAAAGGGTGTGGGGGAATTACTCAACCGATGTGGAAGAAGTAATTATATTACAGGTATCAAACAAGGGTTTATCCTAATGCCTCTTATCATTTAGTTATTCCTAACTACACAAGTGTAGCCTCACTTGCGATCTCGGAATGCATCACAAAACAAGTTCTAGAATCTAATATACTACCGGTTCACACTCTAAGCATTAAAGATGAATGCTTTTAATTCCTACTAATCTAAGGGCGATCCTCACATTTTGGGTGTGTGCTAGTCATGCAACTTCCTATCCGTGAGACGCTTTTGTTAAGACTAATGGCCCACTCCTATATGTCATGAAAATTTTTAAATTTGGTGCCAAAATTACCCTAACCGACATTTTCTCATGGTTTATTACACAATCACAATTTGGACAAAGCAAATAATCAAGGATAAGCATAGTTTCAAAGTTCCCGTTTTATTTTCTCTCCCTACACTTAAACTGAACATTGTCCCCAATGTTCCCCAAAAGTATCAAAGTTATGATAAAAGAAGGTAATCAAAAACGAAAGAAACTAATACTCCCCTGATTAGCTCGGTAGGATCCGTGTAAAGTGGTGGTTAAATCCTTTTGAAGAAGAATTTATGCGTGAAAAGCTCCTTTCAATCTTATGTAAATTCTTCTTGATAAATTAAACCTGCACACTTGAAGAAAACAAACAACCCAACGCATCAAACCGAACAAAGAAAAATCACAACAAGATGTAATTCCAGACTTAAATAAGATATAATGCTTGTGGAATGGATGTTTGCAGATTTTGTAGAAAATTAAGACCTGAAAAATTCCAAAAATTTATAAGTAGCACAGAAAACGAGAAAAAGTTAGAAGCTGTTTCTGCTCCTCCTGACGCCGTCAGGTTGAGATCCTGACGCCGTCAGGTTATCCTGACAGAAACTGGTCTGCGATTTTCTGGAAAAAATTTTGGAACATTTTTATCTTTAAAATCTGGAAAAATCTCCTACAAAACATCCATTATGACTCGATACAAGCATTTGACTCGAACAAACACACATGTATATCTTTTAAATAATTGTAATTCTCATGTTCACGTTTCTTTTGAAAACGTGTGTAATCCTCCCTACACTTATCCCTTATGTAAAATACCTTTATATGTAATTAAGACGAGGTAAAAGACAAAATAAAGCATTTTTACAAATTCAAACATGAGAATAAACAATCAATAAAAGATACACGACACACAAATAAAAATGAAAAACAAATACACATGGGTTGCCTCCCAAGAAGCGCTTGTTTTTGTTCGAGTCACGAGCCTGACTCTACCCTTATTTAACAGATAAAGGGGAAGTTTTTCCTACACTTAAGTTTAAGTGCGGGTGATAGTAGCAATACACACCCTTAGGGTGGAAATTTGCTACGTGAGGAGAGGGTGATGGGTGATTTATATGCTCAAAGGAGTGTGCTCCATTCATTATAACCTTACCTAAGTCTATTGGTGTAGTGGGTGAATCAAATCTCCCTCCTAAAAATGGATCATCTTCTATTAACTTCAAAAGATTCTTAGTTAAGGATCCATCTTGACCTAATAAACCCGGTTTAAACCCATAGTGTTTCTTGTTATCAACCATGAATGGGTGATATAAGTGTGTAAGCTCATGGGTTACTCCTATATTAGCTTCCACTCTACATGGCCTATAATCTATCACCTTTATCAAGCAACTACCCGGACTATCTATTTTGATGGGTGGATTGGGGCCTAATTCAATTCCAAGATTCACATCTAAAGACGGAACATTGGGTAAGGTTTTTGGTTGAGGCTCCGGTTCATCAAAATTAGGAACTTCCCTAGGACTAAGAGAGAGGTCATGACAACAAGCATCTAAACCTACATTCTCTAGTGGTGTTTGGTCCAAAGGTTCTCTATCAATTGGGGCTCCTATAGTCTCTTCTACTTTTTCCGGGTAAGTTATAGGTGATGTGTGTTCCTCAAGTGATGGTAAGGCTTGTGGGCTTGGAGTTTCCACCTTTTTCTCCATTATGTCTAGATCTCCTAAATGTTTGAAATCTATCCCACACATGCAACTAGGTATTTTAGCTTCAACCATCTCACAATCTTGTTTGGGTTTAGGTTTCATGTTCTTAAAAACTAGGTCTTTTTGATCATGATTCCTAAGGTTAGATAAATCCTTCTTATCCATTTCCTCAAGTTGTAACAACTGAAGGTTTATGCATAGGAGGTTTTTCTGAAAAATTCTAAAGATGGTGTCACTAAAAGGAGTTGATCTTGACAACGATCGTTGAATAGAAGCCACACAAACACAAAATATATCAAATCCATCCAATCTTACACCCTTCTTCTTTTGGATATCTCTAAGTTCACTCACAAATTCATTAGAACAATAAAAACCAAACCAACTTGCGAAATTTAATTGTTCCTCATTTGTTAATGATTCAAATGCTACTTCACTTGCCATAGCGACAAATGAAAGGGGTTTTACGAACACAAACACAAAGAAGGGGGATAGACTACAAGGAAGCTAAGAAAAGGAAAAAAAAAAAAAAAAAAAAAAAAAAATCTCACTTGATAGGAATCTTGTGAGTAGACCTAAACGAGATATAAATCAAGCCTAAACAATAACTATTCCCCGGCAGCGGCGCCAAAAACTTGATAACGCTACACGCGTCGTTCGGGGTCAAGGAAACTTCCTTTTCTACGAGCAAGTTTTATAACACCCTAGGCAGTGAACCTAATCGTTGTAGTGTAGTAATTAGGGTAAGCCACGGGTATTGATATCGTTCTCTAGGGGAATAGTGTCGTTAGGCTGAATTGTATGTCGATTTAAGTCTAAAGGTGAGGGATGATTATTTTTGTATTTTTATATTTTATGGAATGGAAAGGTACGAATCTCGGGGTTTGGAGGGGAGGGTGGAATTAGTTGCTAGTCAACTATTCCAAAAGATACTAACTAACTAAGGGATCTACCAGTAACGTGAAGCGTATCTACTTATGATGTATTACTCCTTGCTAGCTATCCAATTCTACCTACTGAATTGTCACGTCCTATTGATGGTTGAATTGTCACGTCCTTATTCCTAGTTGCGTTGTGTGTCTAAGGTTGTAGGGTATGCGTTTCTCCCTAACTCTTTGAAGTCACCTTTAAGTGTAGTAAACAAAATCCACTAAATCATTCATAAACTAACTTTAAGGTTATCTTTGGTTTAGTAAACGAAATCCACCAAGTCATTCATAAACTATCAAAGATTTATCAAGTATTAAACACAACGATAGCCTAGTCGCACTCCTAAGCTAATTACAATTAAGATAAGAAACAACCAATCAAACAAGAGACAGTAGGATGCAAGAATTATAAACTAAACCAATTAGATTCATTGAAGTTGTCACACCCTAATGATGAAGATAGACACAAGCATCACTAAGAAATCAATAAGATCTAATTAATTACATACAAGTTTCACACAATCATAAGCAAACACAAGGTGAATTAGCCAAGCATAATTAATGAAGAGCAAGCAACAATTGTGATAATTGAAGACATACCATAGGATTGGATAAACAAACAAACCATTACAAGATGTTTATGGAGTGGTTGAAACCCTTTAAGTTGCTGGAAAAACACCCACCTAAACCCTGGAATCGGACTTAGGGTTTAGGGCTTACAAAAAGTGAAGTTATAATGTTGTATTTATAGGCAGATTTTCTGTCGGCAAAGAGTGACGGCGTCACACTTATAGAGTGACGGCGTCACAACCATTTTTTCAGCAAATTGTAGATTTTCTCGTTCCGATCGCGTGGGCTTTTGAACCACCTAAATCCGAGTTCGTATGCCAAAGTTATGGCCAAAACAATATCAACTACTTCGTGCACATGCTGAGATAGTCTTGATCAGCTTGTGACATCATTAGGGTTTCGTCTTGGCCAAGTTAATCATGCGACGGCGTCACCTTATGACTGTGACGCCGTCCCCTTCAGCTCTGACGCCGTCTTGGCTGCATCTAGGCCGTCTGAGTAACGACGGCCTACTCCTTTAGAACCTGACGTCGTCCCTTGAAAACATGCAATTTCGCTTCTGAGCCGTCGCAAAATTCCTTCCCGACGGCGTCGCAGATATGCAGTGACGCCGTCGCCTTATGTTTCAGCAGCTTTGAGTGTCTCGATTCTGACTTTGGCCATTTTCTTCGTATATTCGCGCCTTTTCGTCCAAATAAGCATCATTCCAGCATTTTGCCTTCAAGAGACCTAAAAAGTGAAAAGGAACGATATTAAGCAATAACGGATACAGAAGTGATCGAATAAGGGCTTAAATGACCCCTTAAAAAGGTACCTTTTAAAACCTTATCACTAAGGCTTTACCCACCAACGATGCCCGAGTTGTTGTGAAATTCTTGAAATCTCTATTTGCTAGGTTTGGAACTCCACGAGCCATAATCAGTGATCGTGGTACGCATTTTTGCAATGACCAGTTTGATAGAGTCATGCAAAAGTATGGTGTAACTCACCGTCTATCTACTGCGTACCACCCACAAACAAGTGGGCAAGTGGAAATTTCTAACCGGGGGATAAAAAGAATTCTTGAGAGGACGGTTGGTGAAAACCGTGCCTCTTGGTCGGATAAGCTAGATGATGCACTCTGGGCCTTCCGTACAGCTTACAAAACACCCATTGGGTGCACTCCATACAAGCTAGTGTACGGGGAAGGCATGTCATCTACCGGTTGAGCTCGAGCACAAGGCATACTGGGCCTTGAAGCATGCTAATTTTGATATTCAGACAGCTGGTGATCACCGGAAAGTTCAAATGAATGAATTAAATGAACTCCGTGATCAAGCTTACGAGAACTCTTTGATCTATAAACAAAAGACAAAGAAGATTCATGACTCAAAAATCAAGAACCGCGTTTTCAACGTTGGTGATCGAGTCCTTCTTTTTAATTCAAGATTGAAGATTTTCTCGGGAAAGCTCAAGTCCCGTTGGTCTGGTCCATTTACTATCGCTAAGGTTTATCCTTATGGTACCATTGAGTTATCTCAACCCGATGGTCCTAATTTTAAAGTGAATGGTCATCGAGTGAAGCATTACTTTGGAGAGGACATTCCCCATGTGGTTGTCCCGGATTTACAAACTTTCCCCATGAACCAATGAATGCGGGGATCGAGTCAAGCTAGCGACTCGGGAATCAAAAACAGTAGCATGCCATATGGGTTGTCACCCATATTTCTGAGCTGTCTTAAGTTTGTTACGGTTAGCCATTCACAAGTGGCTAGCTTGTGTGACAAAACTTGACAGTTTAGCTTCTTCTTTCTACTTTCTACCACCCTAGTGTGGGGGGGGGGGTTGCCCCACATGTTTTGTATATATGTCTTCTCAAAAAAAAAAAAAAAAAAAAAATCTTCTTTCTAAATAATGGCCGTAGTATTTCCCTTTTACGTTTTTTGTTTCGGCATAACCGCCGGTACTTTGAATATTGAGGGCAATATTCATTTCTAAGTGTGGGGGGGAATTCTCACGAATTTTATCATGTAAATATGCCGCCTAATTCCCCCGTTTTTGGCCAAAATTTTTTTTGGAGTAAGTGTTTTACACTTTCTCATTTGGTTATCAGTCCGCCATGTCTAAAAACTAAAGGATTGGCTAATCCAGGAGCAAACGGCTCTTGGTAAAGATATCTCAAATCCGTTGACGGCTTGCAATTTGCCCAAAATTGTATGGTATTCAGCTCACCATATCCTAAAAAGTGAAGAGTTGGCTAGCCCGCAAGTTTATGGCTTGTGGTAAAGGCAGTGGAAAAACCATAATTGGTAATCGACTCACCAAAGATAATGTTGATAATTTATCTAAGAGTTGGCTAGTCCAGAAGCAAACGGCTTCTGGTAAAGACAAATCAAATTCGTTGGAAGCTGGTGGTTTGCTCAAAATCACATGGTTATCGGTGTACCATGGTTCTTACTTGAACTGAAACATTTGGCTACTCCAGAAGTAATGGCTTTTGGTAAAGAGATTCAAATCCATTAAGTTTTTCTCAAAAGATTGCTAGGGACTAGCAATAGTTTAGTGTGGGGGATTGATGAGTGTGTAAATACTCATCATTTTTGGTTTAATCTGAACTGCAAAACGTCTAAAAATGCTCAGAAATGCATCAAAATACTGAAAATATTCCAAAATTGCATTTTATATGTTTCAGATGCAAAATGTTCAAAATCAGATGAAAAATGAGCAAAGTTTGCATAATTGGCAGTTTCAGTCCTCCAAGTTTCTAAAATTGTCAAAAATAGTCCCTGAGTCATAATTTCAAAAGAAAAATCACCAAAGGTCCTTTTAAAATCATAAGTTGTCAAATTTAGTCCTTTGGTGAAAAATGTCAAAAGTTTTGAGAAATTACAAAATTGGTCCTCCAAGTTTAAAATTTGGCAAAAATGGTCCCTGGAAAAATTGAAAATGTCAGTTTTGGTCCTTGTACTATTAACACTTGTCAATTTCAGCCCTTGGATCAACTTTGAGATATTGGCAGCCTAGGTCCCTACATTTTCAGAAATTGCACAATTAGTCCCTTGATTATTAACCCCCTATACCACTTGGACTTGTCACAAACCTATTTTGGACCCCTGCCTTCCCAAGTGACCCCCTGCCAATTGCAATTTGGACCTCCCCTTATTATTATAAGCTCAGTCAAACTCTGTTGACTCCACCTTTCCCTCCAACTCACGGGCATCCACTCCCATCATCACACAAACCTGCAATTCACCTGTTAACACTCCACCATCATCATCCTTACCCCCCTCCAAACACAACACTCCAAAGATACATTTAATGCACCCTCTACCTAACACTCTACCTCCCCAGCTGGCTTAAACAGTTTTGGCGCCAAAACCAAATAAATGGCCAAGATCATCCCAACCAATCCAATGGTCAAAATGAGTGCTGGGATTTGTTCAGAGTAGTGAGAGAAACAGTTTGGGTGTATAAAAGACAAGAGGAAGCAACAAGAGAAGAATACTTAGTTTTAATTTTTACAATGAATGTCGATTTCTAGCTTATCATGTCTTAAGTAGTTTTCAATTGTATTTTCCAGTTTAATTTGTATCAAACAAAGGTTTAAAGTGTATTGCAACTCTCTTAAGTCTCAATTCCAGTTTATGTTCTTGTTTTCAATTTTCATGTTAACTGTTGGATTTTTTAATTTCAAACTCTGAATCTCAAGCTTCAATTAGCTTCTTTCCAAGTTAAAACAAGTTTATATTAATAATAGCTTTTTATAAGCTTGTGTTTAAGTTTTAAACAATATTGAACATTGGTCAACATAAGTCAAACTTGGAGCAAAAATGATGCAGCAATGGTATTTGGTGATTCAGAGCTGGAATTGGGTTGATTTGGAAGTAATGGGTTGGTTAGAATAGGTTAGTGGTTACTGTGGTTCTGGTTTCAATGGTGGCAAGCCATAGTGGCTAGGGACTGTATGTAAGTTCAAGCTCATTTTTTAACATAATCTGTTTTAGTGGTCACCAGTAGTTGAAACCTGTTTTAATAGTAGTATTTAAGTTATTTTAGATCAGTTTGATCATAATCACATGCTAGTTTAGTAGTTATTCAGTTTTTAGTTCAAATCAGTGAAATCAAGGGGTGTTTGGTTTATAGCATAATCTGTACTAAAGGCTTGTTCAGTGTATACTTCTTGTTGGTTCATGTTTGTTAGCTCCAAATAGACTCATATCAGTCAAAATATTGAGCCTGCACCCTGTCAAAAGTCAAATCTCATCAAATCTGTCTCACTGCTTCACTGTTGGAATTTTTGGATTTGCAAACTCTTGTTTTGTGTTTAAAAGTTATAAACATTGCTTGCATTGTGTTTATCACATCATATTACATCAATATCTGTCCAAAAATTGGAATCAAAGTTCATGAAAGTCAAACTTTCTCAACTGCTCTCAAAAGTCAAAATTGCAAAAACCTGTTTTGGGCTCATCTAGGAAGAATTATCTTGAGTTCATTTCTGGGACATATTCAGTGAGATTTGGTATTTCATAAACTTCAGCTGGTCTAAAATCTTATTACCATTTTTGTTGATTTTTGTCAAATTTTTATAAGCTTCAAATAAGCTTGTGAATATGGTCCTAGTTGCCCTGCTCCAAATACTCAGTTTAAACTGAGTATTTCTCAGATTTGTGCAAGCTTGCACAGGGCTCATAAGAGCTTCCCAAGGTCTGATTTTTGGTTTGATAAGTCTCACCCAGGTCTAGTTTAAGTTTCTGTATTTGGTTCTTGTTGTCTGGCTTATTTGAGTGCTTATCTTTAAGCTGCAAGTTACCCCTTAAAACTGTTTTTAAGCAATAAGCCAAATAAGCAAATCTGTTGTAGCTTGTAATTCAGTAGTATAAGATAGTTGTAACTTGTTGTATTCTTGTTATTTTAGCATATTAGAACCTCTGTAAACTGTTGGTAGCTTGTTTTGATCATTTGGCTTATTCAAGTGCTTATTTATAAGCCCTTGGCTTAGCAGTTCCATATTCTTCCACACAAGCATCTGTTTTTCTATTTTTCCTAGCTTCCTAATATAATTTTAGAGTTTTCCTGAATGTTTCAGATTTTTCTAAGTTGGTTTGCTATTTTTCTGCATTTAAATTAATTTTTAGGCCTTTTTAATTAGCTTTAAATACAATTAATTAAGAAAAGCTTCAAAAAAATAATTTTTCATTTTTCTTAAGTTAAGATAAATATAAAAAGACAAAAAAATATTTTTCTAGATTTTTCTTAGTTAAATTTGTATTTTTAAGTAATTTAAATAGTTTTAAATAGTTTAAAATTCCTAGAAAATAGAAAAATATTCAGAAAAATATAAAAATAGTTTTGAAAATTCTCTTTTGATATTTTAGATTTTTCTAAGTCTTAATTTTATTTTTCTAGCTTTATTTCCTAATTTCTTGTATTTTAGGCTATTATTAAATAGTTAAAATTAGTTTTTAATTAATAATAATTAGATAATTAGTTATAAAAATAATTTTATTTTTCTACAAATTTTCTTTTATCATTAGGTTTGTAAAAACATCATTTTCATATTTTTAGGGTTAATATTGTGTAAGTTTCACATTTTTATTTGTACGTCGCGTAGTTTTTAAATTCAGTTTTATAAAAACATAAAAACAAAAACATCATTTTGCAAATAGTGATAGCGTTTATTTAATATTTTTTTTATCTTTTTAATTTCCTTTAATCTGCATTTAAGCCATTGTAATTTGTTGTTTTTTTTCTGTAGTTATAATCATTATCGAATCCCTTTTTTCGTTCAAATTTCTCGATCACTTTACGTTTGATAATCCATTGCATAGCTCGCTGGGACATAACGACCCGGGGAAACACTATACTCCTCAGATCTTCATTGTATTCGTGCTTAGGCAGTTTTAAGCTTATTACGGTCGGCCATTCACAAGTGGCCGGCTTGAGTGATTTAGCTTGACTGTTTGGCACGCATCAGATACTAAGGAAGTTCAAGTTCTCTGATGCAAAGTCATCCAGCACCCCTGCAGACAAGACTACACATCAACTTTTGAAGGAAAATAGTGGTGAAGCAGTTGATGTGCACATGTACAGATCTATGATTGGTTCTTTGATGTATCTTACATCATCTAGGACAGACATTATGTTTGCAGTGTGTGCTTGTGCAAGGTTTCAGGTCACTCCCAAGTTCTCACACTTGACTGTTGTGAAGAAGATTTTCAGATATCTTAAAGCATTTCCTAATCTGGGATTATTGTACCCTAGAGAATCACCTCTAGAACTGGTTACTTACTCAGATAGTGACTATGCTGGAGCTAGTTTGGATAGAAAATCTACTACAGGTGGATGCCAATTTCTTGGAAATAGACTGGTGTCATGGCAGTGCAAGAAACAAACAATGCTGGCAAATTCATCAACTGAGGCAGAGTATGCGACTGCTGCAAGTTGTTGTGCTCAAGTTCTATGGCTTCAAAATCAACTTTTGGACTATGGGTACAATTTCATAAATACCATCATTTATATTGACAATAGCAATGCCATTTGCATAATTAAGAATCCAGTTCAACACACAAAGACTAAACATATTGAAATTAGACACCATTTTATAAGAGATTGTTATGAGAAAAGGCTAATTCAAGTTGTCAAAATCTATACTGATGATAACTATGCTGATTTATTAACAAAAGGACTTGATGTGGGTAGATTTCAGTACTTGGTAACAGGTATTGGAATGCTTAATCCATAATTTTTTGTATCTAATGGTCTTTGGTGTTGAGGGAGGTTTTTGGTACTAAAATTATTGTATAAGTTTGTATAATCCTATATTGTATATGTTTGCTTGTCTTTTTGCTTGTCCACTAACTTTTATGCAGAGATTAAGGCTAACAGTGGAAACTAAAATGCAAGCAGTGGTACAAGTTACTCTCACAGTGGAAAACATAAAACAGAGAAATTCCATTGCATAAGAAAAGGTTCATTACATCAAACTGAGAGTGCTTACAACCACCATCAAAACACAAAAGATTAAAACCTAACAACCTACACCACCACATCCTACACTAGCTACTCGATTGGCTTCTTGCCCTTGCTCTTATAGTCATGCTTGTTCTTCTGTGCTCTCTTCCTCTTGTTCTCAAAGGTTGACTGCATTCTTGGACAAGCAAGACCAAGAACTTGTGGAGGAGGCCTTGGTAGTCTTGCAGGTTTCTCTGGTATGGAAATCTGCTTCATGTTGGAGAGAGCTGCTCTCAATGCTTTTGTCAGAGCCCTTGGCAACTTTTTGGATAAGGAGTAGGTCTCATCATCATCATCATCATCATCATCATCATCTGATGAGCTGGAGTAGAACTCAAGAGAAGGTGCAGGATTGGCAACAGGTGCAGGCTTGGAAGTCTTCTTAGTTGACTTCTTGGAAGAAGATGGTCCCTCTGGTGGTGGTGCTGTCAATAATGCTTGAGAAGGTGGTGCTTGCAGCTCTTCTGGTGGAAGCACTGTAGCGAGGGGAGGAACAACAAGGACTCTTGCAGATATTTCATCATTTGTATCTTCATAAGGAGACACATAGGAACTTATGTCTGAGCTGTCTTCCTTGATAGCATTATGAGGCATTGGTTGGAGAGATGAAGGACCAGCAACTACAGGGTTTGTCTTCACTAAAGATCCTGAATGAGTTCTCCTTCTAGAAGCAACCTCTTCGAACTCCTCTTTCTCCACTCTACTTGGATTGTTCAAAACAAATTCATCCCAAGCACTATCAGAACAGGAGCTGTCATATGAGAGATTGATAGGGTGTGAACGACTCATGGTGATTTTTAGGGTTCTTGTGCAAGTTAGAATGTGTTTTGATAAAGATTATGAAAATCCGAGCCCTTTTTTATAGCCAAAGTCGGTCAAAAGAGTTCATTAAAGGATATATTTATTTTTCCTTATTTTGGTAGGTTGAAGAGTAAATATATATATTATCGGGTTGACTTTGGGAAGATATTTTTAGATAATGGCTTGGTTAACAGTAACTTTGGTTAAAACAAGTTGGTTATGCATTTTCTTTGTATTATACTAACTCTTGCAGGTATATAACCAATCTTGGCTGGGAGTTGATCATAAAAGGTGTGTAACTGAGACACACAACAAATGGTTATTGATTCACCATGTCTAATCCACATAAGAATCAAATAGTCCAGAGCAAACGGCTACTAGTAAAGACTTAACAAATCCGTTTATGGTTGATAGTTTACCAAAAACTATATGGTCATCAACTCACCATATTCTATATGATTTAGAGTTGGCTAGTCCATAGCAAACGGCTCATGGTAAAGACATATCAAATCTGTTGATAGCTGGTAGGTTGCTAAAAACTATAATGAGAGCAGTCAAATTTTCATATGTTTTATTTACCACTGCTCTTGAAAATTTTTGTGAAAAATTACCACTGCTAGTTCACAGTTTCCACTGCCAGTGTTATTTTTACCACTGATGAACTAGCCGTTACAACTGTTGTGTCTGTAACAAACGTTTTACTAGCCGTTGAGAGTATCTACTTTCTATACTTATAGGGTAAATTTTTTTAGAAGATTATCTACTTTCCTATTTGCAATTTATCCTTTAAAGATAAATCTTTTCCTTAGATAATCTTTCTTGCCCAAAACTCTCAAACCCTAACAGTATATATCTTTCTCTCTCAATTGGCAAGTTCTTTATTCAATTCATACTCACACAATATATTTTTCATCAAAAGATACTATGGCTCCAATCACCTTTGCAGATGAGCACAACCAAGTGGCCTATTTGGAAAAGTCAAACGACAAGAGTGACCCTGTTTTTCATCAGATTGTGGACTTTCTAAACACTACTCATGTAAGGTATGCTTTACTTCTCAATCCCACAAACTATGTCTCTCAAATCAAGCTGTTTTGGACCTCTGTTATGTCCATCACTATTGAAGATGGAGACACACATGATACTGTTGATGCTCTTAGAGCTACAGTTGATGGGGTAACTATTGATGTTACTGAGTCATCCTTGAGGAGAATTCTCAAATTGGATGATCTCAATGGTATCATCACATTACCCATGCCAGAAATTCATGAACATCTTTCATCCATGGGGTATGATACCACTGATAAAAAGGCTACTTTCAAAAAGAGTGATTTCTGTCCTCATTGGAGATTTTTAATACATACTCTTTTACATTGCCTAAGTCCTAAGAAAACTTCTTATGAACAATTCAGTTCAACAATGGCTTACCCTTTGGTTTGTCTAGCCACTGATAGGATTTTTAATTGGTCTAAATATATTTTTACAAGTATGCAAGGCAATGTAAAGAGTTCAATAAAATTTTTGATGTATCCAATGTTTATGCAAGCAGTGTTAAATGAATTTCAACTGCAACCCCATATAGGAGTTTATAAAATTTGTTGCCTTAAGCCCAAAGTTTTTCAAAACATGAATAAGGATGGCAATAGGGTTGTTAAACCACTTTTTCCTCAAATGCTTGCAAAGATTTCACAGGTACAGGGTGAAGATGCAACAATCCCAGTTGTATCTCAAACCACACCCACAATCACAGTTCCAAACATAATCTATACTCCAACAGTTACTCACACCTGTGAGAGGAGGCAAAAACAGCCAACTTCTCTCATCACAACACAGCATGTCCCTGATCCTCTTGGTTTAGGAACAAGCAGTGGTGGTTCCAGTCTTCCACCTAGTCCAACTAGGAGTGAGTCTGAGGCAATGCCCTATGATTCACCTCTCCCAATAGGTCACACAGTTGGAGGTGTTGAGGGCAGTGGGCAACCTATGGAATTGATGGAACTTTGTACCAGGTTAATCAAGCAGGTTGAATCTCTAGAGAAATACTTGGAACAAGTAAAGGAGCAACATGCCAAGGATGTTACACAATTGAAAGCAGAGATTCAGACTTTGAAGAAAGAATTGCAGGGGTTGAAACAGAAAAGGAAACCTGCAAAGATAGTGATATCATCTCCATCTTCACCTCATGATGGTGACTCAGAGGGCTTCAGTGAAGATTTTGGGAATTCTCCCAAACAGGGGAGGAAAACAGATGCTGAAACCAAAGGGAGGAAAATAGACTTTGGAGATGAAGGTGATTTTAATTTTGGAGTTACTGAGGAAGTTGATACTCAAGAAGAAATTCCTCAACAGCAACCTGAGCAAGTAACTTCCACTGATGCAACCACTGATACAATTCCCACTGCAGAGCAAACAGTTCCCACTGCTAGACAAGATATTACCACTGCAGAGGAAGAAATTGAAAAGAAGAAGAAGGTGAAAGGTAAAGCAGTTGTGCAAAGTGAAGAGCAATCAAGAAGGAAAGTTTCAAAGAGAGAACAAGCTCAAATTGCTCATGATAAAGAAGTTGCTAGAAAACTCACTGAAGGTGAAGTTGCAAACAAGAAAAAGCTAGATGAACTAGAAATTGCAGACTTCATGGAGGCTAAAAGGCTGGACATAATGGAAATCACTGATCCAATGGATGAAAATCCACTTTCCACTGTTCCACCCAAAATATTCAAAGAAAAGACTCCAGAGTTTAGCTATGTACCTACAGAACAAGAGATTGAGTTCTTGATTATTAATGATCCAGTAGTCAAGAAGAAGGCAATTGATCTAGTTGCAGATAAGTCTTTAATTGAAGAACAAAGAACAGCATAGTTGAAGGACTTCATTCAAATGAAGAATAATCAAGCACTTCAAGATGCAATTGGTTCAGTCAGAAAGGGTCAAAAGAAACCAAGACAACCAACCAAGGCACAAGTTATCTCAATGATGAAAGCTTATTGTTGCAGTGTTGGTGGCTGGAAAAAGCATCAGTTCAAAGGAATGACTGATGATCAGGTTGAAGGTATCTACTACAAGGTTAAAAGGCAAGATAGTGACTTCATTCCTATGAATTCTGAAGAAGAGGAAAGAAGATATCCTCATCTAAAGAGAAAAGCCAAAGATAGTGAACCTCAGACACATAAGAAAACAAAATTTGCTGAAGAACAAGAAGTTTAATCTGAGAAATTCACTGAAGAACAGCTGACTGGTATGATTGTGATTGAAGAAGAAGATTTTATCCTGACCCACTGCAAGTCAGACATCCTATTGTTGATTGGAAAGTGTACACTGCTAGCAATTTTGCTCCAACATGGAAGATTACAAGGCTAGGTGGTGAAACTTCGTCATTCATTCTGTTTGAAGACCTTATCAAAGCATGTGACAGACATGATCTGGATACATTGTGGAGATTAGTTCAAGAAAGGTTTGATGCTGACAAGCTTAAAGGTATGAAGGAAATGCAGTTATGGGTTGATCTAAGAAGGCTCTATGAACTAGATGCTAATGATACTTTCTGGAAGTTTGAAGCTCAATGTGTTGGTACTACATGGACTTACTATGATTCATGTGAAGTTCATCATGTTTCTACAAATACTGGAGTGGATGCATTTATGTTTGCTGAGAAAGAATACCCACTCAGAGCTGGAACTCTCATTGTGATGTTGTCTACAACAATAAGAGTTCATGAAGATACTGAGAAGGTCAGAGCTTTGTTACATAGGCTTCAAGATCAATGTTCAAGAGCTATTCCGGATTTAAAAGGAAAGTGAAGTGTTTAGAAGAATTCCCAAATCCTTGCAGATGATGAAGATTGAAGAAACTTATTGATTTGCAGAGAAATCATAAGTTTAGGGGAGGATTGTTGGGAATAAAGCTAACAGTTACCACTGATAGGCTTGTGGAAGACACTGCTGAAGAATGCACTAGCAGTGGAAACACATTACCAATGCTAGTACATATTATTACCACTGCTATTAGGATAATTGTTATGTAGTCGTATATAGATAAGTATAGAAAAGATCTTGTGTATATTCTATATAGTTAACATTATACTTATCTTGTAAAGGACTCCTTATGCTATAAAAGGAGATCCTAGGTCATTGTTCTTGGTACGTATGCTTCAATGTGTAACCCTAGTGATAAGCAAGATCACTCGTATTATTCTCAATAATATTGAAGCTTTGTGTTACATTGTTCTTACTTACAATACATCATACAATCCATATTCTGAGTATTATTAAGTATATTCCATGTACTTATTAATATAAATCAAAGTATCACTAACACAAGGTGTGTGTTTAGATCCATCACAACATCCATCAGGTGAATAATGACCATGAAAAGCTAAGACCGAGGAATTGCAAGCCTGATGTCAAATGGCAGTCATACAACTTAAAAGGCTCAGGTCAGCAATTATTGAAGCGGTACTCAAAACCCCATGGCTGCAACCGCGAAGTCGCCACGCCAAGACACGGGTTTTGGTAAACAACACTTACAAAAACATCAAACGCTGACAAATCCCATCATTGCCTATAGTGTAGTGTGACACCGCTCTTTTGACAACGAACTCCTTTTACGCAACCTGCATTATGTAACAGGTTTAAACATAATAAGAATAACCTCAAATGAATACATCGTAAAACTGGCGTAAACAACACTTGCAGCCTTCAATGATATTCGGTTTCCATGCAACTACTGGTAACGAAACTTTCAAATTCGACAAAAGGTTAAACAATATACCTAAAGAGAACATCAATACCCGTATCCATAAATATAGATTTCTTGGGCGAAAGAACGAACCTTGTGATGGATGCATTATGGAAACCATAAGCGGTGATCAGTATTCGACCGAGAAAAAGCAATCCGAGTACATCAGTAGCAGGATTATTTTTTCTTGGCCAAATATTGGTCACAACATCCATCAGGCGAATAGTGACCATGAAAAGCTGAGGCGAGGAATTGCAAGCATGATATGGAACGACAGTCATACAACTTAAAAGGCTTAGGTCAGCAATTATTGAAGCGGTACTCAAAAACCCATGGCTGCAACCGCAAAGTCGTCACGCCAAGACACGGGTTTTGGTAAACAACACTTACAAAAACATCAAACTCTGACAAATCCCATCATTGCCTACAGTGTAGTGTGACACGGCTCTTTTGATAACAAATTCCTTCTACGCAACCTGCATTATGTAACAGGTTTAAACATAATAAGAATAACCTCGAATGACTACATCGTAAAACTGACGTAAACAACACTTGCATGCTTCAATGATATTCGGTTTCCATGTAACTACTGGTAACGGAACTTTCAAATTCTACAAAAAGGTTAAACAATATACCTAAAGAGAACATCAATACCCGTATCCCAAAATATAGATTTCTTGGGCAAAAGAACGAACCTTCCGGTGGATGCATTATGGAAAGCATAAGCGGTGATTAGTATTTGACCAAGAAAAAGCAATCTGAGTACATCACTAGCAAGATTATTTTTTCTTGGCCAAACACTGGTCCCAACATCCATCAGGCGAATAGTGACTGTGAAAAGGGTGAGACCGAGGAATTGCAAGCGTGATATGGAACGGCAGTCATGCAACTTAAAAGGCTCAGGTCAGCGATTATTGAAGCGGTACTCAAAACCCTATGGCTGCAACCGCAAAGTCGCCACGCCAAGACACGGGTTTTGGTAAACAACACTTACAAAAACATCAACCGCTGACAAATCCCATCATTTCCTACAGTGTAGTGTAACGTCGCTCTTTTGACCAGAAACTCATTTTACGCAACCTGCGTTATGTAATAGGTTTAAACATAATAAGAATAACCTCAAATGAATACATTGTAAAACTGACGAAAACAGTACTTGCAGCCTTCGATGGTATTTGGTTTCCATGCAACTACTGGTAACGTAACTTTCAAATTTGAAAAAAAAGTTAAACAATATACCTAAAGAGAACATTGTTGCCTGCACATCCAGAACCGAAAGAACTACCAGCACTGTTGTTTCTATTCTTACCAATAGCAGCTTTATCCATACACAACTATCTATAAATCTTAATCCTTGTTGTCGATGGGGGTTGAAAATACTTTCCCAAGTCAGGGTTGGGGGATTTACCCGGTTTCTTATTGATAATTGGTATGTAATAGTATTTTTAAAAGTCAACTATCAACGAAATACTGAATTAAGAATACTGCAACCAGTTGCAAACTTGTGCTAGCCAAGATATACATATATGGAAATCGAGGCAGCCGCAAGTAATATTATTTACCTAATAACGTAGTATCTAAAATAGATCTCAATACCTGTATGCGTAAAGATTGAAATCTCATATGAGAAACCAAACGTTGCGGTTGATGCATTATCAAAATCGTAAACAGTGATCAGTATTCAACCAAGAAAAAGCAATCCGAGTACATCAGTAGCAGGATTAGTTTTTCTTGGCTAGATACTAGTCACAACATGCATCCGCAGAATACTGATTAGGAAAGCCTAAGGCTCAGGTCAGCAATTACTGAAGTGGCACAGAGAACTCCATGGCTGCAACCGTAAGGTCGCCACGCCAAGATATGGATTCTGGCAAAACAGCGTCTAGAAAAGCAGAAAACGCTGACAAATCCCATCATTGCCTACAATGCAGTCAAACGGCTGCCCCTTAACAACATACGCGTTTCACGGAACCTACATTACGTACCACGTTTAAATATGATATGAATAACTCCAAATGACTACATCTAGAAACTAACACAAACGGCAGATGCACCCTTCAATAATATTCAGTCCCCGTGCAAGTACCGCTAGTCAGGTTTACGTACTCCAGAAAAATCCGAAACAACGCACCTAAGGTAACAACCTTCTCCATACATCCAGAACCAGGAAAACTATCATCGCTGATGCTGTTACTCTCACCAATAGCAGCTCTATCTCTACATAATTATCTATAAATCTTAATCGCAATTGTCGACGTGGTTTTGAAATTGTTTCCTGACTCATGGTAAGAGGCTTTGATGGATCTGGACACACACCTTGTGTCAATGATATTTTGTATAATATTATTAAACACGCAGAATTTACTTAGTAATACTTAGAAGATGTATTGTATGATGTATTGTAAACGAACACAGATTGAACACAAAACTTAAGCTCCAATATTATTGATAAATAATACGAGTGATCTTAGCTTATCACTAGGGTTACACCTTGAAGCTGTAAGTACGTAGATAATAAACTTCGTACATAAGACAATGACCCAGGACCTCCTTTTATAGCACAAGGAGTCCTTTACAAGATAAGAATAAACCTATCAATATAGAATATACACACAATCTATTCTATACTTATCATTATATGAATACTAAACAATTATCCAATAGCAGTGGTAATAATTGTACTGGCAGTGGGAATAAGTTTCCACTGCTAGTGTTTTCTTCAGTAGTTTCAACCACAATACTATCCGTGGTAACTGTTAGTATTATTCCCAAAAATCCTCCCCTAAACTTATGATTTCTCTGCAAATCAATAAGTTTCTTCAATCTGCATGATCTTCAAGGATTTGGGGAATTCAATCAAACATTTTACTTCTTCCTTAGCATCTGAATAGCTCTCGAACATTGATCTTGAAGCCTATGTAACAATGCTCTAACTTTCTCACTATCTTCATGAACTCTTATATTAGAACATAGCATCAATGTGAGAGTTTCAGCTCTGAGTGGATATTCTTTCTCAGCAAGCATGAATGCATCTACTCCATTTGCTGTAGAAACATGATGAACTTCACATGAATCATAGTAAAACCATTTAGTACCAGGACATGAACATGAGAATTTCCAGAAATCATCATTAACATCTGGTTCATAGAGCCTTCTAAGATTAATCCATAACTGCATCTCTTTCATATCTTTGAAACCATGTGCATCAAACCTTTCTTGAACTAATTTCCATAATTTGTCAAGATCATCTCTGTCAAAAGCTTTGACAAGATCTTCAAATTGAATGAATGATGAAGTTTCACCACCTAGTCTTGTGATCTTCCATGTTGGAGCAAAATTGCTAGCAGTATAAACCTCCCAGTCAATGATAGGATGTCTGACTTGCAGTGGTTCTGGATAAAAATCTTCTTCTTCTATCATAATCATTCCAGTCATCTGTTCTTCAGTGAATTTCTCAGTAGAAATTTCTTGTTCTTCAGCAACCTTAGTCTTCTTAACAGTCTGAGAATCACTTTCTTTGGCCTTTCTCTTCAATCCAGGAAACCTTCTTGCTTCTTTTTCAGAGCCCATTGAAATAAAATCTTTATCATGTTTTTGAACTCTGTAGTAGATACCTTCAACTTGATTATCAGGCAATCCTTTGAATTGATGCTTTTTCCAACCACCAACATGACAACAATATGTCTTCATGTATGAGATAATTTGTGCCTTGGTTGGTTGTCTTTGTTTCTTTTGGCCCTTTCTGATTGTACTAATCACATCTTGAAGTGCTTGATTATTCTTCATTTGAATGAAATCCTTCAACTGAGCAGTTCTTTGATCTTCAGTTAAGGATGCATCAGCTACAAGGTCAATTGCCTTTTTCTTGATTATTGGATTATTAGCAATCAAGAACTCAATATCTTCTTCAGTAGGAACATAGCTAAACTCTGAAGTCTTCTCTCTAAGTATTGTAGGTCGAACGGTGGAAAGTGGATCTTCTAGAGAATCTTCCATTCTATCCAACCCTGTAGCCTCCATAAAGCTTACAATCTCCATTTCTTCAACCTTTTTCTTTTCAGCAACTTGTTCTTCAGTAATCTTTTCAGCAATTTCTCTATCAAGAGCAATCTGTGCTTGTTCTTTCTTTGAAATCTTCCTTCTTGTTTGCTCCTTGCTTTGCATAACAGCTTTACCTTTATCTTTCTCCTGTTTATCAATCTCTTCACTTGCAGTGACAACATTATGTTCATCAGTGGTAATATTTGGCTCTGCAGTGAAAATTGGATCAGTGGTAAAATTTGTTGCAGTACTAAAAATATCTTGCTCTAGTTGCTCTTCTTGAGTATCAGCTTCCTTTGCACCTTTACTAGAAACACCTTCATCTTCAAAATCAATTTTTATCCCCTGAGTTTCAGCATCTGTTTTCCTCCCCTGTTTGGGAGAATTACCCAAATCTTGATCAAAATCAGCTGAATCACCATTATTAGGTGAGGATGAAGATGAGATCACCAACTTTGTAGTTTTCTTGTGCATTTTCAACCCCTGCAATTCTTCCTTCAAGGTCTGAATCTCTTCTTTTAAATGTGTAATATCCTTGGCATGCTGCTTCTTGACATGTGCCTGGTCCTTCTGTAGAGATTCAACCTGCTTGGCCATCTTTGTACACAAAACCATCAATTCCAATTGTTTCCCACTGCCGTCATCACTTCCAACTGTGTTACCTGTTGGGAGAGGTGAATCATGGGGCATTTGCTCCGATTCCTCCCTAGTTGGACTAGGTTGAAGTCTAGAACCACCACTGCTTGTTCCTAGACCAAAAGGTTCAGAAACATGTTGTGTTGTCATGAAAGAAGGTGGTTGTTTGCTCCTCCTCTCATAGGTGTGAGAAACAGGTGGAGTATAATCAATGTGTGGAACAGAGATTATGGGTGTGTTTTGTTCAGTTGTAATCTTTGCAAGCATTTGAGGAAGGAGAGGTGTAAAAATCATGTTGCCATCTTTGTTCATGTTTTGAAAAACTTTATGCTTAAGGCAACTGATTTTATAAACATTAGTATGGGGTTGCAGTTGAAACTCATTTAGCACTGCTTGCACAAACCTTGGATACATTAAAATTTTTGTTGAACTCTTTACATTGCGAGTCATACTTGTAAAAATATAATTTGACCGGTTAAAAATCTTATCAGTGGCTAGACAAACCAAAGGATAAGCCATGGTTGAACTAAATTGCTCATAAGATGTTTTCTTTGGACTGAGACAATGTAAAAGAGTATGTATAAAAAATCTCCATTGGGGACAAAAACCACTCTTTTTGAAAGTAGCCTTTTTATCAGTGGTATCAAACCCCATGGATGATAAAGTATCATGTATTTCTGGCATAGGTAATGTGATGATACCATTGAGATCACCCAATTGGAGAACTCTCCTCAAGGATGCCTCAGTAACATCAATAGTTACCCCATCCACAGTGGCTCTTAGAGCATCCACTGTTTCATGTGTATCTCCATTCTCAAGTGTTATGGACTTAGCAGAAGTCCAAAATTGTTTGATTTGAGAGATATAGATTGTGGGTTTTAAAAGCAAAGCATACCTTATATGAGTAGTATTGAGAAAGTCCACAATCTGATGAAAAACAGGGCCACTCTTCTCGTTTGACTTTTGTAGGTAGGCCACTTGGTTGTGCTCATCTGCAAATTTTAATGGTGCCATAGAAACTTTTGATGAAAAACAATATTATGTCAGTAATAATTGAATGAATGACTAGCCAATTGAGAGATAAAGATATATAGGGTTAGGGTTTAAGATTATTGCGCAAGAAAAACTATCTTTAGAAAGTATTTATCTTAAGCGGATAAATAACAATATGGAAAGTAGATAATCTCCTTAAAATTTTAACCCTATATATATGGAAATCAGTGGTTACTTTCAACGGCTAGTAAAAAATAAGTTACTGACATAATCAGTTGTAACGGCTAGAACAACAGTGGTAAAATAACACTGTCAGTGGAAACTGTGAACTAGCAGTGGTAATTTTTCACAAAAATTTCAAAGAGCAGTGGTAAAATAAAAACATATTAAAAATTGTCTGCTCTTATCATAGTTTTTAGAAAACTACCAGCTATCAACGGATTTGATATGTCTTTACCATGAGCCGTTTGCTATGGACTAGCCAACTCTTAATCATAAAGAATATGGTGAGTTGATAACCATATAGTTTTTGGTAAACTATCAACCATAAACGGATTTGTCAAGTCTTTACCAGTAGCCGTTTGCTCTGGACTAGTTGATTCTTATGTGGATTAGACATGGTGAATCAATAACCATTTGTTATGTATCTCAGTTATACACCTTTTAAGATCAACTCCCATCTTTGCTGCATAAAGGTGAAGCAACAAAACAACCAAAAATATACAAACTTATACAACAATATTAGTACCCAGAAACTTCCACTCAACACCAAAGACAAATTGGCACAAAAAGTTTATGGATTCAGCATTCCAATACTTGTTACCAAGTACTGAAATCTACCTACATCAAGTCCTTTTGTTAATAAATCAGCATAGTTGTCATCAGTATGAACTTTGACAACTTGAATTAGTCCCTTTTCATAATAGTCACTTATGAAATGGTGTCTAATTTCAATATGTTTAGTCTTTGTGTGTTGAACTGGATTCTTGATAATGCAAATGGTACTTCTATTGTCAATATGAATGATGGTATTCATGAAATTGTACCCATAGTCCAAAAGTTGATTCTGAAGCCATAGAACTTGAGCACAACAACTTGCAGCAGCCACATATTCTGCCTCAGTTGATGAATTAGCCACCATTGTTTGTTTCTTACACTGCCATGACACTAATCTATTGCCAAGAAATTGGCATCCACCTGTTGTAGATTTTCTATCCAAACTAGCTCCAGCATAGTCACTATCTGAGTAAGTAACCAAATCTAGAGGAGAATCTCTGGAGTACCACAAGCCCAGAGTAGGAAATGCTTTAAGATATCTAAAAATCTTCTTCACAGCAGTCAAGTGAGAGAACTTGGGAGTGACTTGAAACCTTGCACAGGCACACACTGCAAACATGATGTCTTGTCTAGATGATGTAAGATACATCAAAGAACCAATCATAGACCTATAGATGTGCACATCAACTGATTCACCACTATTTTCCTTCAGGAGTAGATGTGTAGTCTTGTCTGCAGGGGTGCTGGATGACTTAGCATCAGTGAACTTGAACTTCCTTAGTATCTCAGCCACATGTTTATCTTGATTGATGAAAATACCATCTGGCTTTTGTAGTACTTGAAGTCCCAAAAAGAATGTGAGTTCACCCATAGAACTCATCTGGAATTCTTCTATCATCAGTTTCTCAAATTCTTTGTACATCTCTGTCTTTGTAGATCCAAAAATGATATCATCAACATACACTTGAACCAACAAGATATCATTCTTGTCTTTCTTGATGAACAAAGTTTGATCCACTCTGCCTCTATGAAACCCATTAGCAAGAAGATAAGTTGTTAAGGTTTCATACCATTTCCTTGGTGCCTGATGCAAGCCATACAAAGCTTTAACTACCCTGTATACTCTGTTAGGATATTCAGGGTCTTCAAAGCCTGGAGGTTGTGAAACATAAACCTCCTCATCAATCTGCCCATAAAGAAAGGCACTCTTTATATCCATTTGATAAACTTTAAAGCCCATAAAGGATGCATAGGCTAAGAACAGCCTAATTGCCTCAATTCTTGCAACTGGGGCAAACACTTCTCCATAGTCAATACCCTCCTGCTGAGTGTATCCTTGAGCCACAAGCCTAGCTTTGTCTCTGATAACGATTCCTCTTTCATCTTTCTTGTTTCTGAACACCCATTTACTACCTATTACCTTCTTACTAGAAGGTAAATCACAAAGCACCCAAACCTTTTGAAGCTTGAATTGGAGCAACTCTTCATGCATTGCTGATAAGGTTTTAAAAGGTACCATTTTGAGGGGTCGTTTTAGTCCTTATTTGATCACTTTTGTATCCGTTATTGCTTAATATCGTTCCTTTTCACTTTTTAGGTCTCGTGAAGGCAAAATGCTGGAATGGTACTTATTTGGACGAAAAGGTGCGAATATATAAAGAAAATGGCCAAAGTCGTAATCGAGACACTCACAGTTGCTGAAAGTAGAAGGCAACGGCGTCAGGTGCTATTGGCGACGCCGTCCCAAGATTTGTGTGACGGTTCAGAACTCAAAACTCGTGTTTTCAAGAGACGGCGTCTAGTTGTGAAAGAGTAGGCCGTCGCTACTCAGACGGCCTAGATGCAATCCAGACGACGTCAGAAGCTGAAGAGGACGGAGTCACGGACATAAGGTGATGCCGTCGCAAGGTTAACGTGGCCAAGACGAAACCCTAATGGCGGTGACACGACGGCGTCACTAAACATAAGGTGACGCCGTCGCAATTGTAATCTTATATATAGAATCCGAATTTTTCAGTCTTTGGGTGGAGAGTCTTTGGAGTAAAAACCTAAAACCGAACCTAAGGTGTCTTGTACAGTATTTTAGGGTTTTTAACCCTATCTTACACCAAGATAAGTCTTTACTTCATTAATTCAATTATGTCTTTGATTATTTGTGTGTATGCTTGCATGTTCTCCATGTCCGGCTAATTTATTTGTGTGTTTGCTTAGGAAGTATGAAACTTAATTATTAAATATTGATTGGTTGTTTCTTATCTTAGTTGATTAATGATCTAGTAATGCGATAGGTCATTCGTTGTGTACTTAATGCTTGATTCATCTTTGTGAACCTTAGAGTATAATTACCTGAGTGATTGTAGGCTAAACCATCCGAAGAGCTCCTTAGAGTAGGAGTCTATAATCTCTAGTGGGTTTTGTAGACGAGACCCTTTGGTAAGTTCAAAGAGTTAGGGAGAAACGCATACCCTACAACTTTAGACACACAACGCAACTAGGAATAAGACGTGACACTCAACCATCAATAGGAAATAATTAAGGAGTAATACAAACTAAGTAAACACATCTTTAAACTATCATACGAGCACACATTGATTAGACATAGACTCCCACAACCTTAGTTTAGATAATTAGATAATAGTAGAGTAATCGGTAGAAATACCAACCCCCCAAATCCAATACCCGAGATTCGTACCTTTCCATTTTTCATAAAATATAAAAAGATAAAAAATAATCTTCCTCAACCTTAACCTTAGCGTAGTAACTCCCTACTAGCATTCCTATTCCCCTAGAGAACGATATCAATACCCGTGGCTTACCCTAATTACTACACTACAACGATTAGGTTCACTGCCTAGGGTGTTATAAAACTTGCTCGAAGAAAAGGAAGTTTCCTTGACCCCGAACGACGCGTGTAGCACGAATACAATGAAAAATATTTTTGTGTTTTATACGTTTTTGGCTGTTTTTGGGTTTTTGGATTTTTTTATAAGAAAATATGGATATATATATATAGATGATGGATGATATAAACAAAGAGTGAGTATTCAAACAACTAATCTGCTAGACGTAAGACTATTAGCGCAGCTCCCCGGCAGCGGCGCCAAAAATTTGATGCGTGCCAAACAGTCAAGCTAAATCACTCAAGCCGGCCACTTGTGAATGGCCGACCGTAATAAGCTTAAAACTGCCTAAGCACGAATACAATGAAGATCTGAGGAGTATAGTGTTTCCCCGGGTCGTTATGTCCCAGCGAGCTATGCAATGGATTATCAAACGTAAAGTGATCGAGAAATTTGAACGAAAAAAGGGATTCGATAATGATTATAACTACAGAAAAAAAAACAACAAATTACAATGGCTTAAATGCAGATTAAAGGAAATTAAAAAGATAAAAAAAATATTAAATAAACGCTATCACTATTTGCAAAATGATGTTTTTGTTTTTATGTTTTTATAAAACTGAATTTAAAAACTACGCGACGTACAAATAAAAATGTGAAACTTACACAATATTAACCCTAAAAATACGAAAATGATGTTTTTACAAACCTAATGATAAAAGAAAATTTGTAGAAAAAGAAAATTATTTTTATAACTAATTATCTAATTATTATTAATTAAAAACTAATTTTAACTATTTAATAATAGCCTAAACTACAAGAAATTAGGAAATAAAGCTAGAAAAATAAAATTAAGACTTAGAAAAATCTAAAATATCAAAAGAGAATTTTCAAAACTATTTTTATATTTTTCTGAATATTTTTCTATTTTCTAGGAATTTTAAACTATTTAAAACTATTTAAATTACTTAAAAATACAAATTTAACTAAGAAAAATCTAGAAAAATATTTTTTTGTCTTTTTATATTTATCTTAACTTAAGAAAAATGAAAAATTATTTTTTTGAAGCTTTTCTTAATTAATTGTATTTAAAGCTAATTAAAAAGGCCTAAAAATTAATTTAAATGCAGAAAAATAGCAAACCAACTTAGAAAAATCTGAAACATTCAGGAAAACTCTAAAATTATATTAGGAAGCTAGGAAAAATGGAAAAACAGATGCTTGTGTGGAAGAATATGGAACTGCTAAGCCAAGGGCTTATAAATAAGCACTTGAATAAGCCAAATGATCAAAACAAGCTACCAACAGTTTACAGAGGTTCTAATATGCTAAAATAACAAGAATACAACAAGTTACAACTATCTTATACTACTAAATTACAAGCTACAACAGATTTGCTTATTTGGCTTATTGCTTAAAAACAGTTTTAAGGGGTAACTTGCAGCTTAAAGATAAGCACTCAAATAAGCCAGACAACAAGAACCAAATACAGAAACTTAAAATCGACCTGGGTGAGACTTATCAAACCAAAAATCATACCTTGGGAAGCTCTTATGAGCCCTGTGCAAGCTTGCACAAATCTGAGAAATACTCAGTTTAAACTGAGTATTTGGAGCAGGGCAACTAGGACCATATTCACAAGCTTATTTGAAGCTTATAAAAATTTGACAAAAATCAACAAAAATGGTAATAAGATTTTAGACCAGCTGAAGTTTATGAAATACCAAATCTCACTGAATATGTCCCAGAAATGAACTCAAGATAATTCTTCCTAGATGAGCCCAAAACAGGTTTTTGCAATTTTGACTTTTGAGAGCAGTTGAGAAAGTTTGACTTTCATGAACTTTGATTCCAATTTTTGGACAGATATTGATGTAATATGATGTGATAAACACAATGCAAGCAATGTTTATAACTTTTAAACACAAAACAAGAGTTTGCAAATCCAAAAATTCCAACAGTGAAGCAGTGAGACAGATTTGATGAGATTTGACTTTTGACAGGGTGCAGGCTCAATATTTTGACTGATATGAGTCTATTTGGAGCTAACAAACATGAACCAACAAGAAGTATACACTGAACAAGCCTTTAGTACAGATTATGCTATAAACCAAACACCCCTTGATTTCACTGATTTGAACTAAAAACTGAATAACTACTGAACTAGCATGTGATTATGATCAAACTGATCTAAAATAACTTAAATACTACTATTAAAACAGGTTTCAACTACTGGTGACCACTGAAACAGATTATGCTAAAAAATGAGCTTGAACTTACATACAGTCCCTAGCCACTATGGCTTGCCACCATTGAAACCAGAACCACAGTAACCACTAACCTATTCTAACCAACCCATTGCTTCCAAATCAACCCAATTCCAGCTCTGAATCACCAAATACCATTGCTGCATCATTTTTGCTCCAAGTTTGACTTATGTTGACCAATGTTCAATATTGTTTAAAACTTAAACACAAGCTTATAAAAAGCTATTATTAATATAAACTTGTTTTAACTTGGAAAGAAGCTAATTGAAGCTTGAGATTCAGAGTTTGAAATTAAAAAATCCAACAGTTAACATGAAAATTGAAAACAAGAACATAAACTGGAATTGAGACTTAAGAGAGTTGCAATACACTTTAAACCTTTGTTTGATACAAATTAAACTGGAAAATACAATTGAAAACTACTTAAGACATGATAAGCTAGAAATCGACATACATTGTAAAAATTAAAACTAAGTACTCTTCTCTTGTTGCTTCCTCTTGTCTTTTATACACCCAAACTGTTTCTCTCACTACTCTGAACAAATCCCAGCACTCATTTTGACCATTGGATTGGTTGGGATGATCTTGGCCATTTATTTGGTTTTGGCGCCAAAACTGTTTAAGCCAGCTGGGGGGGGGTAGAGTGTTAGGTAGAGGGTGCATTAAATGTATCTTTGGAGTGTTGTGTTTGGAGGGGGGGTAGGGATGATGATGGTGGAGTGTTAACAGGTGAATTGCAGGTTTGTGTGATGATGGGAGTGGATGCCCGTGAGTTGGAGGGAAAGGTGGAGTCAACAGAGTTTGACTGAGCTTATAATAATAAGGGGAGGTCCAAATTGCAATTGGCAGGGGGTCACTTGGGAAGGCAGGGGTCCAAAATAGGTTTGTGACAAGTCCAAGTGGTATAGGGGGTTAATAATCAAGGGACTAATTGTGCAATTTCTGAAAATGTAGGGACCTAGGCTGCCAATATCTCAAAGTTGATCCAAGGGCTGAAATTGACAAGTGTTAATAGTACAAGGACCAAAACTGACATTTTCAATTTTTCCAGGGACCATTTTTGCCAAATTTTAAACTTGGAGGACCAATTTTGTAATTTCTCAAAACTTTTGACATTTTTCACCAAAGGACTAAATTTGACAACTTATGATTTTAAAAGGACCTTTGGTGATTTTTCTTTTGAAATTATGACTCAGGGACTATTTTTGACAATTTTAGAAACTTGGGGGACTGAAACTGCCAATTATGCAAACTTTGCTCATTTTTCATCTGATTTTGAACATTTTGCATCTGAAACATATAAAATGCAATTTTGGAATATTTTCAGTATTTTGATGCATTTCTGAGCATTTTTAGACGTTTTGCAGTTCAGATTAAACCAAAAATGATGAGTATTTACACACTCATCAGTATCTCAGCCACACATTTATCTTGATTGATGAAAATACCATCCGGCCTTTGTTGTACTTGAAGTCCTAAAAAGAATGTGAGTTCACCCATAGAACTCATCTTGAACTCATCCTTCATTAGCTTCTCAAACTCTTTGCACATCTCTGTCTTTGTAGAGCCAAAAATGATATCATCAACATATACTTGAACCAGCAAGATATCATTTTTGTCTTTCTTGATGAACAAAGTCTGATCCACTCTGCCTTTATGAAACCCATTATCAAGAAGATAAGTAGTGTTGGGAATTATACGTTTGAGTTGATAAAGACAAAAAGAATGAAACAAGAGGGACTTAATATGACAAGAAGGAAACCTACTAAAAGATGGAAGGGCTTGCTTGCAATGGAAGTTTTATTATTTAGTCCTTATCCTCTAGTATATAAAGAGGACATAGGTGTAGGTTTTTATACAAGTCTTCCAATAATGTAGTTGACTAAAAGGTGTGTGTTTAGCCTAGACGTTAGGGGAGAACGTTTAGGGTATTAGTTTTAGATTAGTATGTCCTAGGCGTATGGTCTTGTAAACGCCTAGGTTATTAGTTTAGTTAGTAGACGTGTTCCTATAAACGTCTAGTATTAGTTAGTGTTAGTGAATGAAAACCTTTAGCAATAACAAAGTATTGTTTTGATTATTCCGCTGCGTATTATGTTTATTATCTTTGTTATTGATATCCCTAGCTGAGCTTATAAACGATCTTATCAATTGGTATCAGAGCGGGGAGCTCTTGATATAGGGATTCGCAAGGTTTTATTGTTGAATGAAGCAGACTCGATCGAGCATTGGAAGTCTTAGATTGGAAGTATGATATTGGTTCGTGGTGGTCAAGATCATTATTTGCATGCGTTCCCTATTTAGATAATAACAAAAAGGGGAAGAGATGTTTGAGTGACATGGCATGGATTAAGGGGAAGACAAAGGAAGAAAAGGAAGACATACTTGTTTCATTTATGGCGAGATTTACTGATCTCAATTTCTCTACTTCATCTAGGGAAGTTCGTTCAAGAATGGTTTTGTCATTATCAACTATGGCGAGATTTAAGGTCTCATACCATTTTCTTGGTACCTGATGCAAGCCATACAAAGCTTTAACCACCCTGTACACTTTGTTTGGATAGTCAGGGTCTTCAAAGCCTGGAGGTTGTGAAACATATACCTTCTCATCAATTTGCCCATATAGAAAAGCTCTCTTTACATCCATTTGATATACTTTAAAGCCCATAAAGGATGCATAGGCTAAGAACAGCCTAATTGCTTCAATTCTTGCAACTGGGGCAAACACTTCTTCATAGTCAATACCCTACTCCTGAGTGTATCCTTGAGCCACAAGCCTAGCCTTGTTTCTGATAACAATTCCTCTTTCATCCTTCTTGTTTCTGAACACCCATTTTGTACCTATTACCTTCTTGCCATGAGGTAAATCAGATAGCACCCAAACTTTTTGAATCTTGAACTGGAGCAACTCTTCTTGCATTGCTTCCACCCAACTTTCATCTTCAAGTGCCTTGTTTACATTCTTTGGCTCCATTTGTGATAGAAAACACATGAATAGACATTCATTCTTGCCTTCATGATTCTTAGATTCATAGATTTCACTAATAAATCCATAGACATCAGGAAATTTTGATTGTCTTCTATTCTTTACTGGTGAATTGACATCCCCAATCACATTTTCAAGAGGATGTGATTTATGAATTGAGGTATGGGGAGTCTGAGGAACTGCAATCTCATTTGGCATATTTGAGATTTCAACATCATTGGCTTGAGCTTCCTCTGTAACTGGAGTTGTATTTTCCACTTCTGGTGTTGCAGTGGAAACTTCTGGCCTAGCAGTGGAATCTGAGTTTCCACTGCTTTTAGGATTTTCAGTGTTTATGTGGCTATCAACTTCTTTTCCAGAATCATTAGAAGGTTGAGCATCTCCAGTCCTTGGAATATCATCATTATCTGCATATTCCCAAAGTGGCAAAATGAATTCATCTTGATCTTCTGCTTGATCCTTGCTTGGTTCATCATCATCAAGAAACTCTTCTGAACCTGCAAAATCATAAGTAGGTGTACCTGTAGAGATAGGTACATAGTTCATGGTATGAGTTAGAGTATCAAGATCAAACAGCTTTTCTGGACCAGTTCCTTTGACATTCACTTTGTTTTCTAGGAACTCAACATGCAGATTCTCTTCAATCTTTTGGGTTCTTAAGTTGAATACTCTAAAAGCTTTACTAACCATGGAATACCTAACAAAATACCCTTAATCATCTTTTTCTTCAAATTTGTCCAGATAATCTATGGTATTGAGAATAGTGACATGACATCCAAATGGTCTCACGAAGTCTAGGATAGGGGGTCTACCTCTAAATAACTCATAAGGTGTCTTGTTCTTTGTTTTCACTACTAAAACCCTATTTTGTACATAACAAGCAGTGTTAACTGCTTCAGCCCAAAAAGTGATTGGCAATTTAGAATCTGCCAACATGGTTCTAGCAGCCTCTATCAATGTCCTGTTCCTCCTCTCAGCAACACCATTTTGTTGAGGAGTTCTAGCAACACTAAATTCTCTTTTAATACCTTTATCTCTGCAATAATCATCCATAACTCTATTCTTAAACTCTGTCCCATTGTCACACCTGATGATTTTCACTTTCAAATCATATTGGTTTTCTACTTCTGTGATAAAGGTCTTAAGGATGCCAGTTGTTTCATCCTTTGTATTAAGAAAGAAAACCCATGTAAACCTGCTAAAATCATCAGTCACTACAAGAAAATATTTCTTGAGATTCAAGCTGCTCACAGATGTTGGACCAAATAAGTCCATATGTAACATTTGAAGTGGGTGAGCAATAGAGTTAACTAGCTTTGACCTGCAAGAAGCTCTGTGTTGTTTGCCTTTAAGACAAGCCACACAGGTTTGATCATTTTCAAATCTTTTCAGAGGTAAACCTCTCACCAAACCATCTTTGACAATCTTGTTAATGGTTTTGAAGTTAACATGACCAAGTCTTCTATGCCATAACATGGATTCATCCACTGTGGCCTTTGCAAGCAAGCAAGCATAATCATCTTTAGCAACAATGTTGTTCATATCAAAGCTATATAGGTTGCCTTTTCTAGGAATTTTAAGAAGAATCTGACTCTCATCAGGCATCTTAAAATCCTTAGAGAGAACAAAGCACATATCTTTGGTAAAAAGAACATTGTTCTTCTTGTCACACATTTTGACACACAAAAAAGATTATACTTAAGCTCTTTTACATAATACACAAGTTCAAAGTCCAAGTTACTAGTTTTGATTACTCCTTTACCAGCAACCTTTCCATTAACTCCACCTCCAAAACTGACATACTGTCCATCATAATGTTCAAAATTCGAAAGATAGGACTTGTTGCCAGTCATGTGCCTTGAACACCCACTATCTGTATATCCTTGATCTGATCTTTTTGCCCTTGGATGTTCCTACACATAAGAGTAAAGAGTTAGTTTCTTTTGGGGACCCACGCCATGATTGACTTGGATCTGCCTCGTGTATCAATATAGTTAAATCTATCAAAGATCATTGATACACCATTGGGATTGGTTGTAGAGGTAGTTCCTTTAGGTTTCCATTCCCAATGTGCTGAGGCCTTCACAGCATTGCCCATGTCCCCCATTTTCTTGTTTATAACCCTTGCAGTGGTAACTTTTGAATGAGCAGTGGTAACTGCTGGTTTGGTTTTAGGTACCCACTCTTGGTTATAATTAACCTTTTTAGCTTGAAAAGTTCCTTTCCCTGTTTGTGCAGATTTTGCAAAAGTTGTTTTGGACTTTGCACTTTTAACAGGTGACTTAGGGTGAGCAGTGTTAACAGTTTTTGCAGTGGCAAAAGTTTTGAGTCCACTTCTTAGTTGAACTGCTCTTGGGACCATTTTTCAATGTGACTTAGGGTGTACATTATTTTAAAATCTATTAGACTCCACCCTTTTATTTCCATGGACTTCCCTTATCCCATTATGATAGTCACAATAAGCATGTAAATGATCAAAACTACCACAGATATAGCATGCCTTATTGTACATCACAAAATCACTACATAGTTGTTGAGATCTAACGTGATTCCAACTCCTCTGGTTACCCCTAGGAGCTGTAGGCTTGTTCCTATACATCTCAGCATACCTTACAGTTGATCTAGGTTTATTAACTGGTTTCCTAGGTTCCTCTGTAACAGCATTAACAACTTTTGGGATAGAAGCCTCTACATTCTTTTTAACATTCTCATCAACAACAGATGAGTCACTAGCACTCTAAAAAACATCATTATCATGCTTAACTTCTTCCTCACCTTTCACCATAGTGTCCTTTAAAGGACCATATTCATGTTCAAGATCCTGAAACTCTTCTAAGCCTGTATGAGCTAAATCTATACCTGGAGGTGAATGAACACCCCTTAGAGGTGGAGGCACTATATTGTAACCCATACCAGACTTAACTTTACTATGAATTTGAGCATTCCATATTTTATCAATTGACTTAGACTGATAATAACAGGTGTCTACAGTTAAATTGACATTCCCATTTATCTTTTGAAGTTTTTCAAGCTCTTTTTGGTATGCTTCATTCACAGCAGTTGTATGTTCTACCTCTCTTCTAAGAAGAATCATATCATCATTATATTTGGTCTCATTTTCTCTATAGTGATTTATTTGTTTCTCTAATACTGCTATAGCTCTCCTAAGATTTGAGACAGTATAATTAGCAGTATACAACTCTTGTCTTTCATTAGAATATAAATCATTAAGCCTTTCAACTTCTCTAGCAGCCCTACATGTTTTAGAACAACTTTCAAAGTTTTGTACCTCAGAGTCAGAGAAAGCCATGAGAGCAAATTCAATAGAAATAAGAGCAGCGTCTGAATGTTCTTCTTCTTGATCATCAGCCATGAAACTCCAATCATAGCTCACACCATCAATACCAACATTGCCTTTGGTTCTTTCACAGTTGGTTCCTTCTTTTGCTTGTACCAAGTAGACCTGGTGTCCTTGATCTTTGGTCTTCTACATTCTCTAGCAAAGTGTCCCAACTTGTGGCAGTTAAAACACTCCACTTTCTTCTTATCAAAGCCTGCAGTTTCACAACCATTAATGTGAATATGCTTGCCAGTCTTTTTGTAGAATTTCCTAGCTCTCATGCTAAGCAGAGCTATTTGCCATTTTATGTCCATCTCCTCCAAGTCATCTTCATCAATTTTCTCTATGTCTTCATGAGTTAAAATAGAGCCATTGACTTGAGTGGAGATAAAAACATAAAAGGTAGGGTCTCCAATACTAGCAACCTTCTTCTTTGAACCTGCAGTGGTAACACTAACATTACCAGTGGAAACTGTAGAACCAGCAGTGGCAATATCATCATCACTGTCAACAGAGGTTGACATCAAAGCCAAGCTGCTTGAGCTTGTACTGAGTTTCCCAGCCTTCTTCAACCTTTGCTCAATAAGTTTGAAGTTGTTCTAAAGATCATTGAGTTTCATTGTTTCAATGTCTGATTTGTTTTCCCAGACAGTAACATTAGTTTGAAACTCTGAAGGTAAATTTCTTAGAAACTTCAAATTGAGGTCTTCCTTTTCTACCTCAATGCCAAACACAGTTAGTTATGTAACAATCTTCTGGAGTTTGGTGAAGATGCTATCAAGTGAGTCATTGCTTGAAGCAGAGAAGTTTTCATAACTTTGCTTCAACAATGTCTTTTGTGTCTTCTTTGTAGCATCATTACTACCAAACACAGAGCAAATTTCTTCAAAGAGTTCTTTTGCAGTCTTGAACTTGCTAAATGCTATGATCTGATCTCTAGGAAGAGTCATCAGCAACAAACTTCTAGCCTTAAGATCATTCTTTCTTAGTGCTTTTTCAATACTAGATTCAGGCACAGAAACTTTCAAAACATCTGTGTCACCAATTTTCTGAGTACTAGTCACAGGCTTGAAAGAATCACCAATTTGAATGATCTCCCATAGAGCATAGTCCTGAATGAGGAAGTATTGCTCAATCAGTATCCTCCACATCTCAAACTCATTAAGTTTGAGTTTAGGTAGCCTTGGTGTAGAAGAGTTGGACTGGTTGTTTTCCATCTCCATTGAATTGAGTGAGTTGGTTAAGCTTATTCCATGGATATTCTAAAACAAAATATCAGAAACTTCGCTCTGATACCACTTGATGGATCTGGACACACACCTTGTGTCAATGATATTTTGTATAATATTATTAAGCACGCAGAATTTACTTAGTAATACTTAGAAGATGTATTGTATGATGTATTGTAAACGAACACAGATTGAACACAAAACTTAAGCTCCAATATTATTGATAAATAATACGAGTGATCTTAGCTTATCACTAGGGTTACACCTTGAAGCTGTAAGTACGTAGATAATAAACTTCGTACATAATTGACCTAGGACCTCCTTTTATAGCACAAGGAGTCCTTTACAAGATAAGAATAAACCTATCAATATAGAATATACACACAATCTATTCTATACTTATCATTATACGAATACTAAACAATTATCCAATAGCAGTGGTAATAATTGTACTGGCAGTGGGAATAAGTTTCCACTGCTAGTGTTTTCTTCAGCAGTGTCAACCACAATACTATCCGTGGTAACTGTTAGTATTATTCCCAACAGGCTTCATCTATTCCAAAGACCGAACTGTTTATGATCAATAGCCACACCTGTTGACAAATTTTTTCGCTATATCAAAAGTAGGGGTGTTCATCGGTTCGGTTTTCGGTTTTGTGGGTTGAATGGTTTGGTTTCATTGGTTTGAAAATTTTCAAAGTCAAAACCAAAACCAAACCAAACCAATTATAGAACGGACAAAACCAAACCATACAGCAAATTAGAATTCGGTTTGGTTTCGGTTAAACCAAGAAAACCAAATTCAAATAAACTTCAAAATATAACCTAGAATTCACAAATAAAAACCTAAAAGTTCAAATAAATTAACAAATCAAAGGGTCTCACTACGTGCCGAAGGAAAATAACAAAACAAAAGTTTAGGAAACCACAAGGTTTTAAAACTTAACGGAAATAAATAAATGCGATAAAATGTTCTTCAACAAAAGTCTTGAAAATTCTTGTTAGCTTGAAAAACTCAATTGCAACTTCATTCATCTTCTCCAATATTTTCATTTGATGTTGTTTTCATCTTTGAAGCGTAATAGAAAAATAGAAAATAGATATGTGTCAAATGTGTATATAAAGGTCGTGACTATAAAGAATGGAAACAATAGGTCACCCATCTTTTAATTTTTCAAGGTCATCAATGTGTTCTTCCTGTAATATCACCTGAATGGACACAAATTTGTATATATATAAAAAATTCTATGTGAATAGAGATATTCGGTTTTTTCGGTTTGGTTTGGTTATATATTTATCAAACCCAAAACCAAACCAAACACCAATTAAATACTTCGGTTCGGTTTCAAACCAGACCATACACCAATAATCATTTTTGGTCTGGTTTTATTCAGTTTCGTTTCGGTTTATTTTTCGGTTTGTTCGGTGTTAAACCAAATACTGAACACCCCTAATCAAAAGCACGAAATAACCACATAAACCGATACAGTAAAAAATTCGGTTTATACTGTTGCCAAAAACATAACGTGCCGAAAAACATTCAACAACAACATATAAAAAAATTACCTGAAGCCGACTGAATCTGAACACCGCCGAATGTATTGCCAGCGTTGCTAGAACTCGCAGCAACAAGAAAGGCAACATCTATCAAGAAAGAAATGCCGAATAAGTATACGAAAGTCGCAAAACGCAAGAATAAACAAATTAAAGCCTTTTTTCTCGTCTGATGTACCTGCAACTACCGCTATTAACGTCTGTTTTTTCGTGGCTCTAGCCAGAGAACCCGAGCGGTGAGTATAGGTCTTCTTACCTCCACTTCTATGCCTATAAGCTGCATACATTCCGGCACCAGAAGAACCAACAGTACCAAGAGGCAAAATCTCGGCGTCAAATGCCACCAACCATAGGATAGGAAATGATTTTAAAACTTTATCAACCACAGTCTTGCTCTCTGACACGACCATGAAAGCCTAAATTTTGCCACAAACATGGCTCAGACTTGCAAATACTGAAGCAGTAGCAAGCACCTGTCATTGGTGCAACCACAATCCTACTGCGGCTACCTTGGCAACACACTCAAGGTTTTTCTAGAATTCTGTAATGAGAAAACCGCCGAATCGTCAACCAAATAGGAGAAGGACGTGGCAAAAACCAATGGGGTAAAAAGGCTCGCCCACGTAAAAGAAACCCAAATAGCCCAAAGCCAACAAGTAAAATCCCAGCATCAAATGCCACCGAACATGGCATACGAAACGATTTAAAAACTATACGGATCAGAACCCGTCTGTCTCACGCATACATGAGAAGCTACAGTTTGCAACAAATAAGGCTCAGATTTGCAAATACTCAAGCAGCACCAAGCACCTGTCATGGCTGCAACCGCATTCCACGTGCGGCTACCTTGCTAACATACGGTTCTCGATAAACTGCCTTTCGAAAAAAGATAAATGCACAGATCATTGCCTTAGTAAACACACAAACAAAACTGACGCTCAGAGCTGCAAATACAAACCATAACCCGCCCATGGCTGCAACCACGACGCATGTGCGGTTACCTCGCCAAACCGCAGGCGCGTTCCATTGTTTTTCCGAAAGAAAGTAAATACAAAGTAAGATCATCATCGCCCTTACACATAACAAACTAATACGACTGCAAACAATCACATAGTACTAAACAACCGCCATGGCTGCAACCACCATTCGTATATGGGTACCTCGCCAAGATACGGGGCCTCGTACAGTGTGACATGAAAGCCACGTTCCGCGCGAATGAAACCCCAACCTGAGAAATAATAACAGGGTCAGCAAGCTTATACAAAACCCCTTTGACCAAAAAAAAAAAAAAAAAAAAAAAAAAAAAAAAAAAAAAAACGTCAACAATCAAACAATAACAGGCCCCGCTACCTTACAAAGAACCTAGAAGGTAATTAAATCGAAAACCACCACCCTTACTCCACACACAAACATGCAGCCAAGTTAAGACACAAGTAAGGAAGACAACAATCAAAACATCGCCTATGACAATAACCGCAACCTCATAAACAACCTTCAAGGTAACTAAATCGAAAATGACCATCTGTACTCCACACACAAACATGCAACCAAGTTACGACACAAGCAAGGAAGAGCAGAACTAAAAGATTGCTTGTCAACCAAATCGTAAGAACATATGGTATGTGAGCACGTATCAGCTTACCTCGTAGCTAAAGGAGATAAGCACCGAATCGCCCACCAAATAACACCAATAAATTGGCAAAAGGCCATGAGATTAAAACGGCAAGCTTAGAGGAGGCAACCGACCATGTGTCGGCAAGCCACCAACAACGTGGATTAAGGTTTACAGATGATAAGCTCGTCACTCCCCTTACACTAACCACCAGCCATATCTACAACGACCATCCGTAAGTAGATGCGTCGCTAGGATTATGGCCTGAAACCCTAAGATCATATGAGATCTGAGCACTGCCCATTTTTCCTTCCTGGTGAAGAAACGTTACCAAAATAACCATCGAACCGTCTACCAACTACAAAAGGCAATGAGCTAATGGGCCGCACCCAAATAGCCCAAAACCAACAGCGAAGGTATCAGCGCCACCGACCAAGGTGTAAGAAATTATATTAAATTGTCACCGACAACGCGGATTAAGATTTATAGATAATTTGGTCACTTACCACGTGGATTAGCTTCCTACACTCGATTCATTAACAAATCATCTCCAATGTGACTTAGTGTTAGGTGTTCCGAAAGTCTTTATCGATATAATGTTTCACATCTCACTTGTAGATTTATTCTAACAAAATGTGAATTAATTTCAAATACCACTAACTGAAAAGAAGGAACATTTGCATCTTACAAACTTATTTCATAAACAACATGTGTTTTTCGTTATTCGAGTTGCTTCTGTAGTGTGAACAAATTTTTTGTGTCTAGACTTTAAACCAGCTTTAATTTTAAAAGGACCAAGTAAATAAAAAGGGAAATACAGGAATTGTCCTGTCAAAAAGACTGGTGGAATGAAGTATGTATCTTGGAGCATTGATTCCGACTTCTCACCTTTTTCAATTTAATGCCTTAAGAATATCATGTGTTACCTTTTCTTCACTAATTATGAAACTTTGTCAATTGGTTCCTCACATATTCTCTTTTTTTATTTCACATTTTCACATTATGTATATTTCTTTTTTTTGAACTAAACATTATGTATATTTCATCAACTCCATTTTAGCACCTTATAGTAAACGGTGCAATGCTTATGGAACCGTTATAGGCAGTTTTTTTTTACCCGATGGTATAGCCAAACTGCACCGCCTCAAATGCCATAGTTTATATGGCCGAATGTGGTTAGATTTGGCGAGCGCATTTTTTTTTTGATGGTGCGTTATAAAAATTTAATTAAGGAAAATGCTTATGTTATAAAATACTGTTATTGGGTATATACTGAAGTGACGAGTGTATAACATATTATCTCTATTGTAAAAATCGGCAAAGGCGGCCGATTAATCCTCGCATAATCGCTGATCGCTCAGTAAGCGTCTTGATTTATCATAATCGGCCTATTTAATCGGTTTGGTCAAAATTGC
This sequence comes from Chrysanthemum seticuspe, assembly GCA_019973895.1. Classification (NCBI taxonomy): domain Eukaryota; kingdom Viridiplantae; phylum Streptophyta; class Magnoliopsida; order Asterales; family Asteraceae; genus Chrysanthemum; species Chrysanthemum seticuspe. The sequence goes on along the minus strand of BPTQ01000002.1, from coordinate 255,405,451 downwards.
TTAAAATCGGTCAACAAACCGATTAACCGGACAAAATCGAACAAAATCGGTTTAATCGGACAAAATCGCTTAAATATCAAACAAAACCGCTAAAAAATGGGTCAACAAACCGATTAATAGAACAAAATCGGTCGAAGCTCGCTTAAAAATGGTCAACAAACTGAGTAATATCTTTGTTTGACTTTGAACTTTGAATAATTATTTATTACGTTTATATTTGAACACTTGAAATATTTAAACTTTGATGCACTCTGATTATCTCATATACACATATAATATAATAAAATATCTAAAATTACAATTTTGTACATAAAAATTCTAATATGATTAATCCTCGATTAATCTCCGCTTATCCAATTAATCGCTAAGCCTTATCCGATCGCCTCACTGGCGCCTAGCAATTTTTACATCCTTACTAGAGGTGGCAATTTAAGACCCAATGGTTAAATTTGGGTCTAGTTGGGTAAATTTTTTTAATGAGACGAGTCTAAATGGGTTTAGTTTATTTTAATAGATGGGTCTAGTTGGGTATAGTTTATTTTAATTAATTAATATTGATGGGTCTAGTTGGGTCTAATAATATACCCACATGGGTCTAGTACAATATTTACATGGTTTAAGTTGATTGTTACTAAAATTATAAAAATCACTCAGAGTCTAATTTTATCATTTTCGTCCCTTTTTATACGTTTTTGTCCGTTTTTAACGGTTTTTTACGTTTTTGTCCGTTTTTACACGTTTTCGTCCATTTTTTTTTACGTTTTTGTCCCTTTTTGACAACTTTTTACGTTTTTGCACGTTTTCGTCAAGTTTTTGTCCGTTTTACACGTTTTCGTCCGGTTTTTTACGTTTTCGTCAGTTTTTACACGTTTCGTCCGTTTTTTACGCTTTTGTCGTTTTTTTTACGTTTTCGCCCGTTTTTTCACGTTTTCGTCAGTTTTTACACGTTTTCGTCTGTTTTTTTTACGTTTTTGTCCCTTTTTGAGAATTTTTTACGTTTTTGCACGTTTTCGTCAGGTATTTTTTACGTTTTTGTCTGTTTTACACGTTTTCGTCCGGTTTTTTACGTTTTCGTCATTTTTACACGTTTTCGTCCGTTTTTTTACGTTTTTGTCAGTTTTTACACGTTTTCGTCCATTTTTTACGTTTTTGTCTGTTTTTTTACATTTTCGCCTGTTTTTTCACGTTTCCGTCTGTAATTTTACGATTTTGTCCGTTTTTACATGTTTTCGTCTGTTTTTTTTTACGTTTTTGTCCCTTTTTTGACAATTTTTTACGTTTTTCACGTTTTCATCAGGTTTTTTTTTACGTTTTTGTCCGGCTTTTACGTTTTTTACGTTTTTTTACGTTTTTTACGTTTTACACGTTTTCGTCCGGCTTTTAACGTTTTCGTCATTTTTACACGTTTTCGTCCGTTTTTGTCAGTTTTTACATGTTTTCGTCCGTTTTTTTTACGTTTGGCTGTTTTTTTATGTTTTCGCCCGTTTTTTCACGTTTCCGTTTGTTTTTTACGATTTTGTCCTTTTTTACACGTTTTCGTCTGTTTTTTTACGTTTTCGTCTGTTTTTTTACAATTTTTACGCTTTTTGCACGTTTTCGTCAGGTTTTATACGTTTTTGTCCGTTTTACACGTTATCGCCCGGTTTTTTTACGTTTTCGTCTGTTTTTTTCCGTTTTTGTCCGTTTTTACACGTTTTCGTCCGTTTTTTTACGTTTTTGTCCGTTTTTACACGTTTTCGTCTGTTTTGTTACGTTATTGCCTGTTTTCACACGTTTTCGTCCGCTTTTTTGCGTTTTTCTGCGTTTTTACTCGTTTTCGTCGGTATTTTTTTTGTTTTCGCCCGTATTATAACTATTTTTTACGTTTTTGTCCGTTTTACACGTTTCCGTCCATTTTTTACGTTGTTGTCCGTTTTCACATCGCGGAAACGTAAAAAACGGACGAAAACGTATAAAAACTGACGAAAACTTAAAAAAACGAACGAAAGCGTAATAAAATTGGCGGAAACGTGTAAAAACGGATAAAAACGTAAAATAACTAACGAAAACGTGTAAAAACGGATAAACACATAATAAAAACCGGATGAAAACGTGCAAAAACGGACAAAAACGTTAAAGAACATTAAAAACAAACGAAAACGTAAAAAACAGACGAAAACGTGTAAAAACGGACAAAAAGGTAAAAAAGCGGACGAAAACGTTAAAAAACGGGAGAAAACGTAAAAAAAACAAACGAAAACGTGTGAAAACGGGCAAAAACGTAACAAAACAGATGAAGATGTGTAAAAATGGACAAAAACGTAAAAAAACGGACGAAAACGTGTAAAAACGGATAAAAACGTAAAAAACGGACGAAAACGTGTAAAAACGTAAAAAAGGGACGAAAACGTAAAAAAATGGGCGGAAACGTGTAAAAACGAACAAAAAAGTAAAATAACTAACGAAAACGTTTAAAAACGAATAAAAACATAAAAAAACAGGACGAAAACGTGCGAAAACAGAAAAAAAAACGTTAAAGAACGTTAAAAACGGACGAAAACGTAAAAAAAGAGACGAAAACGTGTAAAAACGGACAAAAACGTAAAAAAGCGGACGAAAACATTAAAAAACAGACGAAAACGCGCAAAAACGGGCAAAAACGTAACAAAACAGACGAAAATGTGTAAAAACGGACAAAAACGTTAAAAAATGGACGAAAACGTGTAAAAACAGACAGAAACGTAAAAAACCGGACGAAAAAGTAAAAAAGAGGACGAAAACGTGTAAAAACGGACAAAAACGGACGAAAACGTGTAAAAACTGACGAAAACGTAAAAAATGGGACGAAAACGTGTAAAAACGGACAAAAACGTAAAAAACGGACGAAAACGTGTAAAAACGGACAAAAACGTTTAAGAAACGGACGAAAACGTGTAAAAATTTACGAAAACGTAAAAAACCGGATGAAAACGTGTAAAACGGATAAAAACGAAAAAAAACCTGACGAAAACGTGCAAAAACAGATAAAAACGTAAAAAAAGTTAAAAAATGGACAAAAACGAAAAAAACATATGAAAATGTGTAAAAACGGACAAAAACGTAAACAAGCGAACGAAAACGTGAATAAACGGGGGGAAACGTAAAAAACGGACGGAAACGTAAAAAAATTGATATTGAATACTTTTTGTCTTTGTTTACAATAATTAATTATTATGTTCCATGATGAAACAAAAAAAAAACTAGCAAAACCCAAAAAAACCCGACCCGACCCGACTCTTACCCATTTATACCCATACCCATCTAGACCCATCATTCCAAATGACCCATCTAGACCCATACCCATATAGACCCATACCCATCTAAGACCCAAGACCCAACCCAACCCAACCCAACCCAACCCAACCCAACCATTTTGCCATCTCTAATCCTTACATATTACGTAGTATATATTATAGGGTGCAAGTGCACCCACCCTTTCTAATATTTCAACTTATCATATTCTCTTTGCCATAAACTCAAGTTCATTTTCATTTTACGTCTAGCAGTTGATTTTTTTTCTTTCTTTTTTCTTTCTTTTTTTTTTTTTTTTTTCCTAATGAAAACCGTACTCTTGTTGCGTTTGCTGGGCTATTACTGGTCTATCATAATATGTTCATCTAACGAGGTTTAAATTGCATTTTCTTTTAAATTTAGCAAACACATTACTATTAGATCACCTATGAAATAATCTCTTGCAAATAAAAACACATAAATATCTTATTGCCTCGCATTGCTTTGTTTTTCGCACTTTTTATGTTTTTTTTACTTTTTATTGTACCTTTTTTCCTAAGAAAATAAAGTAATGTTTTTCTAGTCTTGCCAATCCGCAAGAACAAAGAAGAAAAAAAGTAACCAACCATACATGAATTTAGGTTATAAAAATATTATATAGATACTAGCAACTAATTGTAAAAGTTTTAATGCGTTTTAGGAATCTGTAATTTATGTTAATTTGATAACTATTTAAGATTATACAATTATATCTCTTTTTTTTGTGGAGTTTTGGCATAATTTTAACTTTATGGTGATAGTCACATTTTAAAAAAGAATATTAGAAAGAGCTTATAAAAGAGTCGTGCTATATTTGTTTTGGCATGATTTTAGCTTTAGGGTGATGGTCATCTCTAAGTTTATAACATAGTACAAACTCTTTTATAAGTTCTTTCTAATACAATATGTACTAATGTGATTGTTACTTCTTAAATCTAACTATGAGTAAGTTACATCCAAAATGATACACAATTTTTTTGCTAAGCTCAAACATGCCTTAACTTACAAACTATGACCAAGTTGATTGCGATCGTTTATATTCAAGTATTTAATTAACTCTAGAGCTAAAGATACAACTAATTAGGAGTAGAGTAGGTCTTAAACAATCTTTAATTTGTATTCCACACATAATCTATATAAAGTTGCTTAATCTAATCTATGGAACTACAAAAATGCCTAAAAAATTAGGAGTAGAGTAGGTCTTAAACAATCTTTAATTTGTATTCCACAAATAATCTATATAAAGTTGCTTAATCTAATCTATGGAGCTACAAAAAGGGAATTGATACTCTCATCACACTTTTTGATTCATGCACCACTATTTATGCATTACAGTATTATACTGTACAATACTGTAATGCACAACTAGTGGTGCATGAATCAAAAAGTGTGTTGTGAGTATCACCTCTCCTGAAAAAATGCCTAAAAAAGGTTCCACTTTGTTTTATATGCAAAGTACAAATTGGTATGCTCCCCTCATGATTCCCATACCCATCATAAGCATAATAATACTGTAGTTCTTAAATACTTATCCACAAAGTAGCTTTGAAGTTTGTCCTTAGATTTTTATTTGTATTCGTGTTTGATTTTAAAACTCGATTATTAGATACTCTCTCCGTGATAAAATAAATGTTCGCTTTCATACTTTAAAAATGTTTAAATTTTTCAATAATTATATTTTTTACGTATCAAATATTATTCTTGACCTCTAAAATCATTTTTAATTTGTTAAAACACAAAATGAACATTTATTTTTTACATAAAAGAAAAAGAAAAAAAAAAAAAATCAAACGTTTTGTCTTACTTTTTCTTAATCTTGATCGTTGGAAACTCGGTAAGGTTATATTCATTTGTAATTTTATTTTATATACCGACAAAATTTTCTTATATATCATACTTGTAAGAAATATTTTTAGAAAGGCAATAATTTTGTAGAACCAACAAAGAATAAAATTACAATACCTGGCATCCCACCACAACTAAACAAATATACATGGAATGATCGAAATGAAAGTAGTCTTAAACATTACAATGGATGTCGATCATCACTAAACAAATATACATGGAATGATCGAAATGAAAGTAGTCTTAAACATTACAATGGATGTCGATCATCTTATACCTTCAACCCATGACTCATGAAATTAAGGAAAAAAACGACAAAATATATGATCTTCTCCACTGATCCGCATCAACTTCTGTAGTATTATTAAGTAGTGCTTTGAATGCATATTAAGTTGTGCTTTTATGGAACATGATCTCAAAGAAAAGCATTTCATTGGAATGAGATGCTTATTATGTTAATAGAAAACAATATATTCCAATAGGAAACTTTTCTTGTTTAAAACACCATGTACGAGCATCACAAACAGTATTAAGCTAGTTGAATATATGAAGTAACTAATATTCACTATTTTTCATTATAATCATTTTTCAGTTTTTATGATATTTTATTTTGTAGTCAACATGTTCATGAAAAACTCCAAAGGTTAGCTTTATGTGGTTTGTAATGAAATCATGATCACAGGATAAGATTGTTTTGTGAAACTACAAGAGTGACCCAGCGATAAGAATATCAGTCTTTTAAAGTGGACATCAAATGTTCGAATCTAACAGGGAGAAAATTAATCCTCTAATGACCACGGACGCTCATATACACTGACTCTGGGCTATTAAAAAAGATAGTATTTTTGGGATTAATCGGCTCGCAATGTCGAATCGTAAATTTAGTTAACTCAAAATAAAGATAAGATTATTGTTTCAAAAGATTTGGGAAAAAGGCAAATATAAATCCATCCATTATTGTCTTGATATTTCAAGATATTTAGTTAGTCCAATATTCTAAATTTTTGTGGGTTCTAAGGATTCCTTCTAATCATCATTTTATGGACCCTATTATCATTGTTGAGTGTGGGAAACAAGTTCCACTCAACCCACAATTGGATTTTCATCATCCTTCAACCCTTGATTAGTGTTTGGTATGGTCCATTTTCTTCCATGTTTAAGGGTCAATATGCCATTTCTTATACTTTGAAATTGACATGCCTTAAAATGTGAAAAACCAATGTTGATTATACCTAATTATTTCACATGGTCATTTTACATGATTGTTAAACAATGATTATCACTCATCTGAAAAAGGTTTATTTCTACGTTTATACCACCATAATCTTTTTATTGAGTGGTTGAAACATAGATTTTAATAAAATAATATGGTCTAAAGGAGAAAGTTGTCTCAAGCAAGGGCCACATTACTTTAAGCCTAGAGCATGCATATTAAAAATAATAAACAAGTTATTGAAGGTGGTAATCTTGGATTCTATGTTAGAATACATTGAAGTTATTCATGCCTAAACCCTACTTAATACTCTCTTATCATTTAATCATTTGGTCTCCCACTTATTATCTTGGTTTAGTAACTACTTTTAAAAAAGAAGGATTCAAACACATCATGACATGAACGAATTGAATGAATGACTACTAGCTTAATCGTGACCCGTATACCAATCTTTAATCAAACTATTTAAGGCATGACAAAGAGTGTGGCGAGTAATATGATTGGAAATGATTTTTTTACATTTCAAAGAATTATATATATGTACATAGTGGGCTCTATAAATAGAGAGTTTGTATTGAGCATTACGTCATGTGATGTATGGAACGTTATTTCATTTGATTCGCAGATCTTCATAGACAGAATTAAGCAAAGCTCATTAATCATTGAGTGTGACAAATAGGAAATTTATGGAATGTTACAATCCTCATTACATAATTATATCACCTACACGCCTTCATCGACGTTGTTCTTCGCTAGAATGCCAGAAACTAACTACGAGACGTTGGACTACCCGTAGTATGTAATGCATAGCTAAAAAAACGTTAGTCACTATCTGAATGGCTAAACAAATACCGGCTAACGGACCGAGCCCCCACCAATAACTAAGATTGCTCGGGGTTAGATAAAGGGATAAAAGTCTAAGTGGATAGTAAAAAAATAATAATTTATGAATGGTTTTCGCTTAAGGTTTTGCCTCTTAAAAATGTTTTATACCAATAATCTGCAATACATAGACGAAAATTGAGTAAATTTATTGAGAGGGCCGAGTGTTATATCACTTAATTTGGGAGCGCCAAATTGTATTTCTTTTAAGAAAATATAATTAGAACCTCAAAATTTTTAGACGGCCATGGCCTTCTCCGGTCTCCACTAAAGTCTGTCCATGCCGCAGTATGAATGGTTTCACCAAAATGGAAACCTCAAAAACAAGTTATGTAGTATGAGCGTGTGTCATAAGGCTGCATGCAGTAGACTCGATCTCCAGTCGATTTGTGGGTGTTTGGGCGATCGATTCCACTCGATCGTCCTAGTGTGGAGGTTGTCGATCGGCAAAAAAAAAATGTATCTTGGTCGTCTGGAAGATCGACATCACAAACCAAAAACATTCCACTTTTGTTGCTAGCAGTTGCAAGTCCAAAAAAAAAAAAAAAAACGTTTGAAAATTTTTTTGACCGTTTGGTAAAAAAAAAAAAAAAAAACAAAAAAAAAACAACTAAACTCACAAATCTCACAATCATCTCTATAAAAAATGTCTAAGAAAACACCACAACAAAAAGGCCGAAAATCCCGTTTGGCACAAAACGCCCCGCATATTTTAACACCGGATCCGAATTTTCGGTTAACCGGGTGTCTCACCAAGAATCAATTTCCAACCCCTTGCTTTCGAATATCAATCCCAACAAGCTCCACAACAACAAACTAACAATCTATTTTTTATGAATCATCCATTTGTTCCACCGTATCAAAACATACAACAACAACAACAACAACAACAACAAAGCCACTCCCGTTGAAGCAACCAATCTATGTATGGGTCACCCGAATCTGTGTACCGTCCAACAATGGATTCATCAACGTCTTCATATTCAAATTATCAACAATATTCTCCGGTTAACCGTATCAATCTTGATGGTTTTGATTTCGAAGAACAATTATACACCAATCCTGATTTTTATGTTGGAACCGGTTGGGTTATCCGGCTCTAGAGTATCACGGTTCGCCCTTACTGGGGCACCTAATCGCCTGAAGGTCGCTGAAGAGAGAAAGCTGACGTAACAGTGAAAAGTAAGGGGATTAAATCCCTTTACTGGGGCACCCTAACAATTCTTCTCATTACACATACTACACCTTAACCGTTGGAGCACTCTAACAAAACAAGTAAGAGTGAGCATGACCCACTCATTTCGCACTGTTTAAAGCATAACTTGAACATTTAGATTTTGGCCCGTACAAGGTCTCGTTTGTTTATGCCAGTCAAGTCAAATTACGCAATTCCATGAAAGGAAATCTAAGGTTAGCATTGGAAAATTCCTCATCGAAACAAGGGTCATGATATCTGTGATTAGATTTTGATGTATTTTAGATTTATTCCAAAAAAATATTGGTGGAACCTCACGGATTTAAGTCCATTTAAAGGTTATTCAACATGAGTACCGTATTAGTAATTACTATAATTCAAGCAAAAGTAGGTTTCACAAACGAGAATCTTCTACTAATATAACCTATTAACAATAACACGATAAAGATAACTACACATTATTAATATGTTGATGAATAAAGCTTTACGTTCTTCATGATTCACATGATATTCCATATATTATTCCATAACCATATCGTACAATCCCTATTCCTCTCTATCCAATCAAACCAAGTATTCTATACCAACTTCTTGCTATTTACATTTCTTGTAGCTAGCTAGTGCAACTTCGCGAGACAAGTTCTTATAGTTTGAACAGGCTCGTGAGCCTATCTCGATATCTTTTTGTTGCTAGAACGAATGATCTTCAGGGACTAAACTAGAACTAAAAGAGACTGGGTGCACAAGATGCAAGTTTTAGGGACGGGGTATATTTGAACAAAACTAAGGTTTTTTGAAATAATTAACGCTACGAAGCAAAATTTTATCGGTGTCCTGTGACCGCGCAAGACTGCCTCTAGTTCTGTCACTAATGATGTTAAGTATGTTATGAATGCTACATACACATATAGAACAACAAGTAGTTGATTTCTATAAACCAAGCAATCTAGTTTTGAAAGAGGGACCATTGTTTGTTGTTAATTCAAAGTTGGATATACATTATAATCAAATGAATAATGATGCAAGTAGGGAATTGAAAACAACAAGAGGGTCAAAATAGGAAGTTCCTAATAACATGGAATAGTAGTTTATTAATGGTAGATAAGTAAGTGATAGTGGGAGTCAATAGTCAAAGAGACAAAGGATAGGGGGGAGTATGAAATTACGGAAAAGTTATGCAAAATTTTGGTGGTAAGTGAATTGGAGGCCCCCTTTTACACCCACCAAACAACATTACTTGGAGATCATTATTCATTATGCCTAAAATTCACATTCATTTTCTATGGAAAATAAAATTTAGGGTGCATTTGGTAGACTACTATCGGAATAGATCTATGAATTTTATTCCGATTTAAGGTGTTTATTTAGTGTGTTCGGTAATGAAATGAGTATATCATAGTTATAGATTTATTACTCACCTATTTAGTGTCTATGAAAAAATCCATTTCGTGGGCCCATCTCTTTTCCACTACAAAACTCAAATATCTATACATTTTTTCATTCCATATTTTGTCATCCAAATATAAACAATCGTAATGATACACTTTTTTATATCTATTGTCATTCTACCCCATACCAAATTCGATACCTATTACGATTCCTATCAATAAACCAAACGACCCCTAATTATCGAAAATATCAATGTGTTACATGTAAGTGTGTAACTAGGGGTGGCAATTTGGGTCGGCATGAAAATAGATAGGTCGATCCTAACACGACCCGAAACATATTTAGACTCAGCCCGAACCTATTAATTTTCACATCGGTTTCAGATTGAGTTTCATGTCGAGTTAAAAATGGGCACCCCTACGTGTAACATCAGGTTTCATTTAGATAGTGTATGAAAGCACATTACTTGCTACTTGACAAATTTTAAGGGAATAGCTAGCCATACAAGTGATTGTGACACACTAAGTAATGAGTTTTTTAAGTAAATAGTTTCCATACTATAAAAATGCTTATTTCCTTCTTTTTGGGGGTAAGTTAAATTGGAAAAGATACAATACGATACATGTTACATATTTAAACGGCTAAAGATAGAAAAAGTATAATTAAAAATCATGATATTTAATTGGTTGCTATTTTTGACCAAACAAATATTGTTAAGAGAATTAATGTAGGCATGTAATGTCAGTCATAAATACAACGTATCTCACATATATTTAAATCATGGTCTAGAATTAAGCATATCTACTCTCTGTACAAATTTAATAACATGCTTAGGCATGTGCAGAGAGAATTTAATAACCATATTTATCGCCGAAAATAGATTTAGTTGGTAAATAGATTTAGTTGGTAAGCTTTCAAATATGTTCTACTGTTTTACAAATCTAAAGGTTTTGAATATTGATGTAATAAGCTAAAAAATTATAAATGCCATTATACTTTCTTATGACACAAAAATGTATATTTGCGAAAAAATAACATCTGATCGATCGAGATTTTAAGATTGTATAGTAAAGATTGAGATCCTATTAAGATCTTATCTCACAAAGATTCAACATAGGATTGAGATCGTTTTGCTTTCTAATATCATAAAATCGTAAGATCAAGATTATGAATGATTGGGTCGGATCAAAACTCCTCTCTAAGTATAGTTTTTGAAAAACGGTCGCACAAGGTTAAAAATAACATCCGGCGTAACTTTTTTAAATATAATTTCTAACAAGACAAAAATGGTTCACCCATAAAAAACATTCCACAAGAAAATACAGTACTTTTTTTACATTTTGTCACATATATGAGCTGTATTTTAGTAAAAAAAGGAATATAGCTACCGAAATAGAATGTTTCAAAAAACCAAAAAAATAAAAGTAACTTTATATTTCAAGTTATGTTGGACAAGCAGACTAAAAGATTATGTAATGTCCATTTCATTTACACAAAAAAGAAGTAAAAAAGTAAAAGATTATGATACCAACTGTCCAAGATTCTTTCTGTGAGAGGGAGCAGCCATAATTTAACAGAAATTTTTTTTACAGAGACAAAGAAACATAAAAAGAGTAGTAGTAAATACACATCACTTTGCATACACAAAAAGTTTCTTATATTTTTTTCTCTTTAAAACCCTCTTCAATGCCTCATACTTCTTTCCTCATTATTCTTTCACAATTCTAGTGTGAGAATATAGAGAGAGAAATATTTACAAGAATCAAACCCCTCTCTTGGGTATGTCTCTTTAGTTTTCTTCACCCGGCCAAACTGCTGTTTGTCCATCTTTTGCCCACAAGTCGTGCTGTGGTTGCGACTTGTGGGCATGTTAGTAAGGACAAATAATTTTGGCCGGGTGTAGATATTTTTTTGTTTTGTTTTTTAACTGAGTTTAGTATTTTTGTTAGGATTTGTCTATGTTGGAAAATAGCAATTATAAAGTTAAGAACATTTGTAGTAAATTATGTTACATAACTTCCACTATGTCACTTTAGTGCCAAGAAACACTCTTATTTTGTTTTTCAAGGTTTTTAGGATATTTGTACATATGTTAGCATACATCTATATGTAAATTCTGCCACTTTATTTTTTAATATCCAGCCACCAAACCAAAATAAATGCAAAGGTGGAAGCTTTTTTAGCTAATTTATATTGATGTGTTTTTAGTTTCAGGTTTTTATTTTATAAGTGAAGTACTTTTTGCTTAAGTGACAAAAGAGCAAAAAATGGGTGATCGTAATAGTAATAGTAGTCAAGCTGAAGAGGCTATAGTTGCTAGTGAAATGAAGGATGTTAATGAGCAAGAACAAGGTGAAGGGGAGATAGGGGTAGATCAGTCAATGTCTGGTTTCAAGAACTTTTTATGGCATGGTGGTTCTGCTTATGATGCTTGGTTTAGTTGTGCTTCAAATCAGGTAATTTACTAGAATACCCTTTAGTCCTTTTGTGTTATATGTTCATAAAAATTGGATCTTGAATGGTTTTTGATATGGGGTTTCAGGTGGCTCAAGTGCTCTTGACTTTGCCATACTCTTTCTCTCAATTGGGTATGCTTTCAGGAATCATATTGCAAGTGTTTTATGGTCTTCTTGGAAGCTGGACTGCTTATCTCATCAGTGTGCTCTATGTGGAGTATAGAGCCAGAAAGGAAAAAGAGAATGTCAGCTTCAAGAACCATGTTATTCAGGTTGATTTTCATTTTTTTTTTACTGTTTTACATTTACCTTAGTTAAAGAAATGAATGTATGATTATGGATATAAGGGTCTTGTTTAAATCAAGAAAAGCCAATGAAAATGATGTTAACTATTAAAAAAAGATTATTTTTCTAATGATTTGGAGTTAATAATTTATAGAGGACATAAACTTTGTTCTTTTGTGTGGTTAAAATGCCTAATTGAATTGTTTATATGATCAACTGTACCATGTGCTGGTAAAGTTATACTATGGTTATAGACAAATGCATTAAGTTTGTAACATCATTTGATCCATGTTACATGCTCCTATTATACCCTACATGATACATTTTCTTATGACATAGACATGCCATACATGCTTATGTACATGAGTTTTATGCAGTGGTTTGAAGTGCTTGATGGTCTATTAGGCCCACAATGGAAAGCTGTGGGGTTAGCCTTTAATTGCACCTTTCTTCTCTTTGGTTCTGTCATACAACTCATTGCTTGTGCAAGGTCAGCACCCATTTCGTGTTTTTAATCATGCATTTTTGTGATATCAGTACAGTTCCATTTGTGTAGTTAGAAATTAATGTTAGGCTTTTTGGGTATGTTATGTATGCAGTAATATATACTACATTAATGATCATTTGGACAAGAGGACATGGACGTATATATTTGGAGCGTGTTGTGCTACGACTGTCTTCATACCATCTTTCCACAACTATAGAATTTGGTCCTTTTTAGGGCTTGGTATGACAACATACACTGCTTGGTACTTAACCATTGCAGCGTTGGTTCATGGTCAAGATGAAGGAGTGGTTCACTCGGGCCCACAAAAGCTCGTTTTGTACTTCACAGGAGCCACAAACATACTCTACACTTTTGGTGGACACGCTGTCACAGTGTTAGTATTCAGTCCTAGATTAAACTTTAGTTTTCTTCTTCTAGTCAATTTAGGTTAATAATGATTTGAGTTACATGTTTATTGCAGTGAAATAATGCACGCGATGTGGAAGCCACAGAAATTTAAGTACATATATTTGTTTGCAACATTATATGTGTTCACATTAACACTCCCATCAGCTTCTGCAATGTATTGGGCCTTTGGTGATCAACTTTTAAACCACGCCAATGCTTTTTCCCTTCTGCCAAAAACTCGTTTTCGTGATACAGCCGTTGTCCTCATGCTCATCCATCAGGTATGAATTTTGGAATGGCTAATTGACTTACTAGGGCTGTTTGATTCTTGTGTTGACTGATTTGTGTTTGTTTCTTTTGCCTTATATTTTGCAGTTTATAACATTTGGTTTTGCGTGTACTCCACTGTACTTTGTGTGGGAGAAAGTAGTGGGAATGCATGATACAAAGAGCATATGTTTACGGGCATTGGCTAGGTTGCCAGTTGTGATTCCAATTTGGTTCCTAGCCATCATCTTCCCGTTTTTTGGTCCAATCAATTCGGCTGTTGGGGCTTTGTTGGTTAGCTTCACTGTCTATATTATCCCTGCTCTAGCCCATATGCTTACTTACAGAAAGGCTTCTGCTCGCCAGGTAATCCATCCAAACTGTCTCTAAAATCTCAATTTCTAATAGATACAAACTAAGAAACCCACAGGTGATCAAAACTAGAGGTGAAAAATGGGCAGGTTGGGTTACAAGTAAAAAATAGTTCGATTAAAACGGGTAAAAACAAGCTGGGTTGGTTAACCTTAGTTGGTCAATAACCAATCAGTGTATCAAATATGTTATTTATAAAATAATCCAAGTTTTTACATTTGACTTGTTAGCCCTGTTAGAGATAAAACCTAACCTCAACCGACCCATTCACAAGTGAGCGGGTCAAAATCGTAACCTCTAGTACTCAAATAAAATCTGCATATAAGTAGGTGATTTTGCTATGAATTTGAAATCGGTTTTTAGGCTGTACAACACATATGCAAGACCGAATAATCAGATCACATCACATGAATATATTCGAGATTAGAATGTACCTTCCATTCATACCTTTATAATTAAGGGGTTGAAAGTGGGAAAAGACAAAGTTTGGTGACATTTCATTATCACTGATTTATTGGATTAGATGCATTAGTGATCAGTCACATTCTTGCTATTATTGCACTTAATCAATCTAAAACATTGAGCTGGCTCACTGACCCACTCACATTACAAACCTAACCTTATATCGAGTGGCTCACCTTAAACTTGTTGTATGCAGAATGCGGCGGAGAAGCCACCATTTTTTCTGCCTAGCTGGACGGCCATGTACATTGTGAACATATTCATCGTGGTTTGGGTTTTTGTGATTGGTTTCGGATTTGGAGGGTGGGCCAGCATGACAAATTTCATCAGACAAGTAGATACATTCGGTTTATTTGCAAAGTGTTACCAATGCAAACCTCCACCACCACTCCCTCATAACCATTAAGTTTAATGATTTTGGTTCGTTGGTTGCTTTTCTTTGACATGGTCTTTTGTTTTAGTCTAGCGATAATATATGATTCTAGTGTGTAAAATGGTCGGTGATGAATTTATTTAGTTATGGTCGATATATAGCATAGGTTTGCTTTTACTTTGGTTGTGACAGTTTTATGAGTAAATCCACTTAAAGTCGTTTTGATATTTGGGATGTTTAATGGTTTTGATATCTTTGTTGTTTAGTAACCGGAATAATTTGTCTCTTAAACATAACTTGTTTGACTTAACAACCAACGCAAGCCCGACTCACAGCTCATAGACTTTGATATCTGTCATCCGTTTTTATTATTCACATATGAACGCATGAGTATATTTTCGCGTTGTACTAATTGTCCTTGAAATCAGTCCTGTTACATGATATTAAAGTAAAAAACAACATGATTAGCAATCCACATTGTATGATCCTGGATGGTGGTTGCAATTTTGGGCAACATCGGTAAACCTTATTAGTTGTTTTATCAACATCATCTTTCATAAGCTACAGTGTCGTTTCTTTGCTACTTTTCTCATATGAGTAGCTCATTAACTCGACTACTTATTTCTTTGAGCTACATGGTCTCTATCTATATATTTTCTTTCGTGATGAGGATGGTTTGAATTTTGAGCTTATGCCTGTGACCGCTTCTATTTTCAAGTTAAGTGTTTCAGTTTTAGACACATTTTCTATTGTGAATAAAACATAAAAATTGTCAGATAAATAATTTGGTTGCAGCGTCAAAGAACTCTTTTCTAGACGATATTTATTGAAACACTTCGAGAAACTGTGAATGTTCAAGTATATGAGTAGTAGCGAATGGTGCTTTATGTTATGTGAGATTGCTACATAACTAAATATTTGTGGGTCTATAATAACCTTTGTCCAATACATGCGTGATACTTTTATGGTGTGTAAGAGAGCCTTTTCAAAAGAAACAAAAAGAAATCTTAGAGTATCAAACACTCATAGCTAATAGGCAAATTTTAGATGGGCCATTCATCTTGAACGAGTTACTTTCTTGGTGTAAGAGGATAAAAAAGCAGGCATTGATTTTTAAAGTTGATTTTGCTAAGGCCTATGATTCTGTTCGCTGGGATTATCTTCTTGATGTCTTGCACGCTTTTGGTTTCGGTCCGAAATGGTGTAAGTGGATTCGTGGCACCTTTAGTTCTGCTATGGCTTCGATCTTGGTTAATGGGAGTCCTACATCCGAATTCTCTTTCTTTTGTGGGGGTTAAAACAAGGAGATCCTTTGGCGCCTTTTTTATTCATTCTTATTATGGAGTAACTTCACATCTCTTTTTCTAGAGCTGTTAGTGATGGATTCTTTAAAGGGATTGATATTCAAGGTTCGACGTCCATCTCGCATCTCTTTTATGTCGATGATGCCGTTTTTATTGGGGAATAATCTGATGCTAATTTGGTAAACTTAGTTAGAATTCTCAAATGTTTCTATCTAGCATCGGGTCTGAAAATTAATTTGAGTAAGAGCCAAATGTTGGGTGTTGGTGTTCGTCGGAATATTGTTCATCAGGGTGCTTCGTTAATAAGGTGCGCTGTTATGCAAACCCCATTTAGGTACCTTGGAGTTTCGGTTGGAGAACATATGTCTCGTAAGTCTGCCTGGGTAAATACGTTACAGAAGCTTCACTCTCGGTTATCCAAATGGAAGGTCAAAACCTTGTTTGTGGGTGGTAGATTGACCCTTCTTAAATCGGTTCTCGGTTCTTCCCCTCTTTATAATATGTCGATTTACAAAGTCCCTAAAGGTGTTTTACATGATATGGAATCGATCCGTAGTAACTTTTTCAATGGAGTTGATCCGATGGAGAGGAAAATTACTTGGGTTGCGTGGGAAAGATTTTTGGCGTCCAAGAAAAACGGTGGTCTCGGTGTGTCTAGTTTTCATGCGCTGAATAGAGCCTTACTTCTCAAGTGGGTGTAGCGGTTTATCTCGCAAGATGGGTCCATCTGGTCTCGTGTCATTAGTGCTTTATATGGGACTTCGATAGATCTTCATCCGAAAAATTATGCTTCGAATTGGTGTTCTATTCTTCGTGAAGTCCAAGTGCTGTCCTCGAAAGGTTTCGACTTTGTGTCCCGTTGTAAGAAACGTGTCGGGAACGGCTGCAACACTCGGTTCTGGTTGGATACTTGGGTTTTGGATTGTCCTCTTAGTGTCAGGTTTCCTCGCATCTTTGCTCTCGAGAACGATAAAGCGGTTTTTGTTTCTGTTAAGATGGGTGCTACTTCGATTGATGATTCGTTTCGTCGACCGATTCGGGATGGTGTCGAGCAACAGCAGTGGGTGGAACTATTGATGAGTGCTTATTCACTCATCGTTTTTACCCACCTAAGACCTCAAAAATAACCAAAAACACCCAAATATGATCAAAATATGTTAAAAATATCCTCGGAGTGTGTTTTGTGTCTTGCAGGTACAAAAGGATTGAAAACAGAGCGAAAACGAGCAAAATCGAGCCGAAATCAGAAAAAGTGCTTTGCGGACAGAGCCGGGAGTGGATTTTCTACATTTTCAGAGCTCGGGACATGTTTTTGGAGTGAGCAGGAGAAACAAACCTTAAAACCTAAACCAAAATCACCATTTTACCTGTCCCCAATACCCAAATGACCAAATTACCTCTTGAAACCAAAAATCCAAAATAATCCCGATTTCACCATGAACCCAATTTTTATAAAATCTTTTTTTTTAATTAAACCCAAATTTTTGTTTAAAAAAAAAAAAAAAAAAAAAAAACTTTAAACAAAAAAATACATTTTACCAAAAAATACTTAAAACCTTTTTAATAAAAGAGTAAATTACACCGTTCGTCCCTATGGTTTACCCAAAATAACACTCCAAGTCCATTTGTTTTTTTTTTTTTGCTTGGTGAGTCCTTATTATCAAGTTTTGTTTCACTGTGAGTCCCTATTGATAACTGCCGTTATCTTTCTTGGTTAAGTCATCCCCACGTGGGGGTATATTTGTAATTTGCTTTATGATGTATTTGTACATGTTATATACCTGCACTTTGCGTCTTCTACTTTTCCCTCCATCACATCCCATATATTTTCAACTTTTCCCTCCCCATCCATCTACCTCCAACTTTGCGTCTTCTAAATCCCAAAAACCTAAGATCAGACTAATGAAATGGTGATATCAGCTCCAAAGTGGAAGTTTCGCACTATAGAGAAGGATGTTGACCATTGGAAACGTTACGTATGTTGTATTTTGTGCCTTTCTATTTTTTTTATATTTTTTTTCAAAGTATGAATGATATCTTAATGTGTTAACCTTTAATTAGAATTTGGGTAGTAAAGTACATGGTTTTGTGTTTTGATCAAAACCCAAATTTTGAATGCATTTTTTGTTAATCTCTTTCAAGTAACAATGAGGCTCTGTTTTCCATCAAGTTTCATTATGGAGGGATGTTCACCTCTCAACCAGGTAGGAGATATGTAAATGGTGAGTACAGTTTCTTCGATGATGTTGACATTGATGAGTTTTCAATGCTAGAGGTAATTGATATGGTAGCAATGGTAGGCTATTCTGAGAATATGAAAAATTATTACCATTTCAAAATTCCAGATGGTGATTTAGATACTGGGTTGCATGCTTTAGTAAATGACCATGATGTTATAAAAATGACTGAATATGTTAAGCTTGGCAACAAAGTGATTGAGGTGTATATGGAACAGAAGAAAACTAGGAAAGTAGTCAAAGGATCATGTGCTAAGAAGTTGTTGTTAGGAGGTCAAGATGAGGTAGTAGTAGGACAGAGCAGTCAACCTAATAAACTTGATAGTCAATTTGCTAATGACTTTTACGCTGCTTCTGATCCTTTGTTGTGTGTTGATGACTTTGACCCTTTCTATGGTTTAGACAACATAGATATTCTAGATAAGGGTAGACCAGCAGAACCATGTATTGGTAAGGGTAAAAGTACAGTTATTGATGTAGATGTACCACCTGTGGAAGAGGGAGATGGTGTAAGTGATGATGAATTTGGGCAAGATGATGGGAATGACAGTGATGTCTTAGTTGATGATGAGAATGAAGTTGAGGAGGTAGTTGTGAATATGGATAACTTTGACAGAACAAATGCCAATATAATGGGTGAACCTGATAATACATCTGATTTTAATGCCAATGATGGTCTTGAATTGGCCCTTCATGTTGTAGACAATGATGAATTTGAGAGTGCATCAGAGGAAGATGAAATGGATAAGCTTAGGCAGAGACAATTAAAACATCTTAGAAAACAAAACAAGGAAAAAGATAGTGTGCATAAGCACTACTTTTATGTTGGTCAACAATTTGGTAGTGCTGATGAGGTTAAACAGAGGGTGCATTTACATTCTATTGAAACAAGGAGGGAGTTATACTTTAAGAAAAATGATAAATTAAGGGTGAGAGCTCAATGCAGGGGAACCATTCCTCAATTTCATGATGAAGATGTTGGACCTTCTGAAGCAGTTGGGCCTAATACACCAGTTGGGCCTTCTCAAGCAACTGAGCCCAATAAAAAACAGGCATGGACTAAGACCAAAATTAGTAATAGCAAGGGTCTTGAATATAGCCCAAAATCTCAGTCAAAGGGTGGGAAACCTAAACTTAGGAAATTGGCAGACAATGAATGCCCATGGGCTCTTCAGGTTTCCAAGTTACCTGATTCTCAAACCTGGCAAGTAAAAAGCTATGATCAAACTCACAAGTGTCTGCAATCAAGAAAAATAAAATATTGCACTGCCAATTTCTTAGCAGAGGGAATTATGGACCAGATAGAAAATAATCCAAAAATACCAATCAAGGCCATTCAAGACCAATTGCAAAAGAAGTATCAATTAGAGGTGTCTCAAATGAAAGCATTTAGGGCAAAGTCAAAAGCTCAAGATCAAGTTAGGGGTGATTTCAATATGCAATACAACCAGTTGAGGAATTACGTATTGGAATTGCAAAAATGTAATCCTAATACCACAGTTAGGATAGCTGTTGAATCTGAAGCTGATCATACTTGTCCTACTAGAAGATTTAAGAGGATATATGTGTGTTTGGGGGCAGCAAAAGAAGGGTTCAAAGCCTGTATGAGACAGTTCTTGGGTTTTGATGGGGCTTTCATGAAAGGACCCTACCCTGGTCAATTGTTAACAGCAGTTGGAGTGGATCCTAACAATGGCATTTATCCATTGGCATATGCAGTTGTTGAGGCTGAAACTAAGGACTCTTGGAGTTGGTTTCTTGAAATCTTGAAAGAAGATTTGGATTTACAAGACAACTCCAACTTTACTTTCATAAGTGACAGACAAAAGGTAACTTTTTTATACTTACCATTTAATGTTAACTGTTTAGTACTTATCATTTAATGCTAACTGTTTGACACTAATACTGAAATAGGGTATAATCCCAGCAATTGCACAATTGTTCCCAGCTGCTGAGCATAGGTACTGCTTAAGACACATACATGAGAACATGAAGCTGAGGTGGGCTGGTACAGCATTTAAAGATTTACTTTGGAAGTGTGCTACAGCTTTAAGCATACCACAATTTGATGCAGCTATGGAACAGTTGAAGACATTCAACAAAGACTGTCATGAGTGGTTGTGTAAGATTCCACCCAAACATTGGGCAAGAGCTCACTTTTCAGGTAAATAATACACCTTTTATATTACAGTTGTGAATTTTCAAGTAATTGTTATGTTAGATGGAAATGTAATTTAGACTTGTTTATAACAGGAAGAGCAAAGACTGATATGTTGTTGAATAATATTTGTGAGGTATTCAATGGCCAATTGTTAGATGGTAGGGATAGGCCAATTATCAGTACACTAGAGTATGTTAGGGATTACATGTTGAAGAGAATTGTACTTGTCAAACAAGTGATTGAAAAAAGTCCTGGTCCTTTGACACCAACTGCTACCAAACTATTTCAGTCTATTAAAGATGAGGCTAATGACTACATAACACAATGGAGTGGGGGCAATTTGTATGGGGTTTCTGGGCCTTGGGGTGATCAACAAGTAGTTGATGTTGTTCATAGAACATGTAGTTGTAGAAAGTGGGAGTTGACAGGAATTCCCTGCAAACATGCTGTGGCAACTATATGGAATATGGCTGCAAATAGAGTGGAGGTAGGTTTGCCTGAAACATGGGTTCATCCATGTTATAGGCTGGATACATGGAGGACAGTATATACTCATCTCATTAATCCCATCCATGCCAAGTACTTGTGGCCAAAGTCTGATATTCCAACAACTATAATCCCACCAAACCATCATCCACAAATTGGCAGACCCCAGAAAAAGAGAAAGAAGTCTTTAGGTGAGTCTATTCCAATGGTCAGTGATGGAAAGCTTTCAAGGAGAGCAAAGACAGTGACATGTGTTTTGTGCAAGGGTAAAGGGCACAATAAAAGAAGCTGTACAGGAGCTAGAAATGTTTCAAGTGGTTCTACCAATGTTGGTAACAAGAAAAGGAAGTCTGCAAATGTTCCAAGTGGGTCTAAAGGAGCTGCCAGCAAGGGTCTGCAAATGCACCAACTGGTTCTGCAACTGCTGCAAGTGATTCTGCAACCAAGAAGAAAGCTGCAAGTGGTTCTGCAACCAAGAAGAAAGCTGCAAGTGGTTCTGCAACTGCAGCAAATGCACCTAATTAAGCTGCTATGTTTAAGTTGTATTAGGCTATGTTTAAGACTTGCTCCATATCTTTTGTCTTTTGAATCTGCATATGTTTAAGTTGAATCTGCTATGTTTAAGCTGAATCTGCTATGTTTAAGCTGTATGACATTTTCTGAACTTATGGCATTATGTTTTGTGTTAAGTTGCAATATGTTTGTGGCACTTTGCATTATCCTTGTTTACACTTGATGCTCACAATATAATCACACATGAGTACTCATCCCACAAACAAACACTTGTAAACAACTTATCACAAGTCAACATATCCGATATACATCAAAAGTCAACATTTCCATTCAACTTAAAATCTTGTACAAAACACACTGGATACATTGCATTGAACTTAAATACCTTGTACATCATCATTCATTAAACAGAACCTAACATCATCTATAATTACTTATGTTAAAACTAAAAACCAAACAAACAACACAAATGCAATCCAAGATATGTACAAATTTCTTCTACTCCTTGCTAGATCTGCTTGCAATTCTCTGATATTGGCTTCAAGGTTATTTCTTCCTCTCAACAATCCAGGTATTATCGCAATAGCACGTGGGCACATTGGGGGATCTACCCAGTCAATGAATGGACAGTCTGATCCCACTTCGGGACAACCCCAAAAGCGACGGCCAGGGTTGTAGTTGGTCCAAGAAGTACGAACTACTGCTACTCTACCACAAGAACAATTCACCATTTTGGAATTTAATCAAGTATGAGAAGATGGTTTTTTGATTTAGGGTTTAGGTAAGTAAGAATAAACAGGATTGGGAGATTAAATAGGGGAGAGGGGATGACTTAACCTCATAAAGCAAATTACAAATATACCCCCACGTGGGGATGACTTAACCAAGAAAGATAACGGCAGTTATCAATAGGGACTCACAGTGAAACAAAACTTGTTAATAAGGACTCACCAAGCAAAAAAAAAAACAAAGGGACTTGGAGTGTTATTTTGGGTAAACCATAGGGACGAACGGTGTAATTTACTCTTAATAAAATAAACCACCCATTTAAACCCTTTAAACCACTACCCTACCCTTTTACCCATTTCAACCCATTCCTGTTCTTCCCCAAAACAATAAGAAACCCAGAAAACAAAACAAAACCTTGGCGCCGAAACCAAATTCTCACTTTCCCCCTCCTCTCTCCCCATCTCTTTCACTTCCAGAAACCAAGAAAGACTCACATGTCTCCCTCTTCACATGTTTCATAGCCAAGTCATCAATCCACAACACTAATATGCCCATCCATGGCTGTGAGGACTCAAGGTGGTTCCCAAGATGAAATTGATGGCCAGGATGAAGCTGAGAAAGCACAAATATGCTTTTGGTTGGTTTGTCTCACAGAAGAAAAACACAGGAAGAAAGAGAAGAAGACACTTTTTTATTTTCTTGTATAAATAGGCATATAGGAAAAATGTAAAAGTTTGTCTAGAATCTCATGTTCTAGTCCAGCTTTTAATTTAATTTCATTTAAGTTTTCATGTAATTTTAATTTCCAATACAATTTAAATTTCAAGTTCAATTCCAGTCCTATGTTTATGCAGTTTGTTTTATTGTTCTTCATTGTTGCATACTTGCATGTGTTGAATTCAAGTTCTCAATCTGAGGTGTTTTATAATGGTATAAGCTCTTGTGAGCTTTTGTTTTAATTTGCAAATCAGTTTCTCAAAATTTCAAAGTCTTAAATTTATTTTTTACTACCATTTGCCCTGTAAAGGGGTGTTTGGATGTGCAGGTTTATGGGTCAAAAGCCCCTTTTGATCCATGTTTGGTCTTCAAATAGCCTAAGTAAATCTCAATTTAATTTATGTTAGTACATTAGAATAGTCTTAGTTGGCAAGTTAGTTTTTTTTAGTTTGCAAAAAATCAAAGTTCTGTCCTGTGCAGCCCCACTGAGTCAACTGATTGTGTCCCTAGCCAGCTTGTGTAAGCCCTCCCATTGATAGCTAGTGGGGCAAACGTTAGTTAGGTGGGTGGGTTTCATCCTCCCAAAAGCTTAGGGGCTTATGCACTCTCTAGCTTAATCAAAATAAGCCACAAAGAGAGCCATTTGAGCTGTTACATGACTGTTTTGAGTGCACTGTTACAGCAGCAGTCCAACTGCAAGATCAGGACACCGCTCCCTTTTTTGCTTATTGATGATTCTTAGTAGCTTAATTCAAGTGTTTTAGTGCTTTTTAGATTAATTGTATTAGGATTGATAGTTTTTCTAGCTCCTTGGTGCTTATTGTTACCTTGTTAGTGCTTATTTTTCATGTTACAAGTTTTAGGACTCCCCTAGTGTAATTGCTTAGCCAACTGTTTTCCTCACATTATAATAGCTTTTTTTTTTAGTTGTACCTTCAATTTATTATAGTTACTTAACTTAAATGCTATCTCATTTATGTTTTCCATTTGTTTTTATTGCTTGAATTATGCTTCTCAGTTGAATAAGGGGTGTTTGGGTTGCTGTCATAACCAGTAAGCTGTTAATACAGCTTATTGAAAGCTGTTCATAAATATAATTTTCACAAAAAAAATCTTAATTTGGATTGCCTCTTCAAGTGCCAAAAGGAAAGTAGAAAGAAAAAATTAAGTGCCAAAAAAAAGATAGCAGGTGAATTCGAACACAGCACCTCTAGCTTCCCACGCCCTCACGTGACCCAACAACAATCTCATCAACCATCTCTGCTGTTAGTCTTTCTTGTTTTCTTTTTGTATAATTAATACTTAAGGTAGTTAGCCGTTTTATAACTTAGTGCTTATTCCCTTTTTTAACAGCTTATTTCCTTAAGCAGTAATGTAGTTTTTTATTTTTCATAGATTCAGTAGTGTCTCTAGTATTTTCTGTAAATTTTGTAGAATTTTCCAAAAATGTTTAGTATTTTTAATTAATTAATTAGTTTAAAATAGTTTTTAATTCGTAATAAATAAAATAAAAGTCGAAAAAATTCCTGGATTTTTTTTAAAATTATTTTTAGCTGTTTAGAATGAAGGAAAATTGTTTTCGCACTCATAGGACTTAAATTGCATATTTTTCACTTTCGGGGCTCGGTGCGTTCCCGGTTTTTCGCGTTTTTGCATTTTAGCACCCTAGGATGTAGTTTAACTTCGTTTTATTGTTTCTTAGGCTTAGTAGTAGTTTAATTAGTGTTTATTTAGTTATATTTGTGCTTAATTTTCATTCCTGTTCTTTAATTTGTAGATTAACGTAATCAAAAATCCAAATTCGTTTAACCAATTCAAGTTCTAATCACAAAACTCAACGACCCCGTCAATTCACACCTCGTTGGGACACGACCCGGGAAATCACTTTTCCGGTATCACTTTTATCACATTCGCGAGCTTTGGCACGTTAACCCTTTTTCCTAAAAGGTTGATTTGTCGAATTTCACGATTAATTTGATACTTTGATATTTGTGTTTAACACCACACTCACAACAACAAATCAACTATCTTCGATTCTAAGTTCGATAATCCTTTCTTCTGCCAAGGACAGATGATGATGTGATATAAATGATGATGGAGTGTTTCGAGTTAAAGATATCCGATCTTCTTTAGATGATATTTTTCGTCCGTCTTCAGTTGTAGCTACGAGGTGGGTGAAGTATATCCCGATCAAGATCAATATTTTCATATGGCGTGCTCGTATTGATCGTCTTCCGACTAGATATAATCTTGCTAAACGAGGGGTTGTTTTAGATTCTTCTCTTTGTCCGATTTGTAGATCGTTCCGGAGGATTCCATCCATATATTGTTTCAATTTGAGTTGGCTAAGCTTGTTTTTCGTAGGATCTGCCGGTGGTGGGATCTTGATTCGAATGATATTTCGTCCTTTTCTGATTGGGATGTTTGGTTCTCCACCATTCGTTTGCCGTCTAAGCTTAAGCTTATCTTGGAAGGTGTGTTCTATGTAGTTTGGTGGTATATTTGGACGTTTAGGAATCGGTCTATCTTTGCTGAGGCTCCTCCGAGGCGTTCGGTGCTCTTCGATGATATTGTCTCCCGTGCTTTTGATTGGTGTGTTAGTAGATATAATAGCTCATTTTCTTGGGACAGTTGGTTGAAAAATCCTTACTTACTTTCTTTGTAATTTTTTTCTAGCATCACCAAACTAAAAAAAAACACTCATAGTTTGATATGTCACACTACTTCGCATCACCAAACTAAAAAATCTTTTTGTAATTAAATTTTTATTCACTATACTTTTAAAACTTTGGGAAAAAAATTGTAACTAATTCGTCACATGACACATTTTGTTTTGTTGTGTATCTATTTTTAATTTTTTTCAAATTGTATACATTAAACTTTTAATTCGGTCTATTGTGTGTATCTTGTGCTCATTTTACCCCTCTCCGTTAATAAGAGTACTGATAAATGAAAGAGTAAAACGGTCACAAAATACACACAATAGAAATATTTATAAAGTATGATGAGTACAATAAAAAAAAAAATTAAAAATGACTACACAACAAAATAAAAATAACAAGTTAGTTACATTTTCAAATATTTTGCCTTAAAATTTTCTAGTTATCTCAATTCTCATATCATTACAATAGTTGCGTATTAAGAGAAATGACTATTGATATGGGAACTAATGGGTTGTAAACCTACTGTGACAATTCTCAATTTCAGGTCATTTTACAAACTTTGAAATTTTTACTATTCATCTCGGGAAATTACTATTCATTGGTTACTATTCATCGTTTTTGAAGTCGATTTGATATTTTGAGAGGTTATTTCAAAATTTTACTATTCACGAAACACTATTCATTCCCGGAGAAAAATCACTATTCATGATTCACTATTCTTTATTTTTCGTAAACTAGGTTTACGAGTATCAAATTCGCGTAACCGTAAAGGTTAAGCTGCGTATTCATGAAACATCATTGAGAACATTATATATAGACTAGAGTTAGTCTACATATTATCAGTAACATCATTTTCATATTTGGTTATACACATGTTTGCATATTTATTCATTTATATTTATTATATAAAAATATACGCTTTCACACGATTTTTGATCATGAACCATAAACCCGATACTCCTAACAAAGGTCCTAATATATTTTTACACTTAATAAAAGGTTACAAAAAAAATTCTAGAATTATTTTACTTGGCGTTTCAAATTCATTTATTATATGTATTTCTTAAATATATATACTTACGATAAATTAAGTAAT
This sequence comes from Chrysanthemum seticuspe, assembly GCA_019973895.1. Classification (NCBI taxonomy): domain Eukaryota; kingdom Viridiplantae; phylum Streptophyta; class Magnoliopsida; order Asterales; family Asteraceae; genus Chrysanthemum; species Chrysanthemum seticuspe. The sequence goes on along the minus strand of BPTQ01000002.1, from coordinate 255,378,623 downwards.
TACGTAAGTTCAATCGTTTGAGCTTACTCGTAACCATCACAAGTCTAAGATGAGTCTACGTATTCTAGGCAGTTTTTTTTAATAGTCATATTTTATATGAACTATTGCTATTTTATCATTTTTACGTTACTTTTGTACTTTTTACGTAGTACGCGTATTTGAACCAACCTTATTAGGTTTTAACAACATAAACGCACCCATTAGACTTATCACACTTTTAATATACCTAGTTGGAGTAAACTGATAAGTCTTAACATTTTTATAAGTATTATATTTTTACGTTACCTGGTTTTAAGTTTCGTGACTTAAAGACTTAACGTTAGTAATTACCAAGATCAAATTATACCCTCTAAACATCTAAATTTAATACCTAAGCTAAATATCTACCAAATCAAAAAGCATATTCTCTTTCTATTCATCTAATCAACGCCAACCCACCACCTATATTTGATGATTCATAGTTTGGTTCTAGATATTTGTCAAATTTTATATACATGTTTTCTTACATAGACAACATCACTTTTTATCCTTATTTTCTTTTCACACAACAAAATTATTACTTTTTTTTTTTTTTTTTTTTTTTTTTTTCTCTTGCTGCCGAACCACAAGCCATCATAAAATCCACCATAAAAACTTTTAATCTTTACTAGTATTTGATCTCTAATTAAAGGTTTATTGTTACTTACTTGATCCTTGGTTCAATTCTCTTCAAACAAAGTAGTATTATCGGGTTTTGGAATATCGTTCGGGTTTATTCATTCTTGTTCTCATCATTTATCCACTATTATCAAGTAAGTATAAAACTTATTTTTATACTTTTTCATAAGTGGTTTTCATATTTATTTCATTCACTTATGCATTTTTAGAGTTTTTATAGTTATTTAAACTCATTAAATTGATATATCACTCATGATCATGTTTGTGAATTTTTATGAGGCAATCAAGTTAATATAATTCTTACAAAAATATTGGATGAGAAAAATGAATATAACCGAGCCTTGAACAATTTTTACTTTGTTTTATAGATTCTATTGTTAAATATATGTTTATATAAATCTATAAATGTTTTATTTGATTTTTGTCATATATCCTAGATCTATATTTTTATCATATGTCATGATTATTTTGAGCTATATATTTGTTAGGAAAAATTGGTGGAAGGGTTTATGATAGATTTGGAGTTGATTAAAGGGTTTTTACTTTAGAAAAATGGATATTTTAAAATGGGCGCGGAAGCGCTGCCGAAATTTCTAATCTTTAGAAAATCAAAATTGTTTTTTTTACAAGTTTTAGTCGAAGAAATGGAAAATAGATTTTTAAACGAAAACGTGGTAGTTTGAACGAATCAAAACGGATTTGTAACGAATAAGATACGAGTTTTCTAAATATATGTCGATAACTATTTTCAGAAAATTTAATAGTGCGCTGTCCAGATTTTCATCACGGTAAAACCAAGCTTTAAAAGATAAACCGAGTCCTCGAAACCTGAAATTATTGTAGTATACTTAAATACCTTCGCGAGGATAGATAGAACTTTGAAAACGGAGTTAAAACGAGGGAGTTTTGACACTTTTAATTTTTGGTCGAAAATTATATAAAAACACTATTCACAGCTTTTTACCAAAAGCTGTCAGAAATCTTAAATGTCATTTTTGGAGGTCTTAACGATCGTTTTAGGCTAAACGGACTGAATAAATGAAGTAACATTTTACATACATATTTTGGTCGAGTCGAAAACTTTTCAAAATATATATTATCAAAACATCTTTATCGTAGCTATGATACGTATTTACTAAAAGTCCAAAAATATTATATTTTGTCTATCGCTAAGAATCGTCAAGTGACGATATTTTTATAACTAAGTTTACAATCAAACATGTAGGGGTGATATAACTTTCTTAATTTGCATACACGACATTATTGCATTACCTAAAACACATTATTACTTTAGGTTGCGGCTAGGGTATTGCGCATCGTTTCCCGTGCACACTTACTTGTAGCGTATTACTTATTGCTTGAGGTGAGTATTCACAATCCTCTTTTCACCGTTTTTACTATATTTTGTGGTGAAATGCATGAATCATACTTGAATTATATTGATTTCTATTTATATGAACTCTTTTGACTTGAATTTTTGAACTTGAATCAAACCCTTGAACTTAATTACGAACTTTTGACTTGTTTGAACCTAATCGACCGTACGTACTATGACCTAAAAGTCTCCCTATGTGAACGGAGCAATACAAAGTCTCGCCTTATTGGTGGAGCGTGCAAATTCTCCCATGTTCGGTGTGTTCTTAATTGTATATAATAGTTGTATGATGTACTGTTAGTCTGCTATCAGTAGGTAGTATGGATAGCACTATTAGAGGTCGGCCAATCTCTCGTTCACTATGTTACGGGACGCATATTATTTATTCTAGGGGCTTTGCCTGGCATACATTATTATATACGTGGTGCTATATTGTGAACTATTATGACAACGTATACTTGACTAGGGATGAGCACGGTACCGGTCCCGTACCGATCCCGTACCGAATTAGTGGTACCGATTTTTTCCCGAGCATAAATTAGTGGTACCGGTACCGTACCGAACGGGATTCGGATATCGGTACCGGTATCGGTACCGGTACCGGTACCGGGAAATCGGGTTTTTCCCGCTTTTTTTCGGGAATTTCCCGATTTGGTACCGGTCCCGTACCGAATTAGTGGTCCCGATTTTTTTTCACCTTATTTCATAGTCCCGGTACCGTACCGTATTTCAAAAATCGGTACCGTTTCGGTACGGTATCGGTACGGTGCCGGTTCGATTCCGGGATTCGGTTCGAAATGCTCATCCCTATACTTGACTACTAGACACACTATATTTTTGTGCAATGGGTTGTGAACACACAGGTTGCAAGTTTTGTATGGGCGAAACTTGGAACTGAGTGGATTTACAATGCCTTTGCTTTGTGGACTATTCTCGATAACCGAAACCTTTGACTATCTCTTAAGAGTTTTCATATTATATAAAACGTGTGTACTCACCAAGTATTTTCATAGTTGACCCGTTTTCTCTCATGCATTTCAGGTGATCGTTAGTAAGCTTTTCTTCAAGGTCTTTGCATAATGAAGTTTTCACATGTCACTACTAATCATTATGTATTATAACGCAATCTTTTGGGAACGAAACTTTATACTTTAAATTGCCGATGTCGGCTAAACTAGTATTGTAATGATGTAATCTTTCCTTTAAATCTTAAACATTGGTATGTTCTATTATCTTATGCTTGTGTTCCTTTCCAGTTACACCTCGTGTTTCCGCCTTCGACGGGGTGTGACACCTACTACGGTCGGTGGGTGTAGAAAATGTCTAACTTTGAGAGTTGATACCTATTTTGAATTACCAACCTATTAACCAAACAAGAAGGGTGAAAGTCATCTTTGCATACTCATTCAAATCAAACACAGCTTCAAACGCATTGAAATATGAAGATATTCAAGATTAATAAATTTTTCGCTAAAAGCATAACGTAGATGAGAAAAAGTCATACGATTTTACATTTTTTTCTATAATCTCTTGTTATAGTAGATGCTTTTATATGATATTTCTACTTTTTTAGCATAAGATTTTTCTACTCTTTGAATGGCATATTTGTTAATTTTATTGGTAAATGTATACATAGCAAAATGAGTGAGTGGAGTCGATTCACAGGTTTCAATGGGTTTGGATTTGAAAAGGTCCGTGTCGTCATCTAGAAACACAAGTCTAAACGGGTCCCGCGGTCTCACGTTGGGTTTTAAATTTCCTTTTATTTGAGTGAAAAATTAAAAAAACGAAAAGAATTGTTCAAATTTTTTTGATCCGCTAGACCCGTTGGTTAACTGATATAACTAATATACAATTACACGTTATGTTACCCATTACCTCATAAAAATTATCCAACTAGTAAATGACTTGTGTCCAATGACACCTTGCATGTAAGAATGCCCTCAAACAAGTTCAAATGCTGACGTTAAAAAAAAGATAAATTAAATAAAAGTTTATTCAACTTATACCCAATTTCAATTTAATGTATCTCACTTTTTTTTCAAGTTAGTGTACCAAACTTTTTTTGGATTGTAATGTAAGACAACCAGTGGGTAAGTCATTTAGTCGGTTACAAATTTTTTTCCGGTGACCTTTTCGGGTGACCCACCACCACCACCACTACCTTCATCTATCACCATAATCCACCAACACCACCACATCCACCACCGCCTTTCGCTAGCACCAAAAACCCACCACCATAGCCAACTATGGTTGGTTATAGATTAAGGTGGTGGTGGTGGTGGGTTGCCAAAAAATTGGTCATCGGAAAAGGTCGTCAGAAAATTTGATAACCGGTTAAATGTCTTGAAAACCGGCCGGTGGTTTTACGCTTCAATAATAAGAAAAAGTTTGTACACTAAATTGAGAAAATAAAAATGAGGTACACTAAGTTAAATTTATGTATACGTTGGGTACACTTTTGTACAATTTGGCTTTTAAAAAGGTAAGAGGCAAATGTACTTGAAAAGTTATTTACATCATAATACTAATTGTTTTTTTTTATTTTTTTCGGTAGTCACAATATTTCATCCCCTAATGGTATTGTTACTCACCATTTCAAGCCTGCATATTTTTCCGTTTCACTTAAAAGCATAACACTTGAACATATCAATTCAAGCACAATTCAAGCACATTAAATTTGAGTCATAATATATAAAAATTATGTTCTTTGGTTTGGCAAATTCATAACACATTACAACATTAAAATCACATAACATAATAGTACAATGGATTTGATTAATAAGTTCATTCAATTATATTCCATGTTGAACCTTGATAGCTTGGAGGCTTATTATAACTTATACCTTGTGGTCCATTAAAAATTTTGCCAACCCGGTAACAAACTTTGAAGCCATAGTAGCATATAAAACCACTAAGCAGTTAAGAACATTATATCAATATGCAATATATGCATGAGCCGTTTAACTATAAAAAATGAATATGTATATACTATCAGAAAGTTTTGGGAAGTTCACATGTATATGCATGAGCCATATCAACCAGAGGCGGAGGCAAAGGGTGGCTAGCGGGTGCTAGGGCCCCCTAATGAGCCCAAGAAGGTTGATATAATACAGGCTCATAGCCTTAAGTTTAAGGAATACGTGCAATCGGCATCCCCTAACATTCAGTGATATGTGATATTCATCTTTGGTTAACTGGTGATTCTTGATACAATTTATACCGTGTATTTTGTACTTGTATATGTGCTTTAGTGGAGGTTGGTTACCTTATTTGTAATAAAGTAATAAACTAATGAGGAAGATGAACAATGAAAAGGCTGAATTTTTGCTTGTGGTACCACTCTATATGTTTTATCTTATAAGTTATAACCTTATTAATATTATAAAGTTCCACTTTCACTCTTAAAAACTTTAATAGTTGTTAAATTCAGCCTATATCTAAATTAGCTCAAAACTCTCGGTAGAAGGCTAAAATGACAACAACATTTGACATATATTGCATTTCCTTAAATGCTACTTTGTTATAATTTAGCGTTAATATTTTATATCTTTTGAAAGCCAAATAGCTTACTAAAAACCAAATATTTTATATCTTTTGAAAGCCAAATAGCTTACTAAAAACCAAATATTTTATATATTAATAACGGGAAAAAAAGAAATGAACGAATTTCTAATGCTATTAAAGATATAATATGTCGAACCGAAGTAAAATAAGCCATATCTATATTGATTAGTTAAACTTTACATTTTTCTTAATAAAGGGCATATTTCTATTTTGGCACAGAGCTCCCGAAATCCACAAGACAATCCTACTTCAATATTGATTAGTTAAACTTTACATTTTTCTTAATAAAGGGCATATTTCTATTTTGGCATAGAGCTCCCGAAATCCACAAGACAATCCTACTTCAATCCTTATGTATCATATGCTTTCAAAAAAATTCCATTCAAGATTTTAATTTTCAAAGTAAACTATTATTATGACTCGAAGCATCAAATTTGAAAATCTATATTCACAATTTTCTTATTTGTATATGATGCACTTTGTTAATTATCTTACATTGGGCTTTAAGAAATTACTTAAAATCGGACCTTTTAATAAGTAATTAGGATAAAAGAACTACCAATTTCATTTACGAAAAAAAATATCGACGTTTGGTTGTTACAATAGAGTGTGGCCCGACCCCCCTTAACTTAAAATCATGGCTCCGCCCCTGATATTAACTAGATAAACATTACAATGAAACCATTCAAAAACTAACTGGTTGCGATGTACTATTAAAAAACGAGTCTTTAACCCCTATTGTTAGCAAAAAGAGATGTATTCCATAACCCCTACTGTCAGCCATTTAACTAGATAAATCACCACCTACGATTAACAAATTTAAAACAAAAATTGAAACCAAGTTTAACCTGGCAGTGAAAAGAGATGTAGTCAGGCGAGAGTTTGAATCACAAAGACGTCGACATGTGGTGCGATGAGAGCCGACGTGATGGGGATACCTTCAAAAGTGTAGGACGTGAAGTAGGGTTTGGTTTTTTCAATATTAACTACTGCTTCTGTTTGCTGACGCGTAAAAAGAAAACAATAGAAAAATAAAATAAATATTTTGTGATGTAATTGTTTTTGAAACTACAAGGCTTGCGTAATTTTGTTTTAAAACCACAAGGCTCGGACAAAAAACTCACTTTGGACTAATGCGGAGAATATTCTGTTGAACAAAATATTTATGTCTCTTGTGAACATGTATGTGCAACCAAACTGAGTTCATGTCATCATTGTATCAAGATCAAACGAGATACCTTACCAACATTATGATTTTCCATAGTAACATCACAATGCCACACAGAGGAGCATTAAACCCCAACTTGATTCGAACACACGAAATTCAGAACCAAATAAAACACCAACCATCATCAACTTCATCATCATTCATCTTCTCCAAACCTGTCAAACATGTAAAACAAACAGAACCGTACAGGATGTCAAATCCCTGTCATTTAAAGTACTTTCGGCATTCTACATAAGTTGCTCGAGTCTCCAAGCCTAAGCACCCATGATTAATACAGTCCTACACACGTAATCGATGAGTAGCAATAACTCGTGATTACAACACGATGACGGTAACAGAAAACCCAAGAACAGAAGCATACACAATTAAGGGTGTGCATGGTCCAAAAACCGGACCGGACCGGACCGAAAACCGATTTCGGCATAAACCCTAGACTGAGACAGGACCGAATGTGGTCGGTCCGGTCCAACAAGGCCAAATTCGTTGGTTTTGGTCCGGACCGGACCGAGGACCAATTAGCCCAAAAGCCGGGACCGCGGACCGGACCGAATGTGGTCGGTCCGGTCTCGGTCCGTGTCGGTCCGGTTGGTCCTTCGGTCGGTCCGGTCCGTTTGGGTCATATGCTCACCCTTATACACAATAGCTTTAATTTTGAGTAAGCATGGAGTTTGCTCTTTTTGTGTATTTAGAACCACATCCTTCCAAGCTATATATATAGCCACCTGATGAAGTTAACCCATGATCTCAATATCATGAACACACATCCCAGAAATAAAGGAACAATTGGATGGTTTGTTATATGAAAACAAAGGCCAAGTCAATCTTTATTTCTTTTGGATCACCCACGACTCAAAATTAAAATGAATTGCATTTCAAGCATGTACAGTTAGCTTCTCAGTAAGTACAAGCAATTGCAGCTTCAATGCTTGTACCGTGTGCTTCATGAGTGGTAAAACTTACCAACATCAACATAAGTCCCAACATATTCACCACCTGTCACCGGCTACAGTGACTTGAAATTGAGGGTTCTGTCTAATTAGCATCAACCAACATCATTAGGTATCTATTTTGTCACAAAACCCAATTACATTTTTCACTCATGTTTGTTTGTTTGTTTTACCCAATCTTTTCAAACCCGGTTCAACCCGGTTCAAATGCACTTGCCAAATTAGGGAGCGTTTGGTATCCCGGAATGGGAATCAAGGAATGTATTTTCATTCCAATCATGTGTTTGTTTAAGATGTAAATCTTTCAAATATGGGAATGAGCCCTTAATATTTGAAACCCGTTTGTACCCACTGGATTAAAGGCAACCCGGGTCAACCCGGTGACCCGCCCGGGTATTGATTTTTTTCTATCTTCCTTACAATTTACGTCAGTTAATTATACTAGACGAGTACCCGCACCTAGCGGCAACGGTGTCTAGTTTTCTGCAAAATTCCGACGACTCATAAGTTTCTTTCAACAAACTGTATTTGTAGCATCAGAGAATCATTTTCGAATAACTATAATTCTGATGCGTGGTTGCATAGCAGCAGAAATATACAGTTTTCAAGAAAATTATGTAGAGTCGATCTAAGTGTGGGAGTATATTGCTAATAGGATTGTTTTAACTTTTAAGTTATTAAGATTTTAGTAATAATAGATTCAAGCATTACAAAAAGCAACGGTATTATGTGGTTGGCAATATTATATTGTAGTTTAGAGGTATAGCCAACGTGTGTGACCGCCTTTTTTGTTTTGTCAGTAATTTAGGAAGTGCTAACTATTTTTTTTACATGTGTAGCGGTTATAATTTGTGTGTGGATTTTAAACTTGTAACTTTACAAATTTAATATCACCATAATAAGATTATCTTGTATTATCAATTTGCATAGATATTTAAACATTGTTCAAAGCTATTTGTTTGGGGTACAAATAATTATCGCTAAAGATAACAATACTATTTAATTTTTGTGATTCTAATAAACTTACATAACATTATTGATATACCAGATAAAGGGCTATACAATATACATTAACTTTTAAAAGAAGATTCATGTATGCTAGTCCCTTAAGTGGTGCAAGACCAAAATTTTTAAAAATAACATTATACAAATGACAACGTACATGTGTCAAAGCAAAATAAACAACAAAAAACTACAAATTACTTGGTCTATCATTTTTCCAAATTTGTCACGGGTTCCACAACTACTTCATCATTTCTCATATAATTTTGTCAAATTTGAAACCTGGTTCGACCCGGGTGGTTCAACCGGTTGAACCGTTCCGGTCAAAAAAACAAGTCTATTTAAACCCAGTCAACCCGACAGGTTGGGTCGAAAATAAGTCAAACTAAATCGGGTCAACGCGCCGGGTTTGAAACGTCCCGGGTCAACCCGGTTTTCGATGTGTATTAATAGTTTTCTTTTGAAATATATGTCTTCAACATTTCCACTTTTAGTTTCAACTTTTCCCTTTTTACTTTTTGGTTTTTCCTTTATATATAGTATATAACAGGGTACTCGCGCGTTTTGGCGGCGGGTACCCTGTGACGATTAACCGCAGAAATAGATCTCGATGAGACTTGATTCACCAGTTTGTATCGGTTTCAACGTGTAAAACCCTAAAAATCCAAAATGTATGAAAAGACTATTTTACCCCTCACATTTAATATTTGTAAAATACGTATATTACGTCAATCTCATTAAATACGTCTCTAACCTAACTCAGAAATAAATAACTTATGCAAGATAAAAATAACCGACTCACACTTATGTCTACAATATAAATATCACACGTTATATAAGTTACTTGGACCAAATAGTATATATAAGTAAAAAAAAAAAGACATTTTAATTAAATTGTTAACCAATACATTTTGTAATTAAGGAAAATTGAATTAGTCATTAACCTCCCCCCCTAGTCGGCCGAATATCACTCCTCCATAACTCCTCATGATTTCCATTTAATCCCACTTTCCTCTCATTTGTAACTTACCAAATCATATTCAAAATCACACACAAACCCTAGCACCCTAAAAAGTGATGGCAACATTTTTTGTGCTCTCTTCTATTCGATCTCAAAGGCAAATGAGCAAGGGAGATTCATAAGGTTTTCAAGGAGGTCGTGGGTCTTGGTTCGAAGGGCTTTAGACGTGGGTATTTGATTCGAAGGAGGCTGTGTTGGTTTGATCTTGTCGTGGGTTTGGACGAGGGAATTGTTGTCGTATGTTTTTGTCCCTCCTAGCTCTCATTCTCATTTCATTCACGCTACAAGGATCCCTCGAGGAAGGAGTGATCTTCTGTGTCTCTTGATTTTCCATCTGCTTTTATTTGTTGTTGTTGCATAAGGTATAGATATTCTGACCTTATCTCTTAAGGTTTCTCATGCTTCGTACACATCTTTTGATATTAGCTTTGACTGTTATGCCTTTGTTCTGAGCCTTCTCATTAAGGCTTCCCTATGACTTTGCTATGCACCCCTTTGATTATGAACCTTTGTTATGAACCTTGATTATGAACTTTTGATTATAAACCTATGACATGAACTTTGATATGAACCTTTTGATATGAACCCTTATGCTATGACATTGCTTTGACCCTTCAGTTTGATACCCGAGCCAAATATGTTTCCTAGCCATGAAGGTAACATGGCCATGTCATTGATGCACCAATGGCATGACTCTAGTGTGGTCGAGTGATGTTCCACACCGTCCCTTTTTATGTGATATAATGCGTGCTCTACATTATGATTATGGGCATTATGATTTGTACAGGGGCGTATGGATGCATCCTAGATATGTTATGTTATGATATGCTATGATATGATTTATATGGTGACTGATGTCGTGTCCAATACGCGTATTTCACATTCTGGGAGCTGATCACTTCATGGTTACTATGATATGATCTGATATGTTATGTTATGGGCTCGTGGTAGATGACTGACCTTTCTTTCCGTTTTATTATCCTTTGTTTATGCCTTATGATATTCCCAGATGCACCATATGATTATGTTATCTTCGTTTTCTTATCTTTCGATTATTCGTTTTGTTATATATATATCTGTTCACTGGGCTTTTTAAGCTCAGCCGCATTTTTTTTCGTGCGGCAGGTATCTAAGCTAGGAGCTGGGGATTGTTTGGGTTGAGAGATGAGCTTATATGGAAATTTTGCCCTAGTCATCTTAGATTCCAATTGATTATGTTATGACATTTATTTAGACTTGGATTATCGTTATTTGTTTCCTTGGAGTATTTTTCTTCCTTTGAACTTATGTATTGTTAAGTCATGTTGACTTGAATTCCTTTGATTATTTATGTTTAAGACTTTCGCTGTTGCTTTATGTTCATATTGTATGCTTTGATATGACACCATAATGTGATACTTCTACCCTTATCGGGTTGGGGTGTTACACAACGGGTTGTCTCTGGTTCGTTTTCAGATGTCTTTAATTGGTTAGCCAAACCGGTGGCGACATCGGTTCCCGGTTGAACACGTTGGTCCGGTCCGATTTTCAAAAATATATGTAACATAAACTTGTTAGCTTGTATGAAGTTTTGTGTGTTTTATTAATTTGTATAATGTGTATAATAACATGTACTTTTCATTTTAGGGTGTTTTAAAAATATCATTAATTAGTGTGTTTAATTATTTTATATTTTGGATTATGTTGTAGCTTTTTTAAATTGTACGTTTTGAAAATTTTATTTGTACTTTTTTAATAAGGGGTGTTTTAATTTGTTGTTTTAATTTGGTAGATGTGCTTTTAATTTGTTTTACAATGTGAATAAATTATTATACTTTTAAGTAATGAGTATTTTAATAAGAGTATTAATTACACTATGCATTTCTCTCTCATTTGACCAATTTCAACAATTCAATTTTTTAACTTTTCACATTTCACCGTTTTTCTATTACTAGACGAGTACCCGCGCCTAGCGGCAGCGGTGTATAGTCTTCGACAAATTCCGGTTAGATCACTTTACGTGTTCTTTTATCCTTGTTTCAAGACTTAGAGATAACGGTTTTGTGTAGCAAATTTTAGATAGAACGATATTTTTGCGTGTTCTTTTCATTGTAAGGCTCAAATAACAATTGTGGTAAAGTAAAGCTCGCACCTAGTAGCGACGACATATATACTCTATTACACGCGATGTAACAGGTGGTAATTTGTATTCGGTGAACAAATTTTGTGAGACGCTTTTATTTTGTGAGTGAACAATTTTGTTGATGTGCTTTTATTGTAGCGTTTTCTTGAAATAACGTGAGACCTTTATTGTGCACATGTACTAATTTGTGCCAGATCACGTGAATCCTAGGCCAATCTACTCATATGAGGATGCTCTTCATTTGTGAATTTTAATAGTAATATGAAAAATAAGACTAATATTCCATTTTCTTTCTAATGCCGTGAGGTTAAAAGTAATTTTTGTTATTGCCTTAATATACAAATCTGTGAAAGATGAAACTATGAAAGGCAATGGAGACAAAATAACTGAATATAATGTGTTGTGGTATCTTTTGGATTAGTATATGACGATTTAGTAGTAGGTATTAGAGTAAATTGCAAAAATCGTCCTTGTGGTTCGGCCAAATTGTACGTATCGTCATTGTGGTTCATTAAGTGCAAAAATTGTCCGTATTTTGCACTGTTATGTCCACTTTTGATCCTCCATTTTAACCGGCGTTAAATGAATTTCGTTAGCAGTTACACGTTAGCCCTTTTGGCTAACGATCGTTGCAGCGCCCATCCTTTACACTAACGGCCGTTTATAATTTAATTATTTTTTGATTTTTTTTTTTGAAAATTTTTTTCGTCCGTTTTGTTTTTAATATTTTTTTGAATTTTTTTCGTCACGTCCATTTTTTTCGGCTTCTTTTTTGTCACATGTAAACATTTTTTTATCAGAAAAAGATTTGTCATAACTATGCAAATTGAGATTCTCTCCCCCCGATCATGATCTTTGCCATCCAAACAATCATACTCCAGAGGAGATATGATATGAGAGAGTTCACCGGAGAACTCCTCATGAAGAGAATCATTCACATGATGTGAATTTGTGAACTCTTGTTCCATTGTGGGCTCATCACTATCCTCAGTCTGAGTATCAAAGAGTGGATTCTCAGAAATTAAAGTGAATTCAGAGTCGAATTCAAATAGAGGATTGGTGAAAGTAGCTTTGAATGTTTCGGGAACAAAGTGATCAACATTCTTGATTGGACTGTTGGGATAAGAAGTGAGTGAATGATCATTATCAATGATACTTTCAGTCTCTCCCAGATCGGCTTCGAAATCAAAGAGTGGATTGATGTGAGTGAGTTCACCGGAGAACTCCTCAAGAAAGGGATCAGCATCAGATTGAGGAAGTGATGCCTCAACAAACTCGATGTTTCCATAGGAAGCACAATCGTCGCTAAGATAAGAGAAAGTTTCAAAATGATCTTGAGAACACTCAAGAGGGAAAGGGATATCACACAGATGATCAGAAATTCCCTGTGACTCTCTCGGGATTGAGACAAGGTTCTCAACACTAGACGATTCCATTTCTGGAATAGTGCTAAGAAGCTCATCCCCCATGTTTAGAGAGTGAGTGGGAGTATTGGGTGTGATAACAACAGACTGAGGGAGATTAGATGGACTAGCATACATATGTTTAATGCTTAACATTTGTTCTTCTGCTAGTAATTCCATCATAGTCTTTTCTCCCTGATGGATCATGGAAGGAGTCTCAACTGATGAACTTGATGAACTGTTATAAAATTGTAAGATATCAAGGATATCTTCATCATCATCGTCATCAGGAATGAAACGGAATCGAGAGCGAGATTTGGCCGCTTTTTCTTTTGCAATTGATTCCTTAACAGATTGTTCAAAGGCAATTTGGGAATCTAATTTAGCAGCCCGCTCTTCGGCTAACAACACTTCCATAGATTTCTCATTTGGATTATGGGATGACATAGCCGACTCCTCCTTAAGTTCTTTTAATAACTCCAGAGTCTTCAGTAGAAGATCTGTCGTAGTTTCATGAGGAGTCGCTGGAATCATTTGGTACTGTGGAGGTTGGTTTTGATACGAAGAGTCGTAATTGTAACAAGGAAATGGATTCCTTGTTTGACAATCCGAGCTAGAGTGAGGACCTCCACAATACTCACAACAGTACAACTGATGTGGCTGTGAGTGGTATGTGTTGTAGTCATAATTGTTATCAGGAACCTGCTCATAGACAAGCGTGTTTCCCGATTGACAATCAGAACTGGAGTGTGAACCACTACAGTACTCACAACAGTACAACTGATGTGTCTCACAGTGTGGCAGCTGATGGAATAAATCAGCTGTGTTATGGTAGGAATAGGGATCTTGGTTATAGACAGACCCGTTTCCTGATTCCACCATGCAACAACTGGGGCAATTGCCACCATTATAAGGACCACCACACCATTGACAACCAAGAGGGTGAGGATAAGACATAGAAAGAATCAAAGGTTATCAGAGGGTAAGAAATGAAGAATCAAAAAGGTGAGAGGGTAAAGATGAATATTTTTGGTGTTTTTGAAAAACATGCTGATAAAAACAAAGAAGGAAAATATTTTTGGCGTTTTTAACACTTTAGGAAAAGTGTTAATGAACTTTTTGGATTTTCTGATAACTTTACAAAAAACTTTTTACAAAAGATGGGGTATGTGCAAGAATGGGTCTGAAAATGGCTAAACACACGCTAAAGCCTCCCCGGCAGCGGCGCCAAAATTTTGATCCGCGCTGAACAGTCAAGTCAAACAGACTTAAAACTGCTCAGACACAAATGCAATTAAGATCAGAGAATACAGGGGATTCCCGGGTCGTTAAGTCCCAAGGAGACTCAATGGTGTGTTAAACACTTGATCAGACGGTAGAATGATCACTAATGATAGCGATCAGAAAGGATTTGGATATGATAATTACACTACAGAAAAAGTTATAAAATAAAAGCGACTTAAATGCAAATTAAGAAAATTAAAAAGTTAAAATCTATTAAATAAACGCTATCACTATTTTTACAGATCGATGAACGTTTATTTTATAAAACAAAATAACTTAAATAAACTATATTAACTAAAACGTAAACTTAAAATGTCTAAAAACGTGATTTAAAATAAAACGTACGTTATTTATAAAAATTACGCTGGAGCGCAAGATAAAACGTAAAATTTGTGAAAAAAAAAAGCCTACGAGTGTAAAACTAATTTTATTACGTACTATATGATAAAAGAAAATTTTAGGAAAAAGCCGGGTATTTTTTCGACTTTTAAATTATTTATTATGATTTAAAAACTATTTTAATCTAATTTAATTATAAAAAATACTAAATGATTTTAGAAAAATCTGAAATTTTCACTAAAAATACTTTAGGTTATACTGGATTTAAGAAAAATAAAAAAGAGGTACACTACTTTATGAAATAAGCAACTAAAAAGCAAAAATAAGCTATAAGCTAGAAACTGTATTGGTACTTTAAATATTAAAGGGTGCAAGAAATGACTAATCAAAGTCCCTAGGGCAGTTGGTTAATGAGTGTGGTGTTGTGGTCGTATGCAAGAGGTCAGGGGGTCGAATCCCACCCCTGTCCTTTTTGCAAATTAATTTTATTTTTCAAATTTTCTTTTTGCAACTTGTAAATAAGATCAAAACTAAATTTTTTTGTGAAAACACTTTTGATCAAAACTTGGAATAAGCAGTTTTAGAACTGCTTAATCACAACAGTTGGTGACAGTAGCATAAAACAAACACCCTTTTCAGTTTTTCAAGCAAAATGAACCTTGAATAAGCACTTGGAAATGGAAATGAGCACTAGAAAAATGGAAATAAGCAGGCATACACTATGCTAAATAAGCTATAAAAGACTGAAAAGCAATCAAGTGAGGGAAAAGCAGTTGGGAGATATGGGGAGTTCTAAAAGTTCTAAGCATACAAACAAAATGATAAGCTAACTAGATCACCTAATAAGTTCTAATTAAGCTAACTAGAATCAAATGACACCTAATCTAGATTACCTAATAAGCACTAAGGATACCTAAGATAAGCTAATGGGAAAGCTAAATAAGCTAAAACTAAAAATGTGCAGGCTACTGTTACTGTAGCAGTGGCTAAAGTGGTTTTTTTGACAGATTTTTAAGGCAAAAATAACTATGCTACACTATCCTAAGTGCCAAATAAACTAGATCTATGTTGAGGTGGGTATGTGGAGATGTGAGAAAAATACTTTGGACCAAGTTTTGACTAAAAATAAGCCGTGAAAAAGGTGATCAAACAGCAGGTACAGCTGCTGTTTGGGGACAGTAGGACAGAACAGAAAGAGTATTTTTATTGAACCAAACTTTGCAAATCTTGTATACTAAGCTAAACTCTACTTCAAAACTTGTTTAAACCTTTAACCACTTTGACTTTGAGAGTCAAAGTGGTAAAAAAAACAGTTTTAGGACAAGAAATAAGCTTGAACCAAACACCACTTTAAAATTCCAAAATACATTAAAACTACTAAACCTGATGAGATTTTATCTAGAACTGAAATAAGACCTACTCAAACAACAATCTGAAAACAGAAATTGAACCCAACTGATTTGACTCTCAGATTTTACCCGTTTGACTTTTGTTGACTTTTTCACAAACTTGCTTGAAAATGATTCCAAAGCTCATCAAAAGCTATATGAAGCTTAAGTGAGCTTATATGAGCTTAACAATAAGATATTAACACTTATACTTAGGATTTTGAAATTGAAAAATGTAACAGTAGCATGAATTTTGGAAACTGATATGAAAATTTAGATTTATAATCAAAAGTAACTTACAATGGTTTGTAAACTTAAAAGTGATACAAGGAAACTTAAATTACACCATTTAAACTAAAACTAAGACATTTTAAATAAAAATTGACATTAAAGAAAAAAAATGAAAACTAGCTATTACAATTGCTTCATTCTCTTGCCTCAATTTATATTCCAAACTTCTCTCCTCTGACTTCTGAGCTTTTCCCACTAGAATTCTGGACCATTGGATGTTTTGAGCCAATTTTGGCCGTTGGATGGTTTTTGGCGCCAAAATGGGTTTAACAGGTGGATAGGTTGAGTGAAAGGGTGGAATGAGCATTTAATGGTTTTTGTTATTGTGTTGAGGTGGGGGGACAAGGGTGAGATGAAGGTGAGCTGAGGACATGGAGATGGAGGAATTTCAGGGAAAGCAGGCATGGAAGGGGTGGAAAAAGTGGCGCCAAGTGGTATCTGTTTGACTGACTTGGTTTGACCAGATATTAGACTTGGCAGGGGGTTCATAATTCATTTTGACAGGGGGTCCAAGAGGTAAAGGCAGGCCAAAATGGTGTATTAAAGGTTTTAAATGATAAGGACCTAAAGTGTAAATTCTGAAAGCTCAAGGACCAGGGCTGCCAATTCAACAAAGTTTCTTCCAAGGACTATAAGTGACATTCTCAAAAAGTATAAGGACCAAAATTGCCACTTTGCAATTTTCCAGGGACTAATTCCGCCAATTTTGAAACTTAAAGGACCAATTTGTAATTTTCTCAAACTTTTCATATTTTTCACCAAAGGACTTTAATTTGACAACTTATGATTTAAAAAAAAACCTTTGATGATTTTTCTTTTGAAATTTTGTGCTCAGGGACTGTTTTTGACAATTTTAGAAACTTGGGGGACTAAAACTGCAATTTTTGCAAATTTGATATGTTTTTCATCTGATTTTTATATTTTTGCATTTGAAACACATAAAACACTGATTTGTGATAATTTGATCATTTTGATGTGTTTCTGAGTGTTTTCAGATGATTTTGCAGTCTAGATAGTACAAAAATGATGAGTATTTAGAGACTCATCACTGACCTTTCTTTCCGTTTTATTATCCTTTGTTTATGCCTTATGATATTCCCAGATGCACCATATGATTATGTTATCTTCGTTTTCTTATCTTTCGATTATTCGTTTTGTTATATATATATCTGTTCACTGGGCTTTTTAAGCTCAGCCGCATTTTTTTTCGTGCGGCAGGTATCTAAGCTAGGAGCTGGGGATTGTTTGGGTTGAGAGATGAGCTTATATGGACATTTTGCCCTAGTCATCTTAGATTCCAATTGATTATGTTATGACATTTATTTAGACTTGGATTATCGTTATTTGTTTCCTTGGAGTATTTTTCTTCCTTTGAACTTATGTATTGTTAAGTCATGTTGACTTGAATTCCTTTGATTATTTATGTTTAAGACTTTCGCTGTTGCTTTATGTTCATATTGTATGCTTTGATATGACACCATAATGTGATACTTCTACCCTTATCGGGTTGGGGTGTTACACAACGGGTTGTCTCTGGTTCGTTTTCAGATGTCTTTAATTGGTTAGCCAAACCGGTGGCGACATCGGTTCCCGGTTGAACACGTTGGTCCGGTCCGATTTTCAAAAATATATGTAACATAAACTTGTTAGCTTGTATGAAGTTTTGTGTGTTTTATTAATTTGTATAATGTGTATAATAACATGTACTTTTCATTTTAGGGTGTTTTAAAAATATCATTAATTAGTGTGTTTAATTATTTTATATTTTGGATTATGTTGTAGCTTTTTTAAATTGTACGTTTTGAAAATTTTATTTGTACTTTTTTAATAAGGGGTGTTTTAATTTGTTGTTTTAATTTGGTAGATGTGCTTTTAATTTGTTTTACAATGTGAATAAATTATTATACTTTTAAGTAATGAGTATTTTAATAAGAGTATTAATTACACTATGCATTTCTCTCTCATTTGACCAATTTCAACAATTCAATTTTTTAACTTTTCACATTTCACCGTTTTTCTATTACTAGACGAGTACCCGCGCCTAGCGGCAGCGGTGTATAGTCTTCGACAAATTCCGGTTAGATCACTTTACGTGTTCTTTTATCCTTGTTTCAAGACTTAGAGATAACGGTTTTGTGTAGCAAATTTTAGATAGAACGATATTTTTGCGTGTTCTTTTCATTGTAAGGCTCAAATAACAATTGTGGTAAAGTAAAGCTCGCACCTAGTAGCGACGACATATATACTCTATTACACGCGATGTAACAGGTGGTAATTTGTATTCGGTGAACAAATTTTGTGAGACGCTTTTATTTTGTGAGTGAACAATTTTGTTGATGTGCTTTTATTGTAGCGTTTTCTTGAAATAACGTGAGACCTTTATTGTGCACATGTACTAATTTGTGCCAGATCACGTGAATCCTAGGCCAATCTACTCATATGAGGATGCTCTTCATTTGTGAATTTTAATAGTAATATGAAAAATAAGACTAATATTCCATTTTCTTTCTAATGCCGTGAGGTTAAAAGTAATTTTTGTTATTGCCTTAATATACAAATCTGTGAAAGATGAAACTATGAAAGGCAATGGAGACAAAATAACTGAATATAATGTGTTGTGGTATCTTTTGGATTAGTATATGACGATTTAGTAGTAGGTATTAGAGTAAATTGCAAAAATCGTCCTTGTGGTTCGGCCAAATTGTACGTATCGTCATTGTGGTTCATTAAGTGCAAAAATTGTCCGTATTTTGCACTGTTATGTCCACTTTTGATCCTCCATTTTAACCGGCGTTAAATGAATTTCGTTAGCAGTTACACGTTAGCCCTTTTGGCTAACGATCGTTGCAGCGCCCATCCTTTACACTAACGGCCGTTTATAATTTAATTATTTTTTGATTTTTTTTTTTGAAAATTTTTTTCGTCCGTTTTGTTTTTAATATTTTTTTGAATTTTTTTCGTCACGTCCATTTTTTTCGGCTTCTTTTTTGTCACATGTAAACATTTTTTTATCAGAAAAAGATTGTTTTTGAAAAAAAAAACTTTTTTTTGCACGTGTTCAAATTTTATTTGAAACAAAAAATTTAGAAAAACAATTCTCGATTTTTTTTCTTCTGAAAATCACTTTTCACATGTGACGAAAAAAAGTCCAGATTTTTTATTCACATGTGACGAAAAATAACTTTCTAAATATAATGTTTCCGAAAAAAATGTATAAAAACATATAAAAATAGACGAAAATGTATGAAAATATATAAAAACATATATCCAATTTTATACGTTTTTTATATCCGTTTTTATACCCTAAAAACATATAGACGTTTTCATCCGTTTTTATACCCTAAAAACGTAGTATAAAAACGGATATAAATTTTTAGGGTATAAAAACGGATATAAAAATGGACGAAAACGTATAAAAAGGGATATAAATTTTTATATGTTTCGTACGTTTTTTATCCATTTTTATACGCTTTCGTAATTACGTTTTAGAAAGTTATTTTTCGTCACGTGTGAATTTTTCTTCGTCACATGTGACAAATGGTTTTCAGAAAAAAAAAATCAAGAATTGTTTTTTCTAATTTTTTTTCTTCAAATCAAATTCAAACATGCGCTAAAACAAATTTTTTTTTTCAAAAACAAATTTTTTCCGATAATTTTTTTTACATGTAACAGAAGAGATAAATGAAATTAAAAAAAAAAAA
The DNA here is from genome assembly GCA_019973895.1 of Chrysanthemum seticuspe. NCBI lineage: Eukaryota > Viridiplantae > Streptophyta > Magnoliopsida > Asterales > Asteraceae > Chrysanthemum > Chrysanthemum seticuspe. The sequence continues at coordinate 255,358,298 of BPTQ01000002.1, read as the reverse complement.
AAAAAAAAAAAAAAAAAACAACTTAGACCCTTTTTAATTTCTATGTTAGGTTAAGAGAGAAAGTGGTTAAGTTTAAACTCACTTTGAAGATAGAGAGAAGAGATAAATGAAATTACAATAGCTATGTTACGTGTTTTATTTATAGAACTATGTATCCAGTTAAAAAAAAAAACAAAAAAACCTCATATTCTATTCAATATTTTCTTTTTCCTTTAATGACTATTAAGTTGTAGAACAAGCTTCATTATTTTTATTTTTAAAAAAGTCACCACTATAATGGCCATTAAGTTTCATCATTTAATTTTCAACATTTCCTTAATTATTTTAATTTTCAACATTCATTTTCTCTCAGATTTGACCATTGTTGAAAATTCAACATTCAACTTTGACCTTTTTTCCATTTTATTTAGTTAAGATATGTAGTATAGATATAGACGTAATTTTATTTCCATACTTTAGTCATCGTTTATATATATATATACATTTTTTTATTGTTAGAAACATAATTTTTTCTCTTTTAGAAAATCGGGTTACCCGGTGACCCTTTGACCCGAACGGGTCGATTTAATATCCGATTTCCAAAGCATTGGTTTTAGGCTTTTAGAAGGCATATAAGCGTATTGAACTTCCTCAAACTTTTGGTTTTACGAGCTTATCAACTTGAGCTTATCAGAGGGTGTTTGTTTCGGCTTATATATGGGCTTATTAGCTTATATGAGTTTGGCTTATAAAACATAAGCCACAATTTTGTGGCTTATTTTGACACTTAAGGGCTTATATAACATTGTCAATGTTATATAAGCCCTTAAGTGTCAAAATAAGCCACAAAATTGTGGCTTATGATATATAAGCCGAACACGGCTTATGTTATATAAACCAAGCTCAGGTTTTATATAAGCCCTAGGTATAGAGTCACATTGCTTTATATGGCTTCATGTCTCGCAGCCCTCGTACATAGACTTATTTATTGCGCGTAGGCCCATTTAGTCTTTTATGAGTTCATGCCTGTAGCATTTCATGCTTTTACGGCTTATGTACGTTCGTTTAGCTTTATTCCTTTTATGTTTAAATGTTTGTATCGCATAGATGGCTATATGGCTTTTATGCTTGTATTATGTTTACACTTGCATGCTCTTGTGCTTTTAATGCTTATATTTGATTGTATTGCTTTATCCTCTTATATGTTGCCTTTTTGAAATATGATCTTTAAGTGCCCGTAGTGCCATATTTTCCCTATATATGCTTGCATGCTCTACTGTTTCTATCTCGGTATGCGTTTATGTATATGCTGGCTTGTGTATTTTTGCTTTATATGCTTTCTTTTATGTCATTGTCATTTCCATCCTCACACAAACTACACATAAAGTCTATTTGCTTGCACACACATACACACACACCCTTGCCAGAGGTCTGGAAGGAGTCCCTTTACCCTCGGGCAGGGGTCTGACTGTCTACGTCTCACCTTCCCCATACCCGCTCCGGTGAGATTGGGTATTGTTGTTGTTGTTGTTGTTTGTGCACAGTGTTCATACATACTTTTTCATTCTTTAAGTTATATTGGAACCATTATTGAACTAGGAATTGATGTTGGTCACAATGGACTACTATTTTCTCACATTTGCGCAATATTATAAAATCTAAAATGATATTTCTTTGTTGGTCAACCTGTGTGATCTTTTGTATTTCCACCACCGACCTTGGTATTCAACTGGCTCAGATATTAGTAACAATTAGTGATGCAAAAGTAGCATGTAGAAAAATTGATTAGTAGTATATAGAAAGAAAGGAATGCCTCAATAGGTGTTATACCCACACATACACACATTCTTAAACCATCTGATGATATACATAAGATGTTACACTATATGATGCTTGTTTTTGTGTCTTTGCTGCTATGCATTAGTGCACTTGTCAATGGTGATAATGTTACATCGGGGATTAAAAAGGCCGTCAATGTGATAAATACAAGATCTTGTATCTACAAGGAAAGGCAAGCTTTTTATCTCTTTAAAGCAAACTTGGTAGACAGTTTTAACAGTCTAGTTGATTGGAGTAGCGAAGGCGAAAAGAGGGATTGTTGCAAATGGCAGGGTTTCCTCTGTGACAAGCTTACTGGTCAGGTCATCAGAATTGATCTTTCTCCCTTCGTTGGTTTGGCTGGTAAAATTAGTTCTTCATTACCGCTATTGCAGCAGTTACAATACCTTAATCTTATTGGAGCTGACTTTCAATCCAATCCTTTACCAAACTTTTTGGGTTCCCTTAGCAACTTACGAAATTTGGATATTTCTCGTGCCAATCTCAGTGGTCCTATTCCTCGTCATCTTGCAAGTCTGTCCAACTTGCTTCAACTTGATCTCAGTCATAATTTTTTGACAGGGTCTATTCCATTTTTCTTGGGAGGATTGACTTCTCTTACATATTTAGACCTATCAGGAAATCGATTAGTAGGTGTTATTCCACTGCCTTTTGATAATTGTTCATCCCTAGTCCAGTTGAATTTGTCATAAAATTTTCTTAATGGGTGGTGCCCAGCTTAACAGGATGTTCTTCCTTGAATAACTTGTCCCTTGGTCACAATTTTTTCAACGGAAGCATTCCTGACTTTAACGGGTTTTTGTCTTTGTTGTTTTTAGACCTCTCTAGTAATTAGTTAACTCGAAATTTACCAAATAGTGTGGGTCAACTTTCAAATCTTGAATATCTTGATGTTTCATCCAACTCCCTTACGGGTATAATATCTGACGTTCACTTTTTAAATCTCACCCATTTAACCTATTTGGACTTATCTTTCAATAATCTTGCTTTAGAACTTAGCTCCCTTGCGAGAATCCCTTTCCAATTAAGGAATATAAACCAATGGAGCATTAGTCCAATGGTTGGAGCACTTGTACTTGAGTCAATTGATCTAGGTTCAAGTCCCATCCTTGGCATTTGCTTCATATAGGTACCCACCTCCGTAAAACCTATGGGCACACTGGAGAGACTTTGTGGAATAAGAGCTCAGGGGTAAGGAGTCTTGGCTCGTGCTCACTCCAGTTGGTGCCCCACTAGGCCAGGAGAGTTGCCGGAGCTATTCCTTGTGGGGTGGACAATGGCTGGTGCCAAAAGGCACCCGGGGTCAGGGTGTTCCCGCCAATCTACACCTTTTTGTGGAATTAAGGAATATAAATTTGCAATCCTGCAAGTTGGGACCTACTTTCCCGGCGTGGCTCAAAACTCAAACAGGATTCACTCACATTGATACTTCCAGTGCTGGAATATCTGATAACATCCCGATGTGGTTAATTCTGGGACCTACCATTTGGATTAAAATATCTTAACCTATCTTCAAATAAATTAATGCTACCCAACATGAACGATACCCATGAATGGATTTGAGTAACAATCATCTCGTTGGTAGGGTACCGTCATTGCCTTCCAAACTGGCTGCTCTAAATCTCTCTGGAAACAAGTTTTCAGGCACACTTGCTTTCTTATGTGAAATTGATTCAGCTTTAACTTTTCTCGACCTCTCCAACAATTTATTTTCAGGGAGCCTGCCTGATTGTTGGTTAAAGTTCCAAAAAAGTTTAGTGCTTCTGAATTTATCAAATAACAATATTTCTGGGGGTATTCCTTCTTCTTTGGGATTCTTGTCTCACCTTGAGGCATTGTATATGCGAACGGATGCCTTAGTTGGTGAACTACCAATGTCACTAAGCAATTGTACAAGTCTTAGGTTTCTGGATCTCGGGGAAAATAAGTTATCTGGCATCATCCCAGAATGGGTAGGGGAAAAACTTACAGAGTTATATGTTCTTGTTTTACGCTCCAATAGATTCTATGGAAGTCTTTGATTCCTTGATCTGTCTAAGAATGAAATATCAGGAGACATTCCTGGGTGCTTTGGTAACTTCACAGCTATGGCTAAGAGAAGGTTTCAAGATATTCATTCTTATTCCTCTTACGTTGCAGATCTCTTTAGGCCAAACCGAAGTAAATTTTATACATTTCAACGTCCCAATTTTCAATGTTCTGAATATATTATATGCAATCATGATGAAAATGCCCTTTTCATTGACTATGCGTTGGTTGCATGGAAGGGAACATTACACAAATTTGGAAGAGGTCTATAGCTGCTGAATAGCATTGATCTTTCAGGCAAAAGTTATCTGGAAAACTTCCCTATGAGATCACTAGTCTTCTTGAGTTGGTCTCTTTGAATTTTTCGTTAAATAAACTTCATGGGGAAGTTCCAGACTAAATGGGTCGGTTGAAATCACTTCAAGCTCTTGACTTATCAAGAAATGAGTTGTCAAGGAATATCCCCTCGAGTTTGTCTGAGTTAACTTTCTTAAGTTTTATAGACCTCTCTAACAATAAATTCTCAGGAAGAATACCATCTGGTCCTCAACTCCAACTCTTCAATGTTTCCGTCTACAGTGGTAACCATCAACTCTGTGGACCCCCACTAACACCAAGATGTGGGCTTCCACCTGCTGCAACCTTTGCTGGGAAGGAAGATGATGTTAAAGATGGAGACGACTTTTGGAAAATCGTATTACACGGGTTTGGGTTCTGGATTTGCTGTTGGACTTTGGGGATTTTGTGGTGCCTTGTTTCTCAACAGATGGTGCAGATATTAATTTTTTGTTCTATTAAGTCACATGAAAGATTGGATATATGTAACAGTAGTGGTGTGTTTTCGGAAACTTGAAAAAGAAGTTTAGAAGGTAAATGTATTGAAATACTTATTATTACTTTTATTATCTAAGTCTAATATCTTGGTTGCACATTTGAGAAAGGCAGTTTTCATAGTAATTCCTGGTTGCAGTTTAAAAAATGTGTATCCCAATCTTACAATATAATTTAACTGAATTCCAATTCTATACATCTACCATGTGTTGTTTTAGCTTTCATGTTTTGAATAGGAAGGTTTTTACATGTCTCTACAGAATCACATGCATGGTGTTAGCTCACATATTAGTGTTTTAATGTTCTTATGTTTTTATGTTTTATTTATTTTTTTCCTTTTTGATGTATTCTCCATTCTTAAATATCGTTCAAGATATATTATTTCTCTTTTCGCCAAGAAAGAAGATATACAACATGTCATCTTCAGTGTTTAATTATTCATATAATCACCCATAATATGATCACTGTTGATACCTTTAAATTGGGTGAATGGACATGTTAATAACTTATTCTTAATAAGTAAATCAGAAGCTAAAAGAGCTGACAACATTGTTTGATGAAAAAAATATTTACAAACTTTTGTTACCTAAGGATCTAACCAACTAACTAATTACCAAAATGGATACTTCATTCACAAACTTCATGGTAATGATGCACCACAAAATGCAACTTCTGCATAGATAGCAAAGCATAAAACAATTAAATAACAAGTACCATGGCTTAATAGTATAAGTAACGTTTATGTTGGAAAATTTAGTGCACCTGTGGGATTAGTTCACACCTTGTAATGGGCTAGGAGGTACGGAGTGTACACCCATAAGGTCCATGAACACCCTGACTCTAATAGTGGTTTGTATTGAAAGTGCTTGGTGAAAGTACTGTTGTGGTTACCACTGATTATCGATTATCAGTGTTTCCATTGAAGCAGTACTTCCACTGGATCAGTGTTTCCACTGAAGTGGTGTTTCCACTGAAGTGGTGTCTCACTGAAGTAATGTTTACACTGAAGCAGTGGTGTTTCCACTGAAGCAGTGTAACCACTGATAGCACTATGAAAGTACTGCTAGTTGTATGAAAGTACTGCTAGTGTTAAGGTACTGCTTGTAACGGCTTTGACCTATTCAAGTGGCAGTTATAACTGCATTATGACCATGTTTAATTGGCCATGTAACCACTAACGGCTATAATGGGGATAATATGAGGCTATTAATGGGCCGATTAATACTCGTAATTCTATTGACTAGCCAAGAGTATTTCCTATAAATAGGAGATCTGTTTTATGCATGAAACACACAGAAAACACTAAATACTTATAAGCGAAAGGGTTATAGAATTGTGCCTAATTCTCTAACTGCATTTGGTCTTATCCCAAGTAGATATTCGTGATACCCAGGCATTAGGGTCGAATAGTTTACTTTGGAAAGTGATTACACGATTCCAAGTGATATTCGGTAACCACCAAGTGGTATCTGTTACTGCTGACCTTAGTTTTGTTTCTGCTGAACAGTTGAGCATTTCTGCTGAAGTTGATTATCTTACCCTGCTTTGGGACGAATAACCACCAACAATCAAAGTAAACTATTTTGTGATAATCAATGGCTGCTGATGCAATGAAACACATGGCTTCAAACTTTGCTAAGCTGGACAAGTTTGAAGGGGTGGATTTCAGGAGATGGCAGAAGAAGATGCATTTCTTGCTGTCAAGCATGAGTGTAGTCTATGTGCTGACTACTCCAATTCCTGATGATGGGGATGATGCTACGGTTGAGCAGATCAGGAGGAGGAGCAAGTGGGAGAATGATGACTACATATGCAGAGGTCTTATTCTGAATGGTATGTCTGATTCTTTGTTTGATATTTATCAGAACTTTGAATCTTCCAAAGAACTGTGGGATTCCTTGGATGCCAAATATATGGCTGAGGATGCATCAAGTAAGAAGTTCCTTGTTAGTAATTTCACAAATTACAAAATGACTGATTCAAGACCAGTTATGGAACAATACAATGAACTTCTTGGAATACTTGGAAGGTTTACACAACACCAAATGAACATGGATGAGGCTATCAAAGTCTCTTGTGTCATTGACAAACTCCCTCCTTCATGGAAAGATTTCAAGCATACCTTGAAACATATGAAGGAGGAGTTAACTCTTGTTGAGTTGGGCAGTCATCTACACATTGAGGAATCTCTCAAGGTGCAGGATAATGACAAGCCAAAGAGTGGCAATGCTGCTGGATCATCTGTTGTCAATATGGTGGAGCATAACAACTCCACCAGGTACAATGACAACAAAGGCAAACGCAAGTATCATGACAACACAAGGGCAAATCCTAACAAGAAGGCAACACCTACTTGTTGGAAATGTGGCAAGACTGGTCACATTAAAAGGGACTGCAAAGGTGTTAAAATTGGTGGTAAAGCCAATGGATCAGGCACTAATGGTTCAGGGAGTGGTGGTTCAACCAACTCACTGAAAGGTCAGAATATGTTTAATAAGTCTTTTCAGATTTATTATGTTACATATGTCTCTGAATCTTTTTATGTGCAGGATGATGATGTTGCGTGGTGGGTTGACTCTGGTGCACCAGTTCATGTGTGTAAAGATATAAGCTGGTTCAAGACTTATGAGTCACTGAATGATGGTTCTATTCTTCACATGGGAAATGAGTCAACAGCCTTGGTGCATGGTCGTGGTTGTGTAGATCTTATGTTTAGTTCAGGAAAGATTGTAACTTTGTTTGATGTTATTCATGTTCCTGATATCAGGAAGAACTTGGTTTCAAGTAGTATTTTGAATAATTATGGTTATAAACAAGTTATTGAGTCTGATAAATTTGTGCTTTCTAAGCATGGTGTTTTTATTGGTTTTGGTTATTTATGTAATCAAATGTTCAGGCTTAATGTTTCCACTGATAGTATGTCTGTTACCACTGACAATGTTATTTCAGCTTTTGTGTCTACTTTTGATCAGACTAATTCTATCCTCTGGCATGCAAGACTTGGTCATGTACATTATAAAAGGTTGCAAGATATGTCTAAGGATGAGTTGATCCCAGCCTTTGACATGGACACTGAAAAGTGTAAAACTTGCATGTTGACCAAGATTACCAAGAAACCCTTTCAGGGTGTTAGTCGTGAGACTAAGCTCCTGGAGCTTGTACACAGTGACCTGTGTGATTTGAATGCCACTCCTTCTTTGGGAAATAAGAAGTACTTTGTGACATTTATTGATGATGCTTCTAGATTTTGTTATGTCTATTTGTTACATACCAAGGATGAAGCATTAGATAAATTCAAAGTGTTTAAAACTGAAGTTGAATTACAACTTGGGTCTTTGATCAAAAGATTAAGGACTGATAGGGGAGGTGAGTACATGGATACTCTGTATTTTCAGTCTGTTGGAATAATCCATGAAACGACTGCCTCTTATACTCCTCAGCAAAATGGCATTTCTGAAAGGAAAAACAGGGTGCTGAAGGAGATGGTTAATTCCATGTTGTCCTATTCAGGACTGAGTCAAGGGTTCTGGGGTGAAGCTATGTTAACAGCTTGCTATTTATTAAATAGGGTTCCCAACAAAAGGAACAAGGTTACCCCTTATGAACTCTGGACTAAAAGGAAACCCAACCTGAACTATCTCAGGGTCTGGGGTTGTAGGGCTGTTGTAAGACTCCCTGATCCAAAGCAAAAGACTTTGGGTGAAAGAGGCATTGACTGCATCTTTGTTGGATATGCTGAGCATTCCAAGGCTTTTAGGTTCTATGTTATTGAACCTAATGAACATGTTTCAATTAACTCTATAATTGAATCAAGGGATGCAACTTTTGATGAGAATAGATTCACATCAGTCCCTAGACCAAGTCAGAGGATTCCTAATGGAACTCATGACACTGGTGTATCAGAGGTCCCTGATGATGAACCATCAGTGGTCCCTGATGAGGTTGTGGTTCAACAACCTGAACCTGTGCTCAGGAAGAGCAAAAGGGTCAGGATTCCAAAGTCATTTGGACCTGAGTTTCAACTATACTTAGTTGAAGGTACAAGGGATGAGGTCTCAGACCAATACTCCTATTGCTTCATTGTTGAGGATGATCCCAAGACATTTGAAGAAGCAATGAAGTCCCATGACATTGCTTTCTGGAAGGAAGCAATCAATAATGAGATGGATTCCATCATGGGCAACAACACTTGGGTGTTGGTTGATCTACCACCAGGTTGCAAACCTCTGGGTTGCAAATGGATTTTCAAAAGGAAAATGAAGGTAGATGGAACTATTGAAAAGTTCAAGGCTAGATTAGTTATTCAGGGCTTTAAACAAAAGTCAGGGATAGACTATTTTGATACTTATGCCCTGTGGCTCGTATCAGTACCATAAGACTGCTGATTGCTATGGCATCTATTCACAATCTGATTATTCATCAGATGGATGTGAAGACAGCTTTCTTGAATGGTGAATTGGAAGAGGAGGTTTATATGAACCAACCTCATGGCTTCATCTTGCCTGGAAATGAAAACAAGGTGTGTAAACTGATTAAGTCTCTTTATGGACTGAAGCAGGCACCTAAGCAATGGCATCAAAAATTTGATGAAGTGGTTTTGTCTAGTGGTTATGTTCTTAACCAAGCTGACAAATGTGTATATAGCAAATTTGATGAATCTGGTAAAGGAGTCATCATTTGTCTATATGTTGATGACATGTTGATCTTTGGCACTGACCAAAATCAGGTTGACCTGACAAAGGAATTTTTTTCATCAAGGTTCTCCATGAAGGACATGGGGGAGGCTGATGTTATCCTTGGTATAAGGATTAAACATGAAAGTAAAAGAATTTCTATCTCTCAGTCTCATTATATTGAGAAGGTACTGAGGAAATTCAATTACTTTGATTGTACTTCAGTGAGTACATCTATGGATACTTGTGAGAAGCTGATGCCTAATCATGGCAAGGCTGTATCTCAACTTGAGTATTCTAGGGTAATTGGCTGCCTGATGTATGCCATGACTTGTACAAGGCCTGATATTGGTTTTGCAGTGGGAAAATTGAGCAGGTATACTAGCAATCCTAGTGCTCATCACTGGCAAGCAGTTCAGAGGGTACTGAAGTATTTGAAGAGAACTATGGATTATAGTCTCTCATATACTGGTTACCCATCAGTGTTGGAAGGTTACACTGATGCAAGTTGGATCAGTAACACTGAAGACAATTCGTCTACCAGTGGCTGGGTATTCCTACTTGGTGGAGGTGCAATTTCTTGGGCATCCAAGAAACAAACTTGCATCACCAGTTCAACAATGGAATCTGAATTTGTGGCTCTAGCAGCTGCTGGTAAAAAAGCTGAATGGTTGAAAAACTTGCTTCTTGAGATTCCATTGTGACATAAACCTATAGCACCTATTTCTATCCGGTGTGATAGTGCAGCTACATTGGCTAAGGCTTATAGCCAGATGTACAAGGGTAAGTCTAGACACTTAGGTATCAGGCATAGCATGATTCGTGAGCTTATCATGAATGGGGTGGTATCTATAGAGTTTGTGAGATCTCAACAGAACTTAGCTGATCACTTGACGAAGGGTTTGGCTAGAGACTTGGTTATAAAGTCTGCTAAAGGGATGGGTTTAAGTCCAACTTAGTCACTGAATGCTAGGACACCCAACTCCCTCCTGAGGAAACTTAGGAGCTGAGTTCAATGTGGAAAGCTGAACATTCAGTGGACTGGAGCACATGTTTTATTTACATCCCAAGGTTGTGCTCAGAACCTGCTGAAATGAGGATGAAGTCTTTACTTCTTAATGGTTAATTTTCTTTGAAAAAGTGCTTGGCAGGAGCATGACTAAAGAGGAACCACCTATGTAAATGTTGAAGTTTTGCCGCTTCAGGAAGCTTTGGACTTTTAGCTTTTACAACATTTATGAATTTGGATATGGACACATGACTTGTATAGTGTCAGGAGCTTTTAAGTGTTTGAAAACTTGTGTGTAGTTATCTTCAGGTATTCAAATGGGTTGAACGGTTCAATTCTTAGAACACCCTGATTCTCGAATATTTGAACGTGTAATTACTAAGATGGAAATTCAATCCTCAGGACATTTTCATTTATGCACATGTTTTGCTTGATGTTTGTTTTTTCTTGCAAAGGAAGTGAACTAAATTTGGAAAGGATTGTTGGAAAATTTAGTGCACTTGTGGGATTAGTTCACACCTTGTAATGGGCTAGGAGGTACGGAGTGTACACCCATAAGGTCCATGAACACCCTGACTCTAATAGTGGTTTGTATTGAAAGTGCTTGGTGAAAGTACTGTTGTGGTTACCACTGATTATCAGTGTTTCCACTGAAGCAGTACTTCCACTGGATCAGTGTTTCCACTGAAGTGGTGTTTCCAATGAAGTGGTGTCTCACTGAAGTAATGTTTACACTGAAGCAGTGGTGTTTCCACTGAAGCAGTGTAACCACTGATAGCACTATGAAAGTACTGCTAGTTGTATGAAAGTACTGCTAGTGTTAAGGTACTGCTTGTAACGGCTTTGACTTATTCAAGTGGCAGTTATAACTGCATTATGACCATGTTTAATTGGTCATGTAACCACTAACGGCTATAATGGGGATAATTATGAGGCTATTAATGGGCCGATTAATACTCATAATTCTATTGACTAGCCAAGAGTATTTCCTATAAATAGGAGATCTGTTTTATGCATGAAACACACAGAAAACACTAAATACTTATAAGCGAAAGGGTTATAGAATTGTGCCTAATTCTCTAACTGCATTTGGTCTTATCCCAAGTAGATATTCGTGATACCCAGGCATTAAGGTTGAATAGTTTACTTTGGAAAGTGATTACACGATTCCAAGTGATATCCGGTAACCACCAAGTGGTATCTGTTACTGCTGACCTTAGTTTTGTTTCTGCTGAACAGTTGAGCATTTCTGCTGAAGTTGATTATCTTACCCTGCTTTGGGACGAATAACCACCAACAGTTTACCCGTTGTTTTAAGTTTGCTGATGAACAGCAGAGCCTACCTCTCCTTCTTGATACATGGCCTGGTAATTGTTGCGTTGGCGTCTTCTTTAATACCCAATGTAACATCTCACCATTAACAAATGAACCAATGCATAGACTAAAAGACAGAATAACAAGCATCTTATACATACTATAATAAATGGGAAACTAAGATCTTACTTGGGTATATGACAAGGTAATAACTGGTATTAGTTAAGTGGCTTGACTATATTGTTGTAAGAATGGTATGTGCATATATATACAACAAATACTTAAGTAGTTGTAGTTACTATTATCTGAATTCCACCAAAAAAGGTGTAGATTGGCGGGAACACCCTGACCCAGGGTGCCTTTTTGGTGCCGGCCATTGTCCACCCCACAAGGAATAGCTCCGGCAACTCTCCTGGCCTAGTGGGGCACCAACTGGAGTGAGCACAAGCCAAGACTCGGACCCATGAGCTCTTATTCCACAAAGTCTCTCTAGTATGCCCGTAGGTTTTACGGAGGTGAGTACCTATCTGAGCCAAAGGCCAAGGAAGAGACTCGAACACGGGTCTATTGACTCAAGCACGAGCGCTCTTACTATTGGATAACAATAAACTATATGTCGAATAAAATTGAGGTGATGTTTACATGTTTTTTGAAAGTGATTATCTGATCATGGTTCAGCTTCTACAAGTAGCAATATCAGTTTCTTGTGTTTAGGAAACCTAGCTGCTTATGCTTTTAATTATCTAGTTAGGGGTGAGCAACAGGTCAAACCCGAGCCGAACCAACCTAACCCGACCGGAAAACCAATTTTGAGGAAAACGTGAACCGAGAACCGAACCGAAGTTAACCTGGTGAAACCGAAACCATACCGAAGTTAACCTAGCGAAACCGAACCGATAGTTTAGCTGTATTTTTCTTGGTTTTGACCCGAACGGAACTGAGCAAAACCAAAACAGAAAACGATAATTATATAAAACCGAAAACCGAACCAAATAAGGTCGGTTCGGTTAGACCCAATTAGGCTCGGTGGCTTGATTTTCGGTTGATTTTACTCAGCCCTAATTTAGAGTATTTAATTTTGATTCTGGATTAAAAAAAAAGTACGAAAAAGAAGAGTAAGAACCAAACTTTAGATGACTTTCATCCTGTTTGACCAGTTTGGGTTTTCTACCCGATTAACCCGTTTACCTTTAAACTATCTTTCAATTAAAATTTTGACTTAATGACGTGTTAGAGATAAAGCAAAACCCAAAGTGACCCATACATAAGTAAATGGGTCGAAATGTTCATCTCAACTCAAAATTGTTGGCAGTTTTTTATTCTTCTGTTACACCACCCAAGTGTTTAAAGAAGCATAAAACTATCTTATCCCTTGTCTCAAATATTATTGTTTGCATTTTGCAGTCAAGACAAGCTATGGGGGTTAGACAAAAAACATCAGTATGAAGGTAAATGTGATTATGAAATATGAAACTGTTACTTACCTCCCACGAAATACGGGATGTTGCTGTTCTCTTGTCTTTTTCACGATCCAAAAGATCGCATATTCACACAAATCCTGTTTTTGTTCATGCACACTGGATGCAATTCTAAAGTTGATACGCTACGAAGGGCTCCATGACTTTTACAAAGGGATGAGCACAAAGATTGTACAAAGTGTTCTGGCTGCAGCCGTTTTGTTCATGGTAAAGGAAGAACTTGTGAATGGTGTTCGGTGGATGCTGTTGAAGGATGCAGCCAAAGTTGTGAAATCTAAATCTCCTTAGCCATATAGTAACACAAACCACCGTCTTCCATTTCCACACGAAATAACAGTAAAATGTTTGTACGAAAAGGAAACTGTGGGGGTAAGGATTAGTAATGAAGTGATGATAATTGGTTATATTTGAATTACAGTGTATTGTTTAGTGGAAAAGCTACAAGAGATTGTAAGGTGTTGGTGCAATATGTATAAACTTTCTTGATTCTTATTGTGAGGACTGAGGCGAATCCTGTATTAGCCCCCATGTTTCTTATCCTTCTCTATTTTGTCTCGTTTGATATAGTCTCTGTACAAAATTAGTATTTGAACCAGTATGCAATATCTCCTGTTCTTCGTTGTTAAACTATTACTAATAAATTATGTCGTAAGTAGTTATGTAAATTGACTTGTAAACAAATGCTTAACAACATGATGTAGTAGGTAGAAGGATCACATCTAGAAGAAGATTGTCATGCAACGTAGCAACATTCCTGAATATGGTAAACTCGGATGGACTGATTCATTTTCCCTGGACATGTCTTGTTCCAAGTTAAAAAGTTACTGTTTTGACACTCTTTCATCCTGGGTGATTCTTTTATTGCGTCAAACATATATGTCTACGTTGACATGCAAACTACTCATAATCAACTTGATTTAAAAGAGGTGAGCTACTCATGTAGAGTTTGTCTAGTTTGTGCTCTAAAATACTTGACTCGTGAGGGTACGCACGAACCTTATCAAACTTAGCTTAAATTCAATTTTTATAATCACTTAATTACCATTAACTGTATACAATAAAACTTGCACGAAATAAGTCTAGTCGACTTATCAAGCTTAAACTTTATGCATAAGTTCGACCAAGCTTGAGTTTTAGAAAAGAAGAGTCGAGTTTGAGCTTGCAACTAAAACTCAATTGAGCTCGAGTTGAGTTTATAAGGTCAAGTTTTGGTAGTCGAGTTGAGGTTAACTCAGTGGTCAATAACTCAGAAAAAACAATTTCGGTCTCTCGAGGAATAAAAGTGTACTAATTCAATAAATAAAGTCCGGTTTTGCCACTTTCGACGTAATTTCCTTCGGTTACTACTAAAATCTACTGAAATCAGCAAATGAACCCCCAAATTCCGAAATTCAGACGTTTGCTGGCATTTGATTGTTATTGTTTTCGAAAAAATTTCTATATGTTATTGACCCTTTGGCATTTGATTGTAAAATACCACACTTTCTGGACTAAATGCTGCTAGTGATCAACGTTTTCCTTATTGATGTTGTTTAGTTGTTTACAGGAAGAAGAAAAACACAAATAGTACTGCTGGATCATGGTCTTTACAAACTACATGACAATTCTATTAGTGTAATTTTGTGCCTCTCATCCTCAAAAGATGAGATGTGGGTCTTTGGTTATAGCTTTGGAAATTGTAACAGATATACTTGTGAGTTTTATTTATGAAGCAATTCATATTTCTGAACATGAAAAGGACCACCAGATGAAAGGAAAAGGACTGACAAATGACTTGTAGACTAAGATGAGTTTACTTTGAAAGTCTACGCTAGTAGACAACAACTTTTATTTTGTATCCCTACCTCCAATTTGAAGTCTTCTTAAACCCTCTTATACTTCAAAAAAGTTGGTCATAAGCAGTTATATTCCACAACCTGTCTTAGTTTCTTTACTGCATTGAGTTTACTTTGAAGTCTTCTTAAACCCTTGTATACTTCAAAGTTGTTGGTCCACAACTCACAAACAAACTCAGTTACATCCCAAGACTTAAAAGAGCCACCAGATGAAAGGATTGCCAAATGACTTCTAGACCAAGATGAGTTTACTTTCCAAATTGAAGTCTTCTTAACCCCTAGTATACTTCAAATTGTTGGTCCACAAACTCACAAAGAGTTACATCCCAATCAATCTTTCTTAGACTTTTCTTCACTGCATTAGTGCATTGAGATTGATAAACAATTAATATATCACAACCAGACTTACGTAGAGGTTTCTTCCATCATTCAAGTAATTACCCTTTCATAAAATGCAAGCATAGCATTTAAAAGGTTTTGAGCTCATCTTAATTTTATGTGTATGAGCTTGAACTTGAATTTGAATTTGAAGTGTAGATCTAAGTCCACCTTGCGTTATATAACCTACCAATCAAGTGGTTGTGAGTTTAAGTTGCAGCCGGAACAAGAATGAGCGGTGTTTGAGTCTATAAGTGTAATAAAGGTTTGTGACCAATTCAACTAAATTGTAGGAGAGAGCAATAGTGACCTACTAACCTTAACTTGATTGAAGCCCTTCAATAGATTCTTGTTTATTCTTACTAGATCAAAAAACTTGTAAATACCCGGCCTTAGAGTTATAGATATACATAAGTTTATGGCATGGTTAGTCTAAGATGTCTACGTATAAAACATAGAAGGAACATTAACGCTAAGACCCACAACATTAATAAACTAGTAAACCCCATCCATTTGCAAATATTTGTTTGTGAAGTATCAATAATTTTTAAGTGTAATATTAAAATCCTAATCAAATTAAATTGAAAATTTGCCAAAGAGAGAAGGATATTTTTTAATGACAACTTGAAATTGAAAATTTTGCACAATAAAAGAAAATGAAAATTATTGGTCTAGATTCAACTCTTATAGGTTCACAAACGCAAGTTGGTTATTTTAAATGATAAATACCCAAAATTTGTTTGAAAGTTAGAGAAACTCAAAATCTTTTTGAAAGTCTTTGGTTGAAAAACGTAAAAGCATTACGTAAGGTTTTACATTATTATAATAGTTTTTATTAGAAAAGTTGTTAGTTTATATATATACTAGTTATAAACTTATAATACCCGTGCATGCACGGGGTTTTGACAAAAAAAAAATTCGGTACTAATACTGAATATGATGTCTTTAAAGGTAATTGCATATAATTATATATTTATAAGTTTCGTGCACGCACGAAGTTTACACATAAATCAAATTTTTTTTAAACATTTTAGTTCAGTATATACACATATAAGAATTTACCCATAAAAATTGTGATATAAGTACAACTAATACTTATGCACAAGTTTTTCATTATGCATTTATCTCTCCATTAGAATTTGGTAAAATATTTGTTAGGTAACTCAAGATTTAGTTTTCTTTAGCTGACAAAGATGTTGATGTTGTTATTTAAATTTCATCACTGATATTCTGTTGTACACATGATGCAAATTTAATAGCACATAATGAGCGTTGATAAAGTTAAAATATACTCTTTAAAGTTTTTTAAAAGTGTTTTTCTAGATACTCTTATATGAATAAATAAGAATTACATGAGTCATTGTTATAAATACAATCGTTTATATTTATTTTTATATTAAAGTAACCCGTGCTTACAATTTGATAATTATATTCATGTTTTCAGTAATTTAGCCGTATTGAAAATGTAAACTTGTGTCTACATAGATTAAACTTGTAAAAATGAAATAAATGAGTCTTTATTAAACGTATATAGTAAAAAAAATTGATACTTATAATCTTATGCAAATTTATATGTTGTATTTTAAAACAACATATACATTGTATTTTTTTATAATATAAAGTATAAAGGGTATAAAGTATAAGGGGGTATTTGTTTATAATCTAAAGTTATTAAAAAAATGGCGGCTTATAATATTACACTTAAATCTATATAATTTTTGAAATTTCAACCACTAAAGTTTTTGATTCACAAATTTGACACCTACATTTTTATGTGTTTTTTTTATCAACCAAATTTCTCCACCAAATTTATTAATGTTTGACCAAAATCAATTTAATTTTGACTTTTATTAGCCAATCACATCACACGATTTTGCTTACATGGTGAAATCGAGCTCTCCTATTGGCCCAATTGTTTTTTCAATAAGAATGAATTTATAAAATTACTCCGAAATGATTTAATTCCTTTATTATATAAAAGATTTTATGTCATTTAAAATTTTGGATTGCAACTAAAAAGTTTAAAATAAATCTTAAATTTCAATGGTTTTTTAAAGTGACGATTTTATACGAATTTAATTTAACAAATATAATTGTCTATATATATTATAATCACGTGTCTCAACTTAATAACACATGCTCATCTTAATATTAATAACTCATACGTTTAAGAAGCTTTTATGTAGCCACCCGTACTTTTTAAGTCCTTATTTAATTATGTATTTTTACTTATTATTATAATAATTCTAAGTAAACTTACTTTTTAAGTCATAATTTAGTTATTTACTTTTACTTATTATTATTATTATTATTGTTTTATACATTTTATTTTCCTTATATACATATTTTATATGTATATTGCTATTTTATCATTTTTACGTAAACTTTGTATCTTTTACGTTTTACGCGTCTATAACTTACATCTTTAAGTTTTAACGACGTTTAAATAGTCCGATAGACTTATATCTCATCTTAAATACTAAGATAGGGTATGTTGATAAGTTCTAACATTTTTATAAGTATTGGATTTTATTGTTACCCGGTTTTAAGTTTCGCGTCTTAAAAACTTTACGTTTGTAATTATCGGGATCAAACTATACCCTCTAATCACTAAACTAATAAATAAACACAAGATTTCTACAAATTTGACACCACATTATCACCTATGCCATGACTAACATGCAAACATCACACATGTCCCTTTGTTAGATAAACTAGCTAAGTTATTAGTAAGAAATATTTAGGTATTACTTCATTCTATCCTAAACACTTAAACATTTCTAGTAAGCTCTCTTTTTTCTCTCTATAGCAACGAACCAAACACACCCTAAATACATCATTTGATCTTGATCTTGCTAGTTTCTTGTGATCTACTTGAAGATTAGTGGTTTCTGCTTGAATCTTTAGCTTATTTCCTCCAAAAATCACCATCAAACAACCGTCAAACAATTTGAGGCAACCATGCTTGCATTCAAGAGTTTTAGCGAACCTGACCATACTTGGTTAAGTAAGATACCACCAACCCATTGGTCAAGGTCACGTTTTTTAGGTACTAAATCTTTGTCTAACTGTACATCTTTTGTGTTTCAACATTGTTGTTAGTATTACTAAAATATCTTTTATACTTGTATAGGGATAGTTCATTCTGATGTGTTACTTAATAACATGGGAGAAGTGTTAAATGGGAAACTAGTGGGAGGTAGGCACCAACCCATCATTACTGCTTTAGAATACATTAGAGAATATTGTATGCAAAGAATAGTCAATGTTGTTAATGTAATTGACAATAGTCCCGGACCATTAACACCAAAGGTAACACACATGTTAGACTTGAATAAAAAAAGAGGCTTATAAGTATAGTTTGTTACACCTTGAAGGCGATAAGTATCAGGTAAGTGGATGTAGAGATAAGTGTGATGTGAATGTTGAAACTAGAGCTTGTACTTGTAGAAGAGATTACATGTATGCCATGTAAACATGATGTTGCTTCCAATTGGTTATGGCCTTCAATGGAATGCAAGAATGTATAGTAGAATCATGGGTTCATCCATGTTACTTGCTTAAGACTTGGCAGGAAACTTACAAATACAGCATCCAACCCATAAATGGTTATCAACATTGGGAAAACTCAAATGTGCCCAGAAGCATTCTTCCTCCTAAACATCATAAACCAAAGGATATGCCAAGGAATAAAAGAACTATGGAAACTACTACTAAAAATGTTCCATAGTTACATCAAAGAAGAATACAAAGGTTAAAGGTAACAAGTTTTACATTGAGGTTGTTCATTTACTAAACTGTGACAACTTTACGGTTTACAGTTTTGCAGTTTAGTAGGATAGCCGAATGTTCCATCAAAGAAGAATACAAAGGTTAAAGGTAACAAGTTTTAAGAAAAAAGCTCAATGTCAAACTGATACTCAATCTCAAAGTCATGTGCAAGAAACTGGTGGTCAGTCTGGAAGTCATGTTCAAGCAACTGTGGTCCAATCTCAATATGAAAGTCAAGGTGGTGTTGCTTCTGGTGTGACTTCAAAACCACTTTGTTCTAGGAAGAAGATTATAGCAGCAAAAATGGCCTCACCACAAGAACATATGGGTTAAGTATTTCAAAGACAATGTTTTTCATCTAATATGTAATTCCTAGACAATATTTGCTCTATTTAAACAATGCGTGCTTATGTACTTTGTAGACTAAATTTTTTTATGCATTTGGAAATATATCCATTTGCATTCTCTATGAAATAATATCATGTTAGTCTATGGGATAATGAGTTTTAAATGTATCCATTTGCCACTTTACCCGTTTCTACAGAGTATTCCAAATTCATAGTCATAATAACTGTTGACCTTTACAAAGTCAATTAATGTCATTACACATGAAAATTGACTATTGAATAGTCAAATGCTAGCTTGAGTTGATATGAAATTCCTTGACTTTCATTACCAAACCAATTAGTATATCCTCTTCTAACCTTTTGTTGTACATTTCTACTTGCTTCTAAACCTGTTACAATTCTACTTTATACTAAACCTAATGCACTATATGTTGCAAAATTAACGCCACCAACTGTTTTTCCCATTCTTTGTTGTGGATAAACTAAACCTGGAATATTTGAACCCCTAACACCCCCAACAGCATGTGCAGGCCCCCTAACAACACTTGCAAGACCTCTAACACCCCTAACAACACTTGCAGACCCCTCAAAAGCATTAGCAAACCCCTCAAAAGCACTTGGATACATATTAAGCATGTATAATAATCATGTATAATAAGCATATAATAAGCAAGTATAATAATAATGTATAATAAGCATGTATAATAACTCCAAAGGTTAGATATACTGACTGAAGATCAAAAATATTTCTCAAAAAAAGAGCAATGAAGAATAGAAAATGGATGAACAACACTAGAACAAGTTTATGTTCATACTCGAAAGTGGTGTTTGTTCATTCATTTTTGATACTTCATCCATCTTTGATACTTAGATATGTGTTACTTGGATATGTGTTTAGACTTGGATAATGTTAGTCTATTTTGACAAAGAGTAATGAAGAATAAAAAATGGATGAACAACACCAGAGCAAGTTTATGTTCATACTCGAAAGTGGTGTCCGTTCATCCATCTTTTATACTTCATCCATCTTTGATTTGGATCATGTTATCTGTTTTTTGACTTGGATCATGTTACTTGGATATGTGTTTTGACTTGAATTATGTTAGTCTATTTTGACAAACAGCGATGAAGAATCAAAGATTGATGAACAACACTAGAGCAAGTTTATGTTCATACTTGAAAGTGGTTTCTGTTCATCCATCTCTAATACTTCATCCATCTTTGATACTTGGATCTGTGTTTTGACTTTGATCATTTTACTTGGATATGTTTTGAATTGGATAATGTTAGTCTAGTTACTAATGTATGTAAATGTGTTTTTTGGCAAGGACCGATTAGTAAACCAATAAAGGTAGTACAGTACAAGTACAAAACCATAAAAGGAATATAAAATAAATATTGTACAAGGACAAAACTAGATCAACTAAAGAGTTTTTAATAGTCAACCAAAACTAAGACTTCCTTCAAAGCCTTACCAATTACATACAATCTAGAACCAGTCCAAAACACAAAAAACCGTGAGTTTCTAAACCCACTAAATAAACCATAGAAAAATGAAGATGATCACTATCCAAGAGTAAACACAAAAGTTCCTCAAACGAAAAACTTTCTCCTTCTCAAGAAGGAGATCAACTAGGAATGCTTGGTGAGCAGCCTCTTGCTCGTTAGCCAAGTTGGCCGAGTTGACAGCTAACTATGTCTGAGCAATGAGGTCAGTTTGGCATTGTTGTAATGCCGCCTTATGCCGGTGGATGTTTCTCTGCAAGTAGCTAATCACGTCCCTTTCTCTCCTTGACACGGATGGATCGTACCACCCAATGAATGGACATGTAGATCCCTCAAAGCGAAAATCAAAATTTAGCATCTCTTTGAAGCTTAAACTCATAACTTGAAAATTAAAGTTTAATAAACTAAAACTACCATTACACTTAAACCACAAACAAATCATTTTAACTAATAAACACCACCATTAAACTTTATAACGAACAAATAAAGTGTCAAAACCTATCTTGGGCCGGCATAGAACCGCTTTTCGGGGTTCATGTTGTTCCAACATATCCTCACCACAGCTCGCCTATGGCAACCAAAATGAACCATTATTCAGATTTGATGGAAAGATTAATAAAAAGATAAGATTTTATGAGAGAGAGGAGAGTTTAGGGATGAGTGGTGAAAAATGTTACCTATTAATAGCCGATATATTGTAGCAATGTCAGATGCCGCGTTGTACTTTCTTTTATTATTTATAAAAAATACAAAATGACGATAATGCCCTCAAATTAAAAACAAAAGCAAACGGAAAGAAACATTGTTGACCGACGAAAAACGGGTCAAGAGACTCATTTGATGTCAAAACTTGGAAAAAGGGACCCCCAATGACTACACTGACAAGGTAGGACTCCAGATGATGTTTTCCAACAAGTTAGAGACGAACGGTGTATTTTATTCTTAATTTAATAAATATAATTGTCTATATATGTTATAATCACGTGTATACACTCAATAACATGCTTAAGCTTAATAAATATAACCGTATGTTTAGGAAGATTTTAATATTACGATCAATTTAGTAAAAATAATAATGATAAAAATAATAATAAATATAGTTATATATAAGTTTAACGTACATGTGCTATTTGTAAATTATTTTTTCTTTTTAAAAAATTTGTGAAAATTGATAATGTTACAATTGAGTCCATAAATTTGGGTTTAGGATTAATGCATTTTCAAAAGTGAAAGGTCTATTGTAAATTGTACGTATTAAACAATCAAAATATAACGTTGTTTAGCTTTAAATCCAGAATTTGGAAAAAGGAGATCGAAAGCCATACTTACTTTTGTGAGGAATTTTCAAATGCTTACTCTTATTTTGGTGCTTACCAAGGGACAAATCCCCACCATCCATATAGTTTGATCTAATGGTGGGGATAAACTTAAGATTTAATATGAAAACCTAAGTCCATGTTTTTTTTTATCCTTTTTCTTGGTCTTTTTGTTACTCTTATTATTATTATTTTTTTGTGACGTTTTTTTTGTGACTTTTTTTTTGAATTCACGTTACTATTTAAAATTCATGGTGTTTTTTTTTTTTTTTTGAATTCACGTTACTATTTAAAATTCATGTCTTTTTTTTTCCTTTTTTTTTTTTTTTTTTTTTTTTTTTTTTTTTTTTTTTGGAATTGACGTTTTTTTAGTTCACGTTTTTTTCATTCTTTTTTTTTTAATTTTAAATTCACCTTTTTTTATTCAAGTTTTTTTTTTTTTTTTTTTTTTTTCGTTCGTGTTCATATGTTTTCGTAATTTTTTTACGTTTTCGTCTGATTTCATCCGTTTTCGTACGTTTACATCCGTTTTCTGACGTTTCCGTCCGTTTTCATACGTTTATATACATTTTCGTATGTTTTTAGACCTTTTTTTCCGTTTTCATACGTTTTGTCCGTTTTTAGACATTTTCATCTGTTTTCAGACGTTTTCGTCTGTTTTCTTACGTTTTCGCCCGTTTACATCCGTTTTCATACGTTTTCGTCCATTTTCTTACGTTTTCGTTCGTTTTCGTCCGTTTTCTTTCGTTTTCATCCATTTTTCATACGTTTTTAGATGTGCTTTTACGCTTTCATACATTTTCGTCTGTTTTCGTCCGTTTTCTTACGTTTTCGGCCATTTTCATACGTTTTTGTCTTTTTTTTAGGTTTTCATGTATTTTCGTCCGTTTTTAGACGTTTTTGTCTGTATTTTTACGTTTTCATGTATTTTCGTCCGTTTTTATACGTTTTCGTCCATTTTCAGACGCTTTTCATACGTTGTCATCCGTTTTTTTACGTTTTCATCCATTTTTAGATGTTTTCGTCTGTTTTCAGACGTTTTATACGTTTTCGTCTGTTTTCATACATTTTCTTCCGTTTTTATTCCTTTTTGTCTTTTTTATACGTTTTGTTCGTTTTCAGACGTTTTTGTTGTCCGTTTTCAGACGGTTTCATTTTGATATTTGTAAGTGACACTTATTTATCTTTTGTGCTATAACACTGTAAGGAAGATGAAAAGTATTACATTCTTCATCATGTATGTGTTATCAGTTATGATACTCAACTAAGAATGTGATGGTTGTGTTTTTGAAAACATTTAGGAAGATTTTTGTATTTTATGATATTATGAAATATTATAAAAGTTGTTCAACTGAAAACAAGAGATGTTATGATATTTTTGTTAGACTTGTGGTGGATTTTTCTATTTAATGGATACATTGTGCATGTTTCGATATGTTTTATAGCGGGATTTAAAAATATCTATGCTTGAATCAGCAAACTAAATAAGCTATGGTTGAAGATAGCACACATCTTTATAAACAAATTGAGGAAGCTCAAACACTTGTGATATCACAGGTGATATCACCTCACTTGTGATATCACACGTGATATCATGTGTGATAACACCGTTGATATCACCTGTGATATCATGTGTGATATTACCGGTGATAGCATGTGTGATATCATAGTTTATATCACTTGTGATATCACCAATGATATCACCTGTGATATCATGTGATATCACCTGTGAGGTGATATCACCTGTGATATCTTGTGTGATATCACAGGTGTTTGAGCTTACTCAATTTGTTTATAAAGTTGTGTGCTTTCTTCAACCATAACTTCTTTAGTTTGCAGATTCAACTATAGATTTTTAAATTCCGCTATAAAACCTATCAAAACATGCACAATGTATTCATTAAATAGAAAAAGCCACCACAAGTCTAACAAAAGTTTCATAACATCTTTTGTTTTCAGTTAAACACATTTTCTAATATTTCATATTATCATAAAACACAAAAATCTTCCTAAATATTTTCAAAAACACAAATAAAAAAAATGAACAGAATCATCACAGTAATATAATAAGTGATGTTTATTATCAATTTTTTCATATATACTTGGTAAAATACTAAATTCTTATCACATTTGGTATAAATTTAATATATCACATTATTAGTTGAGTATCACAACTGATAACACATATATGATGAATAGTGTAATACTCTTCATCTTTCTTACAGTGTTATATCACAAGAGATAAATAAGTGTCACTTAAAAATATCAAAATGAATAAAAAGGAAGCAAACTATGAAAATAGAGACTTGACATATTCTCAAAATCAAACAAGTGTTGCATTAAATTAGCATTTTTTGAACAAAATAAGAATTCACCTAAAGAGACTTTAACCCTTTTATTTCTACTAAGAGTATAATACATTGATTGCATTAACAAAATATGCGCTTGTCAATTGCGATGAAAGGAACAAAAACTATCTTGTAACTGAAAATTATAAAAATATTAGAAAACACATAGGTGATAATATATAAAAATATACAGAGCAATGAAATATCTCAGGTGATATTAAAGGTTAAAAAACATACATGTTTGTTTATGAAATATCACAAGTGATATTAGACATTAACTTTTTTATAATAAAATATCACAATTGATATTAGACATGTAACATAATAAAGTTTAATAATAAGCTTGAAAACATATGAAAATAGACGAAAACGTATAAAAACTGCAAAAAACGAACGAAAACGTATGAAAACGAACAAAAATGTATAAAAACGAATGAAAAGCATATAAAAACGTATCAAAACGGAAAAAAAGCGTCTGACAACGGACGAAAACGTATAAAAACGGAGGAAAATGGACGAAAACAGATGAAAATGTCTAAAAACGGACGAAAGCGTCTAAAAATGGACGAAAACGTAAAAAAATGGACGAAAGCGTATATAAATATAAACCTATGAAAAACGATGAAAATGTAAGAAAACGAACAAAAACGTAAGAAAACAGACAAAAACGTAAGAAAACAGACGAAAAGGTATGAAAACGAACAAAAACGTAAGAAAACGGACGAAAACGAACGAAAACATAGGAAAACGGACGAAAATGTAAGAAAATAGGCGAAAACGTAAGAAAACGGACAAAAACGTAAGAAAACGGACGAAACATATGAAAACGGACGGAAACGTATGAAAACGGACGAAAACGGACGAAAACATAAGAAAATGGACAAAAACGTAAGAAAACAGAAGAAAAGGTAAGAAAACATAAGAAAACGAACGGAAAATGTAAGAAAACAGACGAAAACGTAAGAAAAAGGATGAAAACGGACTAAAACGTATGAAAACGGACAAAAACGTATGTAAACGGACGAAAATGTATGAAAACGGACAAAAACGTAAGAAAACGGACGAAAATGTAAGAAAACGGACCAAAACGTAAGAAAACAGATGAAAACGTAACAAGACTGACGAAAACGTAACAAAACGGACGAAAACGAATGAAAACGGACGAAAACGTAAGAAAACAGATGAAAACGTAAGAAAACAGACGAAAACGTATAAAAAGCGGAAAAACCGGACAAAAACGTATGAAAACTGACGAAAACGAAAACGAAAAAAAAAAACAAAAAAAAAACAAAAAAAACAAAAAAACGTGAAATTAAAAAAAGTGATTAAAAAAATTACAAATAATGAGAAAATAAATAAGAAAGATAAAAAGACAAAAAAAAAAGACAAGAAAAAAACATGGACTTAGGTTTAGACATATTAAATCTTAGGTTAATCCCCACCATTAGGTCAAACTAGATGGAAGGTGAGGATTTATCCCTTAGTATGCAATGATTTTTGAGTATGCAAAATAAAGTGCCTCTACTTTTGTTTATTTAATAAAATTAACATGACAAAAAAATATGTTTGGCAATAACTAATTCAATTTTGACTTTCATTGACTAATATATATGCTCATTGTTGAGAAATAGGCGAAATTGAGCTCTTCTATTGTTTAGATCTAACCTTCGTTTCAATGAATCATCCAAAAATCGTTTTCCTTTAGTGTTTAAAGATTATTGTGGACCACATAATTTTCTTTGAAATTTTATTTTCTATAGCAATCAAAAGCTATAATTTTGCACTAGACGAGTAACCATGCATAGCAACGGGATTTTATAGCGACAAATCGTTTAGTGATAAAAAAAGTTTATCGTTTATAAACGAAAAATAACAATAGTTTGAAGATTTGGGAATTAAACATAATGTTTTGAAACCCGGTTCGACCCGCTGGTGGTTCAACCGGTTGAACTGTTCCGGTCAAAAAACGGGTGGATTTAAACCGGGTCAACCCGCCGGGTTGGGTCGAAAACGGGTCAAATTAAACCAGGTCAACCCACGGGCTTGAAGCGTCCCGGGTCAACCTTTTTTTCGATGTGTATTAATAGTTTCCATTTGAAATAATTTTTTTTCAACATTTCATTTTTTAATTTCGCTTTTCACTTTTCACTTTATGGTTTTTCCTTTATATATAGATAACAAGGTACTCGCGCGTTCTGGCAGCGGGTACCATGTAACGATTAACCAGAGAAATAGACCTCGATGAAGCCTGATTCACCAGTTTGTATTGGTTTTAACAGGTCCTCTCTGATTCGTTTTCGGATGGCTTTGTGTATCTTATTAATGTGTATAATAACATGTACTTTTTATTTTAGGGTGTTTTAAAAATAATATTAATAAGTGTCTTTAATTATTTTATATTTTGAATTATGTTGTGCTTGTTTAAATTGTACATTATGGAAATTTTATTTTAGTTTATATTAAAGAGTGTTTTAATTCGTTGTATTTAATTTGGTTGTATGATGTTAATAAATCATTGTACTTTTAAATAGTGAATTGTTTTAATATAAGTATTAATTACACTATACATTTCTATTACCTTTGACCATTTTTAATTTTTAACATTTCATCATTATTCGATAAGAAATTAAAATTGAGAGTTATAGGCTTATTTTCACCATTTTATAACCCAAATGATACGTTTATAAATGATTCTAGACCAGATACATATTCCTATCATGTACTTGTAACAACAGTGTAAGCATATATATATATATATGCGTGTAGCAGGTATGAATATTTATAGCAATTTAAATAAAAAACACTATGGGTTATTCAATATTGTTCAGTATTTGTTTCCTTTTCTTTATTTTCACCTCTTTTGCTCCTACAGCTTCTTTAAATAATGAAAATCATAAATGCTCTGAAAAAGAGAGTGAAGCTTTGCTTCTCTTTAAACAAAACCTCCTTTCCTCCATCAATTACCCAAACGATCACTGTTTAGGTTATCATCATCGATTAATGATGAGCTGGAACACAAGTACGGATTGTTGTAAATGGGATGGTGTTAGTTGCGACGACTCCACCGGTGACGTCATCCGTCTCCATCTCAGTTGCGCAATGCTACAAGGTACAATTCATCCTGACAGCTCCCTCATCAACCTCACGCACCTTACTGATCTTAATTTATCAGGTAACAATTTTAATGGGACATTGCCATCTTGGCTGTTTACTTTCCCCTCTTTAGAATATCTTGATCTAAGTTATAACATGTTTAGTGGAAAGGTACCCTCGG
Organism: Chrysanthemum seticuspe; assembly: GCA_019973895.1. Lineage (NCBI taxonomy): Eukaryota > Viridiplantae > Streptophyta > Magnoliopsida > Asterales > Asteraceae > Chrysanthemum > Chrysanthemum seticuspe. The sequence goes on along the minus strand of BPTQ01000002.1, from coordinate 255,330,372 downwards.
ACATCTCAATTAACCTCCCACACCAGCTTACTCATCTTGATTTATCAGGTAACAAACTTAATGGGACATTACCATCTTGGCTGTTTACTTCCCCCTCTTTACAATATCTCTTTTTAGATAATAACATGTTCAGTGGAAATGTTCCTTTTGAGTCATTTGCTCTTCCATCATTAAAATACTTATACCTCAATAACAATCAGTTAGGTGGCCAAATTGATGTGCAAACATTTCCACAACTCACCAACCTCATTGAACTGTTCCTTTCATATAATAATTTTAGTGGTGAATTGGAGTTGGATACATTGTTATCAACCCTCACAAACCTTGAATCTCTCTATCTCTCATACAACGGTTTCTCTGTTACAACAAAGAATACCAATCATTATGTCAACCCTGGTTTTAGAGATTTATCTTTGGCCTCTTGCAAACTAAAGGTGTTTCCGAATTCATTTCGAGCCATGAAACAACTTGAATCGTTAGATCTCTCTAGCAACGATATCCATGGCCAAATTCCTCACTGGGCAGGGGAGATAGGAGGTACTCGTGGGTTGGGATATGTAAATCTGTCACATAACTTCATAACAGGCTTGCCACAATTTCAATGGTATGGACTATCTGACCTTTACTTGCAGTCCAACTTGATTGAGGGGCCATTCCCTCCATCAATTTGCAACATGAGCAACCTAATGTATTTGGATATGTCCAATAATAGCTTTGGTGGATTGATTCCACAATGTTTTGGAAATATCACCTCATCTCTTAGAATGATAGATATGGGGAATAATAGCTTTCAAGGAACAATTCCAAAAGTATACGGCGATTGTGGAAGTTTAGAAGGGCTTATTTTGAATGGAAATCAATTAAGAGGAGAGGTGCCGATTTCCTTTTCCAAATGTCAATCCTTGAAAGTAGTTGATTTCGGAAAAAACCATTTGAATGGTACATTTCCTGGTTGGTTAGGAGTTTTTCCCAATTTGCAGGTTCTTGTCCTCAAATCAAACAACTTTCATGGACAAATTCAACCCTCTGCAACTGTTGATTCTCCCTTTCCAAGTCTTCGAGTTCTTGACTTATCTCATAATCGGTTTGTAGGTCAACTCCCTGTAAAATATTTTCAAAATTTCAATTCCATGAAGAATGTGGTGAAAAACAGCACAACACCAGAATATTTGTCCATGGGTGGAATTTATTACTCATTCGTTGTTGCGGTGAAAGGGGTGGATCGAAATATTCCAAGGCTTTTTGTTGGCCTAACTCTTATTGATTTATCAAACAATTATTTTGAAAGTGGGATACCAGAAATAATCGGAAATTTGAGTTCTTTGAAAGTGCTAAACTTGTCCCACAATAGCCTTAATGGTCGAATGCCAAACTCTCTTGGTAAGCTATCAGAGATTGAATCATTAGACCTTTCTTGGAACCAACTCATAGGAAATATCCCTCAAAGCCTTGCAGGAATCAAGGGCCTTGAAGTCTTAAATCTATCACAAAACCATCTCGTGGGGCGTATTCCAGAAGGAACACAGTTCAACACATTTCAAGAGAACTCATTTGCAGGGAATTTGGGACTCTGTGGGTTTCCACTGCCCAAACAGTGCAGTGAGAATGCACACAATCCACAGCTTGAAGCAGAAGAATATCATGAGGAAAGTGGATTTACGTGGGAAGTGGTGATATTGGGATACGGATGTGGGACTCTACTTGGATTGGTGATGGGTTCGTACATGTTGTCAACAAGAAAAGTGAAATGGTTCAATGCAATTGCTGATGCAGTAGAGAGTTTGGTCTTGAAGAAGAGGAAGAGAAGACATGTTTACATCGGGAAATGACGCTAGATGATGAAAGGTATGCTTTTTCGCATGATTTCTTATTTCATCAATTTTTTCAAAATGTCTTACCCTATGAATTCTCTTGGTCTTAAAAAAATTATTATGCAGGTAAAGGAGTTTAAGGAGGGCTGGGACCTTCTGAATTATGCAGTGGAGATATATCCGTAACAGGGTATACAGTGCATTTTTTCAAAATATCTTACACTATATAGCACAGTTTCTGACCTATCAAACGACCTAAGTTGTATATGGTCATTAATAATATTAGAAAAAGCCAAGTTTCACGGTTTGTGATGCAAATTGTTTAAGACATTGTCCTAGGCTGTGAAGATATATCCGTAACAGGATATACAGTGTATCAAAAACCTTAGAAGGGGCACAAGATGACTGAGGCAATGACAATAAAACTAGCGGTCTCAAAATGGCGGGATGGGTCAGGTAATGGGTCAAAATAAGTTTGGGTCACACATTGAACCGTTACTTTTTACCAATTCCCCCTCTCTCCCCTTTTTTGGATTACTAAATTCAATTTCAGAATATAATATTTGATATATGCCTATTTCTAAAACCAAATGTGACAAACAGGTGTGGAAAATGAAGTTATAGCCAATTTTGTTTATTACTAATTTGGTATAAACTTAACCCGAAAAGCCTAATGTTTTACCCTTAGGTAATCGTGTATTTGTGTGGCTGAACCTTCAATATAATTTTTCATGTTTCTACATTTTGATGGTCATACGCCCATTTATATTTCAGCAAGAATACGTTTCACCAAAACTATAAGTTCACAAGACAAGGATCATTCTTTGCGGCAAATTTTATGTTTAAAACTGATAAAACTGCCTACTCTTTGATATGTTTTTGTTTCGTTTGTATTACCTAGATTGGAAGTAGTAGTAGACAATATTTGAATCTGACATTAACGAGGCTGGGATACTTGCCTTTAGCAAAAGTATTAAGACATAACTTGTAGCATGGCTATGCTGCTCATGAATACCAAGAATAATTTGTTAGCTAGATAAGAACTCCAGTCGTGCGCTTTAGCAAAAGCTCGTTTTGTACTTCACTGTATCCACAAACATACTCTACACTTTTGGTGGAAACGCTGTCACAGTGTTATAATTCAGTCCAAAATTAAAGTTTAGTTTTCTTTTTCTAGTCAATTTAGGTTAATAATGATTTGAGTTACATGTTTATTGCAGTGAAATAATGCACGCGATGTGGAAACCACAGAATATCAAGTACATATATTTTTTTGCAACATTATATGTGTTCACATTAACACTCCCATCAGCTTCTGCAATGTATTGGGCCTTTGGTGATCAACTTTTAAACCACGCCAATGCTTTTTCCCTTCTGCCAAAAACTCGTTTTCGTGATACAGCCATTGTCCTCATGCTCATCCATCAGGTATGAATTCTGGAATGGTTAATTGATTTACTAGGGCTGTTTGATTCTTGTGTTGACTGATTTGTGTTTGTTTCTTTTGCCTTATATAGTTTATAACATTTGGTTTTGCGTGTACTCCACTGTACTTTGTGTGGGAGAAAGTAGTGGGAATGCATGATACAAAGAGCATATGTTTACGGGCATTGGCTAGGTTGCCAGTTGTGATTCCAATTTGGTTCCTAGCCATCATATTCCCGTTTTTTGGTCCAATCAATTCGGCTGTTGGGGCTTTGTTGGTTAGCTTCACTGTCTATATTATCCCTGCTCTAGCCCACATGCTTACTTACCGAAAGGCTTCTGCTCGCCAGGTAATCCATCCGCACTGTCACTAAAATCTCAATTTCTAGTAGATACAGACTAAGAAACCCACAGGTAATCAAAACTAGAGGTGAAAATGGGCAGGTTGAGTTACAAGTCAAAATTAGTTCGATTAAAACGGGTAAGTTTTGATACAGGTAAAACCAAGCTGGGTTGGTTAACCTTAGTTGGTCAATAACCAATCAGTGTGTCAAATATGTTATTTATAAAATAATCCAAGTTTTTACATTTGACTTGTTAGACCTGTTAGAAATAAAACCTAACCTCAACCGACCCATTCACTAGTAAGCGGGTCAAAATCGTAACCTCTAGTACTCAAATAAAATCTGCATATAAATAGGTGATTTTGCTATCAATGTGAAATCGGTTTTTAGGCTGCAAGTACTATACAACACATATGCAAGACCGAATAATCAGATCACATCACATGAATATTTTCGATATTAGAATGTACCTTCCATTCATACCTTTATAATTAAGGGGTTGAAAGTGGGAAAAGACAAAGTTTGGTGACATTTCATTATCATTGATTTAAAGGCTTAGATGCATTAGTGATCAGTCACATTCTTGCTATTATTGCACTTAATCAATCTAAAACATTGAGCTGGCTCACTGACCCACTCACATTACAAACCTAACCTTATATCGAGTGGCTCACCTTAAACTTGTTGTATGCAGAATGCTGCGGAGAAGCCACCATTTTTTCTGCCTAGCTGGACGGCCATGTACATTGTGAACATATTCATCGTGGTTTGGGTTTTTGTGATTGGTTTCGGATTTGGAGGGTGGGCCAGCATGACAAATTTCATCAGACAAGTAGATACATTCGGTTTATTTGCAAAGTGTTACCAATGCAAACCTCCACCACCACTCCCTCATAACCATTAAGTTTAATGATTTTGGTTCGTTGGTTGCTTTTCTTTGACATGGTCTTTTGTTTTAGTCTAGCGATAATATATGATTCTAGTGTGTAAAATGGTCGGTGATGAATTTATTTAGTTATGGTCGATATATAGCATAGGTTTGCTTTTACTTTGGTTGTGACAGTTTTATGAGTAAATCCACTTAAAGTCGTTTTGATATTTGGGATGTTTAATGGTTTTGATATCTTTGTTGTTTAGTAACCGGAATAATTTGTCTCTTAAACATAACCTGTTTGACTTAACAACCAACGCAAGCCCGACTCACAGCTCATAGACTTTGATATCTGTCATCCGTTTTTATTATTCACATATGAATGCATGAGTATATCTTCGCGTTGTACCAATTGTCCTTGAAATCAGACCTGTTACATGATATTAAAGTAAAAAACAACATGATTAGCAATCCACATCGTATGATCCTGGATGGTGGTTGCAATTTTGGGCAACATCGGTAAACCTTAGTTGTTTTATCAAACACCATCTTTCATAAGCTACAGTGTCGTTTCTTTGCTATTTTTCTCATATGTGTAGCTCATTAACTCGACTAGTTATTTCTTTGAGCTACATGGTCTCTATCTATATATTTTCTTTCGTGATGAGGATGCTTTGAATTTTGAGCTTATGCCTGTGACCACTTATATTTTCAAGTTAAGTGTTTCAGTTTTTGACACATTTTCTATTTATATGCAGATTTTATTTGAGTACTAGAGGTTACGATTTTGACCCGCTTACTAGTGAATGGGTCGGTTGAGGTTCGGTTTTATCTCTAACAGGGCTAACAAGTCAAATGTAAAAACTTGGATTATTTTTTAAATAACATATGGACACACTGATTGGTTATTGACCAACTAAGGTTGACCAACCCAGCTTGGTTATACCCGTATCAAAACTTACCCGTTTTAATCGAACTAATTTTAACTCGTTACTCAACCTGCCCATTTTTCACCTCTAGTTTTGATTACCTGTGGGTTTCTTAGTTTCTATCTATTAAAATTTGTCAGATAAATAATTTGGTTGCAGCGTCAAAGAACTCTTTTCTAGACGATATTTATTGAAACATTTCGAGAAACTGTGAATGTTCGAGTATATGAGTAGTAGCGAATGTTACTTTATGTTATGTGAGATTGCTATATAACTAAATATTTGTGGGTCTATAATAACCTTTGTCCAATACATGCGTGATACTTTTATGGTGTGTAAGAGCCTTTTTCAAAAGAAAAAAAAAAAAGAAATCTTAGAGTATCAAACACTCATAGTTTGATATGTCACACTACTTCGCATCACCAAACTAAAAAATCTTTTTGAAATTAAATTTTTATTCACTATACTTTTAAAACTTTGGGCAAAAGAAAAAAAATGTAACTAATTCGTCACATGACACATTCTGTTTTGTTGTGTATCTATTTTTAATTTTTTCAATTGTACACATTATACTTTTAATTCGGTCTATTGTGTGTATCTTGTACTCATTTTACCTCTCTCAGTTAATAAGAGTGCTGATAAATGGAAGAGTAAAACGGTCACAAAATACACACAATAGAAATATTTTTAAAGTATGATGAGTACAATAAAAAAAATAAAAATGACTACACAATAAAATAAAAATAGCAAGTTAGTTACATTTTCATATATTTTGCCTCAAAATTTTCTATTTACTCAATTCTCATATCATTACAATAGTTGCGTATTAAGAGGAATGACTATTGATATGGGAACCAGTGGGTTGTAAACCTACTACGGTCGGTGGGTTTAGAAAATGTCTAACTTTGAGAGTTGATACCTATTTTGAATTACCAACCTCAGTGGCGGAGCTAGAAAAATTTTCGTGGGAGGGCCGAAACAATTTTTTTTTCGGGAAATACATTAAATGGGAGGGCCGGAATAAAAATTTTTCCGAAAATACACATGTAATCGCGAAAAAAATACACTAACGGGCTTAGGCCTAGAGGGCCGGGACCCTTCCCAGTCCCTTAATAGCTCCGCCCTTGATCAACCTATTAACCAAACAAGAAGGGTGAAAGTCATCTTTGCATACTCATTCTCAAATCAAACACACCTTCAAACGCATTGAAATATGAAAATATTCAAGATTAATAAATTTTTCGCTAAAACCATAACGTAGATGAGAAAAAGTCATACGATTTTACATTTTTTTCTTTAATCTCTTGTTATAGTAGATGCTATATGATATTTCTACTTTTTTTAGCATAAGATTTTCTACTCTTTGAATGACATATTTGTTAATTTTATTGGTAAATGTATAAATAGCAAAATGAGTGAGTGGAGTCGATTCACGGGTTTCAATGGGTTTGGATTTGAAAAAGGTCCGTGTCTAGATGGGTCATCTAGAAACACGTTGGGTTTTAAATTTCTTTTTATTTGAGTGAAAAATGAAAAAAATGAAAAGAAGTGTTCAAAATTTTTTGATCCGCTAGACCCGTTGGTTAAATGATATAACTAATATACATTTTTTTTTTGGTAAAATGGATTTTTCACCATGGTAAAATTCATTACGCCAAAAAATATTAAAGTACAAAAGATGAGGGTGACTTCCCTCATCTCAGTCCCTTAAGACACTTACATGCAATCAATATATAAGAGTAACTAATATACATTTACACGTTATGTTACCCATTACCTCATAAAAATTACCCAACTAGTAAATGACTCGTGTCCAATGACACCTTGCATGTAAGAATGCCCTCAAACAAGTTGAAATGCTGACGTTAAAAAATAAATAAATAAATAAAAGTTTATTCAACTTATACCCAATTTCAATTTAATGTATATCATTTTTTTTTTCAAGTTAGTGTACCAAACTTTTTTTGGATTGTAATGTAAGACAACTAGTGGGTAAGTCCTTTAGCCGGTTACAAATTTTTTTCCGATGACCTTTTCGGGTGACCCACCACCACCACCACTACCTTCATCTATCACCATATCCACCACCGCCTTTCGCTAGCACCACAACACCACCACCATAGCCAGCTGTGGTTAGTCATAGATTAAGGTGGTGGTGGTGGGTTGCCCAAAAAATGGTCATCGGAAAAGGTCGTCGGAAAATTTGATAACCGGTTAAATGTCTTGAAAACCGGCCGGTGGTTTTACGCTTCAATAATAAGAAAAAGTTTGTACACTAAATTGAGAAAATAAAAATGAGGTACACTAAGGTGGTGTTTGTTTTTTAAGAGGCTCTGAATCTGAATCTGAACCGCACATCTGAATCTGAATCTGAGGCGTAAATGTCTGAATCTGGCCGCATCTGAACGGGAAAAAAAATTCATGTTTGAACCGATCATTTGCTTGCTCGTACTATTTTTTTTTTGTTTTTTTTTTGTGTCAGCATGAGGCAACAAGAGGCATTCAGACACCCCTCTCAAGTCTAGACCATTAAGATCTTACTGCATCTGAACGCGTCTGAACGGGAAAAAAAAAACAAACGGTCTGAACGACCAAAATGTCTGACCGTGTCTGAAAGGTTCAAATTAAGAGGCTGTTAAGAGCCTCTTTATGAAAAACAAACACCATCTAAGTTAAAATTAGGTATACGTTGGGTACACTTTTGTACAATTTGGCTTAAAAAATGTTACCCAACTTAATTCATAAATAATCATAATAGTTTAAAAATGTGAAATTGTCACCTAGAGTAAGGGTGTGTTTGTTTAGGGTTTAGGGTTTGTTTCATTAAGATGTTTGGGTCTGAATCTGACTAACGCATCTTACTGTTAAGAGGAGGTGTGATAAGGATTTAAAAGGTACACTTTTGAGGGGTCATTTAAGCCCTTAATCGATCACTTTTATATCCGTTACTGCTTAATTTCGTTCCTTTTCACTTTTTAGGTCTCTTGAAGGCAAATTGCTGAAATGACACTTACTCGGACGAAAAGGCGTGAATATATGAAGAAAATGACCAAAGTCAAGAATCAAGATACTCAAGCTGCTGGAACAGAAGGTGACGGCGTCACGGCTAAATGGCGACGCCGTCACAACACGTTTTGAGACGACTCAGAAGCCAAATTGCTATTTTGTACTTGACGGCATCAGGTTTTGAAGAGTAGGGCGTCACAACTCAGACGGCCTAGATTTGGATCCCGACGGCGTCAGAAGATGAAGCCAACGGCATCACAACCATAAGGTGATTCCGTCACAAAGTTGACGTGGCCAAGACGAAAATTTAATGGCGATGATCTGACGGCATCACAATTAAAGAGTGACGCCGTCGCATATTGTAACTCTATATATAGAATTCGATTTTTCAGAATTTGAGAGAGGTAGTTTTGTGGAGTAAAACCTAAACCGAACTTTGGCTGTCTTGGGCAGTATCTTAGGGTTCCATACCCTATTTTACAACTAGATAAGTGATTTACTTCATTAATTCAATTATGTCTTCAATTGTTTGTGTTTATGCTTGCATGTTTTTCATGTCTGGCTAATTTATTTGTGTGTTTGCTTAGTTCTATGAAACCTAGGTATTAAATATTGATTGGTTGTCTCTTATCTTATTGTGATTGACCTAGTATTGCGATAGGTCATTCGTTGTGTTTTTAATGCTTGAGTAATCTTTGTGAACATTAGTTTATAATCACCTAGAGTTATTGTAGGCTAAACATCCAAAGGTAACCTTAGAGTTAGTTTATGAATCCTAGAGATTTCGTAGGCAATAACCTTAAGGTAGTCTCAAAGAGTTAGGGAAAAACGCATACCCTACGACCTTAGAAGACACAACGCGTTAAGAATAAGGACGTGACAATTCAACCATCAATAGGAGATAACTAGGGAGTAATAGCATCTAGGTAAACACATTTTTAATCATCATACGAGCACACAACAATAGACATAGACTACACTCACCTTAGCTTAGTTAATTAGAATAGATAAGTAGAGTAATCGGTAGAAATACCACCCCCAAATCCAATACCCCGAGATTCGTACCTTTCAATTTTCAAAAAAAATATAAAAAAGAATAAAAATAATCTTCCTCAACCCCAACCTTAGCGTAGTAATTTCTCACTAGCATTCCTATTCCGCTAGAGAACGATATCAATTCCCGAGGCTTACCCTAATACTACACTACAACGATTAGGTTCACTGCCTAGGGTGTTGAAAAACTTGCTCGACGAAAAGGAAGTTCGCTTGACCCCGAACGCGCGTTGTAAGCATATCAAGTTTTTGGTGCCGCTGCCGGAGAATAGAATAGCTAGTTAGATCTCTACCTCATTTAGGTTTCCTTGCTTGATTCCTATTAAGTGAGATTTTTTCTCATTTTTAGCTTCCTCATAGTCTATCACCCTTCTTTGTGTTTGTTTTCGTAAAACCCTTTTCATTTGTCGCTATGGCAAGTGAAATTGCATTTGAATCATTAATAAATGAGGAACAATTGAATTTCACAAATTGGATTGCTTTTTGTTGTTTTAATGAATTTGTGAGTGATCTTAGAGATATCCAAAAGGAGACGGGTGTAAGGTTGGATGGATTTGATAAATTTTGTGCTTGTGTGGCTTCTATTCAACGATCATTGTCAGGATCAACTCCTTTTAGTGAGACCATCTGGATTTTTTTTGAGAAAAGCCTCTTAAGCATAAACCATCAGTTGAATGATCTTAGGCACCATGATAAAAAAGACCTAGTTTTTAAGAACATGGAACCTAAACCTGAAGAAGATTATGAGATGGTTCGAGTTGAACCACCTATTTGCATGTGTGGGATAGATTTCAAAACATATGACACGCATGAGGAATCCTTTAGGCAAATAGAACATAGTGATCAAATTTTTGAGAATGATTCTTATGAATCGGACCAAGAATTTGAAATGGCTAAAGAAGGATTTGAGATGCTTAGGAGTGTATTTTGGTTGGATCATACTAAAACTCATGATGGACATTTAGGAGATCTTGATATAATGGAGAATGAAGTGGAAACTCCAAGCCCACAAGGCATACCATCACTTGAGGAACACACATCGCCTATAACTTACCAAAAACCTTACCTAATTTTCCGTCTTTAGATGTGAATCTTGGAATTGAATTAGGCCTCGATCCACCCATCAAAATAAATAGTCCGGGTAGTTGCTTGATAAAGGTGGTAGACTCTAGGCCATGTAGAGTGGAAGCTAATATATGAGTAACCCATGACCTTACACACTTATATCACCCATTCATGGTTGATAACAAGAAACATTATGGGTTTAAACCGGGTTTATTGAGTCAAGATGGATCCTTAACTAAGAATCTTTTGAAGTTGATAGAAGATGATCTATTTTTAGGAGAGAGATTTGATTCACCCGTTACACCAATAGAATTAGGTAAGGTTATAATGAATGGAGCACACTCCTTTGAGCATATAAATCACCCATCACCCTCTCCTCACGTAGTAAATTTCCACCCTAAGGTTGTGCATCGCTACTATCACCCGCACTTAAGCTTAAGTATAGGAAAACTTCCCCTTTATCCGTTAAATAAGGGTAGAGTCAAGCTCGTGACTCGAACAAAAACAAGCGCTTCTTGGGAGGCAACCCATGTGTATTTGTTTTTCATTTTTATTTGTGTGTCGTATATCTTTTTATTGGTTGTTTATTCTCATGTTTGAATTTGTAAAAATGCTTTATTTTGTCTTTAACCTCGTCTTAATTACAGATAAAGGTATTTTACAAAAGGGATAAGTGTAGGGAGAATTACACACGTTTTCAAAAAGAACGTGAACATGAGAATTACGATTATTAAAAAGATATACATGTGTGTTTGTTTGAGTCAAATGCTTGTATCGAGTCATAATGGATGTTTTGCAGGAAATTTTTCCAGATTCTAAAGATGTAAATTTTCCAGAATTTTTTTCAGAAAATCGCAGACCAGTTTCTGTCAGGATAACCTGGCGGCGTCAGGAGGAGCAGAAACAGCTTATCTAACTCTCTCTCATTTTCTGTGCTATTTATAAATTTTTGAAATTTCTCAGGTCTTAATTTTCCAGAAAATCTGTAAACGTCCATTCCACAAGCATTATATCCTAGTTTAGTAGAGTCATATATATATATTGTTACCGCCGATTTTACACGAAGGTTTCGTTTGTTTTCTTCAAGTGTGCAGGTTTTATTTATCAAGAAGAAGATACATAAGATTGGATGGAGCTTTTCACGCATACATTCTTCTTGAAGAAGGATTTAACCACTACTTCACACGGATCCCACCGAGCTAATCAGGGGAGTATTAGTTTCTTTCGTTTTTAATTACCTTCTATTATCATAATTTGGATACTTTCGGGGTACACTGGGGATAATGTTCAGTTTAAGTGTAGGGAGGGAAAATAAAACGGAAACTTTGAAACTATGTTTATCCTTGACTATTTGCCTTGTCCAATTTCAATGGTGTAATAAACCATGAGAAATATTGGTTACGGTAATTTTGACACCAAATTTAAAATTTTTCATGTCATGTAGGAGTGGGCCATTAGTCTTAATAGAGCGTCTCATGGATAGGAAGTTATATGACTAGCACAAAACCCTTTACGACTTAAATTTCACCCAAAATGTGAGGATCGCCCTTGGATTTGTAGGAATTAAAGCATTCCACTTTAATGCTTCGAGTGTGTACCGGTAGTATAATAGATTCTAGAACTTGTTTTGTGATGCATTCCGAGATCGCTAGTGAGACTACACTTGTGTATTTAGGAATAACTAAATGATAAGAGGCATTAGGATAACCCTTGTTTGATACCCGTATTATAATTACTTCTTCCACATCGGTTGAGTAATTCCCCCACACCCTTGCGCTGTACTCATCTTTAGTACACGATAACCCTAGTTAACCCCTCAGAGCCTATCCTTTTCGCGGTTCTCATGATGTTTCGGTTTTTCGGAATATCAATGAAGAGAATTGTTTACAATCCACCCCCAAATGTACACCCAAATCGCCTTAGCCTACCTTGTATGCACTCACTTTTAGTGCATTATTGTTATCATACTAAACCCTTAGTTCAATTATCTAGTTGCTTGCATAAGTTGCTAAGTCGAGTCATATCCTTTGTACACAGTTTTGGGACGATTGGGACTCATGGGAAAAGTTAAATTTTATGAAATGACGGGAAGGAACGTTAAATTCAAATTCTCTTTATTTACGTAATAATGTACTCCAAGTGTTTTGATATTTTCAATTCGGGTCAAATTAGTGTTAGAGTAATAAAAACTCAAGTGTAGGGATGTGCCTATAAATCCCTATTATTTTGATGTTATCGTAGAGGATGGTAGAGTAAAAGTGTAAAAAAAAAAAAAAAATGTTAAAAAAAATATATGAAAAAAACATACGGGCTACCATCCTACATCTATCTTTAAATTTATATTTGTTTGTTTCGAGTTATCTAGAGTTTAGAGTGTCGAGTCTTGGCTTACCAACGCCATTCTTCTCATGCTTGTAACATAAAGATTTTAGACTTGCCACCACTAAATCGCCTATCCCACCAAACCCTTTGTTTCCCTACCGTAAGCCTAATGTTACAACCCTTTAAAAGACCTCTTGGATAGTTTTTCCTAGGTACTTACGCCAAAAGCGATGGAGGTTTGATCTAGTCTAAAGCCTATAGTAATCTATGTACTAGGACGGGTTAATGAGTGTTTATCTTCCATTTCCAACTTGATATATTTCATATACACCCGAGAGATGAGAGTATCCAAACACCACTTGTGAGGTGCTAGTATGTAATTTCCGTGCTTGTTATGACTTTTGCGGGGCTTATACGTGTTATGAATTGTTCTAAACTAATGCTTCATGACCCCTAACTTATAAATAAATTGGCCAAAAGCATATTTGCTTGAGGACAAGCAAATACCAAGTGTAGGGATATTTGATAAGGATTTAAAAGGTAAAATTTTGAGGGTCATTTAAGCCCTTAATCGATCACTTTTATATCCGTTACTGCTTAATTTCGTTCATTTCACTTTTTAGGTCTCTTGAAGGCAAATTGCTGGAATGACACTTATTCGGACGAAAAGACGTGAATATATGAAGAAAATGGCCAAAGTCAAGAATCAAGACACTCAAGCTGCTGGAACAGAAGGTGACGGTGTCACAGCCAAATGGCGACGCCGTCGCAACACGTTTTGAGACGACTCAGAAGCCAAATTGCTATTTTGCACTTGACGGCATCGGGTTTTAAAGAGTAGGGCTCACAACTCAGACGGCCTAGATTTGGATCCCGACGGCGTCAGAAGATGAAGCCGACGGCGTCACAACCATAAGGTGACGCCGTCACAAACTTGACGTGGCCAAGACGAAAATTTAATGGCGGCGATCTGACGGTGTCACAATTAAAGAGTGACGCCGTCGCATATTGTAACTCTATATATAGAATTCGATTTTTCAGAATTTGAGAGAGGTAGTTTTGTGGAGTAAAACGTAAACCGAACTTTGGCTGTCTTGGGCAGTATCTTAGGGTTCCATACCCTATTTTACAACTAGATAAGTGATTTACTTCATTAATTCAATTATGTCTTCAATTGTTTGTATGTATGCTTGCATGTTTTCCATGTCTGGCTAATTTATTTGTGTGTTTGCTTAGTTCTATGAAACCTAGGTATTGAATATTGATTGGTTGTCTCTTATCTTATTGTGATTGACCTAGTATTGCGATAGGTCATTCGTTGTGTTTTTAATGCTTGAGTAATCTTTGTGAACATTAGTTTATAATCACCTAGAGTTATTGTAGGCTAAACATCCAAAGGTAACCTTAGAGTTAGTTTATGAATCCTAGAGATTTCGTAGGCAATAACCTTAAGGTATTCTCAAAGAGTTAAGGAAAAACGCATACCCTACGACCTTAGAAGACACAACACGTTAAGAATAAGGACGTGACAATTTAACCATCAATAGGAGATAACTAGGGAGTAATAGCATCTAGGTAAACACATTTTTAATCATCATACGAGCACACAACAATAGACATAGACTACACTCACCTTAGCTTAGTTAATTAGAATAGATAAGTAGAGTAATCGGTAGAAATACCACCCCCGAAATCCAATACCCCGAGATTTGTACCTTTCAATTTTCAAAAAAAATATAAAAAAGAATAAAAATAATCTTCCTCAACCCCAACCTTAGCGTAGTAATTTCTGACTAGCATTCCTATTACCCTAGAGAACGATATCAATTCCCTAGGCTTACCCTAATACTACACTACAACGATTAGGTTCACTGCCTAGGGTGTTGAAAAACTTGCTCGACGAAAAGGAAGTTTATTTGACCTCGAACGCGCGTTGTATGCGTATCAAGGTGGTTATAAATTCTGAATGTGAATGAAATAATGTTATTTCTCTTTTTTATAATTGGCTTAATGATTTTCATTGTCTTTTTTTAAGTATATATTAAATCATATCAATGCAATGGATAATTAGCTTGTATAAACATGAAACAAAACATTTCTATAAATTTAATACAACAATAAATCATTATATAAGAGACAATAAGAGTGTTAAGAGGTAATTAGAGTTTACCACCATATTTTATTGACCTCTTGCCATGTTTGACTTGAAAGAAAAAAAAAACATTTGCCTCTTACCTTGTCTAATACCAACTTGTAACGCCCGACTCTAGATATCAATTTTTTTTTTTTTTTTTTTTTTTTTTTTTTTTTTTTTTTTTAAGAAATCAACTTGACATAACTCATAACTGACTTAACCCAAAATAGACATATTTTTACTTCATAGAAACTGTACATAAGATTTAATATTCGATAAGACCCGTACATAACCAAAATGGGTCATTTTGGGCTAGAATGACTTTATGCCAAACGCCCCCTTACATAATCACATGACTTGTTCGTAGACTACTAAAACGACTTGTAACTGATTATAAACTAATTTAACACTAATATTAGACCTCATCTTAATCCGACGAACGGTTTGTTCTCAACAGCCCTTTCAAGTCTGCGCATTTTCTGAAAAACCTTGTTGTCCCGAATTTAAATATCACTAAAACGACCCAAAACTCATGATAGGCTATTCTATTACACACCAAACTTATTTTACAGCTTATTTGACATATTAAGATCATATTTCATCAGGCCCACAAGCTATCTTGCCAAATTAAGCACTTAATAGGCTTGATCCAAACACTCCTTTAATTTACATACTTAAACATAATATCAAAACCAAAACATGATTCTTCCTAATCTTTAAGCCATCTTTCTAACACATGATTCTTGCATAATTCTAACATAAAATAATTATCTAAATCATATTTCATTACAACATTAAGATGTTTATAAAACCTAAATTAAACATAACTCTAAATTAACATAAGCATAAGACAAACTTGGATTCTTACTTTGAATAGAATAGGATTATGAGAACTTGAATGCTTCTATCACAATGAACACCTTGATTGAATTCTTCTAAGAATACACCATAGATACCAAATTCACCTAGTTTTGATCTTGAAGAAAACCTCCTGTGACTATTTTGCTTAATGAATATCTATTAGTAATTTCCCTCTAAAATTTATATGAATGACACATAACATCACACGTGGGATTTAGAGGTAAAATCCCTGGAATTATAAGCTTATTAGATAACAAGGGTAGTGTGGTAATTCTACCTAAGAATCTACTTCACATTTTCAGTCCCTAACATTAAAGAACTTGCACAATTAGTCCTTTTTACTAACCATTATGCATTCTAAGTCCTTTTCTTCATAAAATACTATCATTTGATCCCCTATAATTTCTAATATTAATATAAAAGTTTATTTCTAAAACTTATAAAATGTCGGGTGTTACAACTCTCCCCTACTGGAATTGTTCGTGTCCTCACGAACACCTTTGGAAACTATCCTGCTTAATTTCTGCCTATCAAATAAATCTCTCATACTTCACTTATTCTAACACTAGAGCTAGTTCTATTTCTAATAATTCCAAATTTTATCTAACATAACTATAAACATATTCTTAAAGTACCTGAACCTTCACCGGTTTCATTCTTGACTTCATCTACCGGCATCATGTACGCTCGACCCTTAGCTCTTGCATCGCCTGACCCTCTTCTTTCTGCATTCTTGATCTGTCTATCGGGTTGTATTGGGAGTTTTGCTCTCGGGCAATCTCTACTATCATGACCAGTTCCGCGGCATATTTCACAAACCCTCGTCGGTTTCCCACAATCTCTACTAAAATGACCAACCTGACCACAACAAAAACACTCATTCCTTCCTGCCCGACATTCTCCAAGATGCCTCTTCTTACAAATTCTGCAAACCGGATAGTCATATTTCTGATCACTATCTCTTTCTGATCTTGGTCTATTGAACTTTCTGTTCTTGTTCTTATTGTAGGGAAGTCTTCTTGATCATTTCTTCTCTTTGATAAACTGGGCACATCTTTCATGGTTTCTTGCTCCCTATCTAATGCAGCATTAGTCAACTCCTGAAACTTCTGGTAACTCCTCATAGAAACAAACTCTCGAATGTCTTTCCGTAATAGCGTCGTGTAGTGTTCCATCATCAGTTTCTCATTACCCGCATAATCAGGATTAAACCGTGCCCGATCAACAAACTTACCCGTAAACTCACTTACAGACTCAGTAGTTTGATGCATAGCCAGAAACTCCTGCCTAATCTTCTTTACTGCAGCCTCTGGAGAAAAGTACTTAAGAAACATATCTTTAAATTCATTCCACCCCATGCTATTCATCGTCTCTATGGTAAGTGATAAGAGACGGCAAGAGCTTTTTTTAGAAAAACAAACTCACCCTAATGATCAAATAAGAAATAAAACTAAAATGAGAAGGATGAGAAATAAGCACAGCAACAAACTTCAGATGCACCTGCAAAAAGTGATGCATCTTCCATGAAATTCTCCTTCTTCATTTGAAATGTGTGGCTAAATTTTTTTCTTATTCTTCTTATTTTTTTATTTTTCTTTTTAGAGGATCCATTCCCTTGTCACCTACAGGAAAAAAGTGACTAGCAAGTTGAGTGTTTGGATAAACTTACTAAAAAAGATCACGCGTCTTTTTTCCTTCTTTTGTTTTTTGAGATAGAGTATGGATCTAGTGAGAAGAATTATTGAAATGAGAATAGTGAAAAGAAATCTGAAATTTTAGCCACATATTCTAAATAAGGAAAGAGAAATAATAAGGAGATACATTTATTTTTATGGGTGCATATAATATTTGTGATTTTTTTTTTTTTTTTTTTTTTTTTTTTTTTTTTTTTTTTTTTAATCATATTTGTCATTTGATCATACATCTTTTGAGATAACCCAAAAACATCTTTGAGTTTATTGTCACATCATAGTAGTTTTAAAACATATATACACAAACATTGTACTTGAAAAGTTATTTACATCATAAAACTAATTGCTTTTTTTCGATAGTCACAATATTTCATCCCTTGATGGTATTGTTACTCACCATTTCAAGCTTGCATACTTTTCCTTTTCACTTCAAAGCATAACACTCAATTCAAGCACATTAAATTTGAATCATAATATATAAAAATCGTGTGCTTTGGTTTGGCAAATTCATAACACATTACAGCATCAAAATCACATAACATAATAGTACAATGGATTTGATTAATAAGTTCATTCAATTTTATTCCATGTTGAACCCTGATAGCTTTACTTGGAGGCTTATTATAACTTATACCTTGTGGTCCATCATAAATTTTGCCAACCCGGTAACATAATAGTACAACAAACTTTGAAGCCATAGTAGCATATAAAACCACTAAGCAGTTAAGAACATTATATCAATATGCAGTATATGCATGAGCCGTTTAACTATAAAAAATGAATATATATATACTATCAGAAAGTTTTGGGAAGTTCACATGTATATGCATGAGCCATATCAAGTAGATAACATTACAATTAAACCATTCAAAAAGTAACAGGTTACAATGTACTATAAAAAAAGAGTCGTTAACCCCTACTGTGAGCCATTTAACTAGATAAATCACCACCTACGATTAACAAATTTAAAACAAAAAATGAAACCAAGTTTAACCTGGCAGTGAAAATAGATGTAGTCAGGCGAGAGTTTATATCACAAAGACGTCGACATGTGGTGCGATGAGAGCCGACGTGATGGGGATACCTTCAAAAGTGTAGGACGTGAACTAGGGTTTGGTTTTTTCAATATTAACTACTGCTTTTGTTTGCTGACGCGTAAAAAGAAAACTATAGAAAAATAAAATAAATATTTTGTGATGTAATTATTTTTGAAACTACAAGGCTTGCGTAATTTTGTTTTAAAACCACAAGGCTCTGACAAAAAAACTCACTTTGGACTAATGCGGAGAATATTCTGTTGAACAAAATATTTATGTCTCTTATGTTTATGAACAAACTATCACAACCCAATCTCTACTAAAATATTTTTTTTTCTTCACCTACACAACCAATCTATACCTTTTTATCAACAACCCAACCCAACCAATACCTACAACCAATCTATTCTTTTATAAAATAATAAATATTAAAAAGAAAAAAGAAAAATAAAACAAATAGCATTCATTAGCTGCCATGTGGCAGATTGAAGGTTGGCAATCTAGGTTGCCATGTGACCTTGGTTGTGGGAGGATTTGAAAATTTTGATTAAAATATTATTATTTGTTCAACCGATTGGGTTTTTAACCCATTGATAAACATAACATATATGTGCAACCAAACTGAGTTCATGTAATCATTGTATCAAGATCAAACGAGATACCTTACCAACATTATGATTTTCCATAGTAACATCACAATGCCACACAGAGGAGCATTAAACCCAACTTGATTCGAACACACGAAACTCAAAACCAAATAAAACACCAACCAGCATCAACTTCATCATCATTCATCTTCTCCAAACCTGTCAAACATGTAAAACAAACAGAACCGTACGGGATATCAAATCCCTGTCGTTTAAAGTACTTTCGGCATTCCATATAAGTTGCTCGAGTCTCCAAGCCTAAGCACCCAGGATTAATACAGTCCTACACACGTAATCGATGAGTAGCAACAACTCGCGATTACAACACGATGACGGTAACAGAAAACCCAAGAACAGAAGCATACACAATAGCTTTAATTTTGCGTAAGTATGGAGTTTGCTCTTTTTGTGTATTTAGAACCACATCCTTCCAAGCTATATATATAGCCACCTGATGAAGTTAACCCATGATCTTAATATCATGAACACACATCCCAGAAATAAAGGAGCAAGTGGATGGTTTGTTATTTGGGGGTGAGATCAATAAAGATCACATAAAAACTAAATATCAAATGGATCAATTTCAACCATTCATTTTTTTATCAAATTAATTAAATTCAATTTCATCCTTATATTTAAAAATCAAATATCTCACAAACCGTTAATAGTTAGATAAAACTAATTATACAATTGCGACAAGAATAAAATTATCTTTCTATAGAGATCTAATATTGTATACTTTCAACGAGCTTATTTTTTATCTTTTTTTGCGGGTTTCGATATATTACACTATAAATGAAAAAAAAATTGTGTTAACACAACCCCTAAACTACAAACCCTAAACCCTAAAAACCCTAACCCCTAAACCCTAAAAATACCCTAAACCCTAAAGCATAAACCCTAAAACCCTAAACCCCTAAAACCTTAAACCATAAACACCTAAACCCTAACCGTAAACCCTAAACCCACAAAAAAGTCAGAAAAAAAATTCGTCGAAAGTATATGATATAAGATATCAAATTAAAGGTAATTTTATGCTTGTCGTGATGGTATGATTAGTTTCGTCTAACGATCAATGGTTTGTGAGATATTTAGTTTTTAAAAATAAAGGTGAAAGTTTATTTTGTTGTTTTAATGAAAAAATGAATGGTTGAGAATGGTTTATTTGATCTTTAGTTTTTATTTGATCTTTATTGAACCAAACTCTTGTTATTTGAAAACAAATGCCAAGTCAATCTTTATTTCTTTTGGATCACCCACGACTCAAAATTAATATGAATTGCATTTCAAGCATGTACAGTTAGCTTCTCAGTAAGTACAATCAATTGCAGCTTCAATGCTTGTACCGTGTGCTTCATGAGTGGTAAAACTTAGCAACATCAACATAAGAGTGATGGGTATCGTAACGAAATCAGCTCGCCAATCCAATGTGGACTCCTCGCCAGCTCTCGCCGGACTTCGCCACCACTCCAAGGTGGCTCGTCAGTTTTGATTTCGCCGGGGAAGTGACGAAGAAAAAGACAACAACTTTATTTTCTTTTTTGACTTTAAATTGTGTTTTGTATTTGAATGAGTGTGTGTAGTTTGAGTGGGTGGGGCCCAAGTGAAGAGGTTGAGGTTAGTTGTGAATGAGGGGTATTTTTAAGTGGGTGTGTTGAAGTGATGTGGCAAATGTGGGACTCAAATAAAGAGCCATGGCTTAGCCATGATACCCTTCACTCTAAGACCAGTTTCATTGATAACGCCATAACGGGAGTTAGTGGGCAAATAACGCCGTTAACTGGCTTTAACCCGTTGGACCTCCGGCGTTATTGCAACGTTAGTCCCCATGCGTTACCAAATCAACTCCCGTTAAAGGCTTAAAAAAAAATTCAAAAAATTTACAAAACACCCCTTTATAACGGCTAGTGACCGTTTGTGTTTAAAAAAAAAATTACAAAACAGCCCCTAACGGCTAGTTTTATTAAAAAAAAATTTCAAAAACAATTTTTTACCACTATAAATACCCAATTGAAACACCATTTTTTTCACTTTCATAATTCAAATTCACAATTTATATACTTCCTCTCACATTTCCATAATTCAAATTCAAGTTTGTTCATAATGATCCGAATCAATTTGATGAATTTCCTCTGCATTGGTCAGACGTTGATGACGAAACTGACTTCCAATTTATGGCGTCCGCGTACGAGAATCACCTTCAGTTGGAACAAGAAGAAGCACCTCAACCTCCTACTCGTGCTCGTAGCCATATATATCGTGAACGTGAGATTGCAGAAGAACGTCTGCGCAACGACTATTTCGTTGAAGGTTGTAAGTATTCAAACCGAAATTTTCTTAGAAGATTTCGTATGAGCCGGAAACTATTCCTGCAAATAGTTGAAGGTATTGAATCTTATACTTCCGATAATATTCGAGATCATTTTACTTACTTTAGGCAAACACCCGATTGTACGGGTCGAATGAGTTTAAGTGCTCTAATGAAGTGTACGCCTGTCATACGGCAATTGGCGTACGACACCTCACCCGATGCATTTGATGAATACTTGCAAATGGGTGCGAGTACTTCAAAATTATGTCTTGATAATTTTAACAAATGCATTATTGATTTGTTTATGTCGGAGTATTTAAGAAAACCAACATGGGCCGACATTCAAAAACTTTATCAACAACATGAAGAAAAACATGGTTTTCCGAGAATGCTTGGTAGCATTGACTGTATGCACTGGGAATGGAAAAATTGTCCAGTTGCTTGGCAAGAGCAATTTGCTAGGGTTGATAAAAAATACCCAACAATTATGCTTGAAGCTGTTGCTTCTCAAGATTTATGGATTTGGCATGCATTTTTTGGGATGGCGAGGCGAATAACGATATTAATGTTTTAGACCAGTCTCTGTTGTTAGACGACATTCTTACTGACAATGCCCCAAGAGCACCTTATATGGTCAATGGAACTAGGTATGAACAGGGGTATTACTTGGCTGATGGAATTTATCCATAGTGGGCAACTTTCGTCAATCCATCTCGGCAAAAACTGACGAAAAACATACGTACTTTAAAAGGAGACAAGAAAGTGCCCGAAAGGATATTGAACGTGCTTTTGGTGTGCTTCAAGGTCGTTGGGGTATACTACAACAACCGACACGTCAATGGGAAACTGTCACGATACGTAGAATCATGTATTCTTGCATTATTTTGCATAACATGATTATAAAAGATCAAAAATTTGCATTACGTGACTATAACGAAGTGTGGGTGGATCCGTCAGCAAATTTGAGGCAACGAAGATGGGTCGAAAGATGTGATACTCACAGTCGTAAGGCAAAAGAAATACACGACCGACAAACGCATACCCAACTCCAACAGGAGCTTATGGAGCATGTTTGGCAGAAGAATCTTGAGCGACATGAACAACAACAAGAGAGCGACGATGATGAATAAGTATTTGCTATGTTTTGTTATTTTTTTTCGTTGTAATTTTCTTTAGTTATTTTATATTTGGTATTGTAATATGTTTAAGTTAAGGTTATGTTTTTTAATAAATGAAGTGTTTGTTTTAGTTTAGGGGTTAAAATTGAAAATATGAAATGTTAAAGTTTAACTTGATATGTTATTGATGTGGGTGTTTTTTTAGGAATGTTAAGGTGAAATGTTCATGCACTAAGTCCCAACATATTCACCACCTGTCACCGGCTACAGTGACTTGAAATTGAGGGTTCTGGCTAATTAGCTTCAACCAACACCATCAGGTATCTATTTTGTCACAAAAGCCAATTACATTTTTCACTCATGTTTGTTTGTTTGTTTTACCCAATCTTTTCAAACCCGGTTCAACCCGGTTCAAATGCACTGGCCAAATTAAGGTGCGTTTGGTATCCCGGAATGGGAATAAAATAATGTATTTTCATTCCAATCATGTGTTTGTTTAAGATGTAAATCTTTCAAATATGGTAATGAGCCCTTAATATTCGAAACCCAGTTGTACACGCTGGATCAAAGACGACCCGGGTCAACCCGGTGACCCGCCCGGGTATTGATTTTTTTCTACCTTTTTTTATTGTTAGAAACAGAAGTTCTTCTCTTTTAGAAAACCGGGTTACCCGTTGACCCGAACGGGTAGATTTAATATCCGATTTCCAAAGCATTGGTTTTAGGCCTTTAGAAGGCATATAAGCTTATTGAACTTCCTCAAACTTTTGGTTTTACGAGGTTATCAACTTGAGCTTATCAGGGGGTGTTTGTTTCGGCTTATGTATGGGCTTATTAGCTTATATGAGTTTGGCCTATAAAACATAAGCCACGATTTTGTGGCTTATTTTGACAGTTATGGTCTTATATAACATTGACAATGTTATATAAGCCCTTAAGTGTCAAAATAAGCCACAAAATTGTGGCTTATGATATATAAGCCGAACACGGCTTATGTTATATAAACCAAGCTCAGGTTTTATATAAGCCCTATGTATAGAGTCACATTGCTTTATATGGCTTCATGTCTCGCAGCCCTCGTACATAGACTTATTTATTGCGCGTAGGCCCATTTAGTCTTTTATGAGTTCATGCCTCTAGCATTTCATGCTTTTACGGCTTATGTATGTTCGTTTAGCTTTATTCCTTTTACGTTTAAATGTTTGTATCGCATAGATGGCTATATGGCTTTTATGCTTGTATTATGTTTACACTTGCATGCTCTTGTGCTTTTAATGCTTATATTTGATTGTATTGCTTTATCCTCTTATATGTTGGCTTTTTTGAAATATGGATCTTTATGTGCCCGTAGTGCCATATTTTCCCTATATATGCTTGCATGCTCTACTGTTTCTATCTCGGTATGCCTTTATGTATATGCTGGCTTGTGTATTTTTGCTTTATATGCTTTCTTTTATGTCATTGTCATTTCCATCCTCACACACACCACACATAAAGTCTATTTGCTTGCACACACATACACACACACCCTTGCCAGAGGTCTGGAAGGAGTCCCTTTACCCTCAGGCAGGGGTGTGACCGTCTACGTCTCACCTTCCCATACCCGCTCCGGTGAGATTGGGTATTGTTGTTGTTGTTGTTTGTGCACAGTGTTCATACATACTCTTTCATTCTTTAAGTTATATTGGAACCATTATTGAACTAGGAATTGATGTTGGTCACAATGGACTACTATTTTCTCACATTTGCGCAATATTATAAAATCTAAAATGATATTTCATTGTTGGTCAACCTGTGTGATCTTTTGTATTTCCACCACCGACCTTGGTATTCAACTGGCTCAGATATTATAACAATTAGTGATGCAAAAGTAGCATGTAGAAAAATTGATTAGTAGTATATAGAAAGAAAGGAACGCCTCAATAGGTGTTATACCCACACATACACACATTCTTAAACCATCTGATGATATACATAAGATGTTACACTATATGATGCTTGTTTTTGTGTCTTTGCTGCTATGTATTAGTGCACTTGTCAATGGTGATAATGTTACATCGGGGATTAAAAAGGCCGTCAATGTGATAAATACAAGTACTTGTATCTACAAGGAAAGGCAAGCTTTACATCTTTTTAAAGCAAACTTGGTAAACAGTTTTAACAGTCTAGTTGATTGGAGTAGCGAAGGCGAAAAGAGGGATTGTTGCAAATGGCAGGGTGTACTCTGTGACAAGCTTACTGGTCATGTCATCAGAATTGATCTTTCTGCCTTCGTTGGTTTGGCTGGTAAAATTAGTTCTTCATTACCGCTATTGCAGCAGTACAATACCTTAATCTTATTGGAGCTGACTTTCAATCCAATCCTTTACCAAACTTTTTGGGTTCCCTTAGCAACTTACGAAATTTGGATATTTCTCGTGCCAATCTCAGTGGTCCTATTCCTCGTCATCTTGCAAGTCTGTTCAACTTGCTTCGACTTGATCTCAGTCATAATCTTTTGACAGGGTCTATTCCATTTTTCTTGGGAGGATTGACTTCTCTTACATATTTAGACCTATCAGGAAATCGATTAGTAGGTGTTATTCCACTGCCTTTTGATAATTGTTCGTCCCTAGTCCAGTTGAATTTGTCATAAAATTTTCTTAATGGGTGGTGCCCAGCTTAGCAGGATGTTCTTCCTTGAATAACTTGTCCCTTGGTCACAATTTTTTCAACGGAAGCATTCCTGACTTTAACGGGTTTTTGTCTCTGTTGTTTTTAGACCTCTCTAGTAATCGGTTAACTGGAAATTTACCAAATAGTGTGGGTCAACTTTCAAATCTTGAATATCTTGATGTTTCATCCAACTCCCTTACGGGTGTAATATCTGACGTTCACTTTTTAAATCTCACCCATTTAACCTATTTGGACTTATCTTTCAATAATCTTGCTTTAGAACTTAGCTCCCTTGCGAGAATCCCTTTCCAATTAAGGAATATAAACCGATGGAGCATTAGTCCAATGGTTGGAGCACTTGTACTTGAGTCAATTGACCCAAGTTCAAGTCCCATCCTTGGCATTTGCTTCATATAGGTACCCACCTCCGCAAAACCTATGGGCACGCTGGAGAGACTTTGTGGAATAAGAGCTTAGGGGTCCGAGTCTTGGCTCGTGCTCACTCCAGTTGGTGCCCCACTAGGCCAGGAGAGTTGCCGGAGCTATTCCTTGTGGGTTGGACAATGGCTGGTGCCAAAAGGCACCCGGGGTCAAGGTGTTCACGCCAATCTACACCTTTTGTGGAATTAAGGAATATAAATTTGCAATCCTGCAAGTTGGGACCTACTTTCCCGGCGTGGCTCAAAACTCAAACAGGATTCACTCACATTGATATTTCCAGTGCTGGAATATCTGATAACATCCGGATGTGGTTAATTCTGGGACCTACCATTTGGATTAAAATATCTTAACCTATCTTCAAATAAATTAATGCTACCCAACATGACATCAGTCTTTGAACGGTACCCATGAATGGATTTGAGTAACAGTCATCTCGTTGGTAGGATACCGCCATTGCCTTCCAAACTGGCTGCTCTAAATCTCTCTGGAAACAAGTTTTCAGGCACACTTGCTATCTTATGTGAAATTGATGCAGCTTTAACTTTTCTCGACCTCTCCAACAATTTATTTTCAGGGAGCCTGCCTGATTGTTGGTTAAAGTTCCAAAAAAGTTTAGTGGTTCTGAATTTATCAAATAACAATATTTCTGGGGGAATTCCTTCTTCTTTGGGATTCTTGTCTCACCTTGAGGCATTGTATATGTGAACGGATGCCTTAGTTGGTTAACTACCAATGTCACTAAGCAATTGTACAAGTCTTAGGTTTCTGGATCTCGGGGAAAATAAGTTATCTGGCATCATCCCAGAATGGGTAGGAGAAAAACTTACAGAGTTATATGTTCTTGTTTTAGGATCCAATAGATTCTATGGAAGTTTTCCCTCTCAAGTTTGTTGGCTCTATAATCTTCGATTCCTTGATCTGTCTAAGAATGAAATCTCAGGAGACATTCCTGGGTGCTTTGGTAACTTCACTGCTATGGCTAAGAGAAGGTTTCAAGATATTCATTCTTATTCCTCTTAAGTTGCAGATCTCTTTAGGCCAAACCGAAGTAAAGTTTATACATTTCAACGTCCCAATTTCAATGTTCTGAATATATTATATGCAATCATGATGAAAATGCCCTTTTCATTGACTATGCGTTGGTTGCATGGAAGGGAACATTACGCAAATTTGGAAGAGGTCTACAGCTGCTGAATAGCATTGATCTTTCAGGCAAAAGTTATCTGGAAAACTTCCCTATGAGATCACTAGTCTTCTTGAGTTGGTCTCTTTGAATTTTTCGTTAAATAAACTTCATGGGGAAGTTCCAGAAGAATTGGGTCGGTTGAAATCACTTCAAGCTCTTGACTTATCAAGAAATGAGTTGTCAAGGAATATTCCCTCGAGTTTGTCTGAGTTAACTTTCTTAAGTTTTCTAGACCTCTCTAACAATAAATTCTCAGGAAGAATACCATCTGGTCCTCAACTCCAACTCTTCAATGCTTCCGTCTACAGTGGTAACCATCAACTCTGTGGACCCCCACTAACACCAAGATGTGGGCTTCCACCTGCTGCAACCTTTGCTGGGAAGGAAGATGATGCTAAAGATGGAGACGACTTTTGGAAATCGTATTACACGGGTTTGGGTTCTGGATTTACTGTCGGATTTTGGGGATTTTGTGGTGCCTTGTTTCTCAACAGACGGTGCAGATATTTATTTTTTTGTTCTATATTAAGTCACATGAAAGATTGGATATATGTAACGGTAGTGGTGTGTTTTCGGAAACTTGAAAAGAAGTTTAGAAGGTAAATGTATTGAAATACTTATTATTACTTTTATTATCTAAGTCTAATATCTTGGTTGCACATTTGAGAAAGGCGGTTTTCATAGTAATTCCTGGTTGCAGTTTAAAAAATGCGTATCCCAATCTTACAATACGAGTATAATTTAACTGAATTCCAATTCTATACATCTGCCATGTGTCGTTTTAGCTTTCATGTTTTGAATAGGAAGGATTTTACATGTTTTTTTTTTTTTTTTTTTTTTTCCTCCTTTTTGATGTATTCTCCATTCTTAAATATCGTTCAAGATATATTATTCATATAATCACCCATAATATGATCACCCTTGATACCTTTTAATTGGGTGAATGGACATGTTAATAACTTATTCTTAATAAGTAAATCAAAAGCTAAAAGAGCTGACAACATTGTTCGATGAAAAAAATATTTACAAACTTTTGTTACCTAAGGATCTAACCAGCTAACTAATTACCAAAATGGATACTTCATTCACGAACATCATGGTGATGATGCACCACAAAATGCAACTTCTGCATAGATAGCAAAGCATAAAACAATTAAATAACAAGATTTACATAAGTACCATGGCTTAATAGTATAACTAAGGTTTTTACCCGCTGTTTTAAGTTTGCTGATGAACAGCAGAGCCTCCCTCTCCTTCTTGATACATGGCCTGGTAATGGTTGCGTTGGCGTCTTCTTTAATACCCAATGTAGCATCTCACCATTAACAAATGAACAAATGCATAGACAAAAGGACAGAATAACAAGCCTCTTATACGTACTATAATAAATGGAAAACTACCATCTTACTTGGCGTAGAGCCGGGATCAATAAAAAGACAGCAAGATGCTTGGGTATATGACAAGGTAATAATTGGTATTAGTTAAGTGGCTTGACTATATTGCTGTAAGAATGGTATGTGCATATATATACAACAAACACTTAACTAGTTGTAGTTACTATTATCTGAATTCCAAAAAAAGGTGTAGATTGGCGGGAACACCCAGACACCGAATGCCTTTTTGGCACCAGCCACTGTCCACCCCATAAGGAATAACTCCAACAACTCTCCTGGCCTAGTGGGGAGGGCACCAACTGGAGTGAGCACAAGCCAAGACTCGAACCCCTGAGCTCTTATTCCACAAAGTCTCTCCAATGTGCCCTTAGGTTTTGTGGAGGTGGGTACCTATCTGAGCCAAAGGCCAAGGAAGAGACTCGAACCCGGGTCTTTTGACTCAAGCACGAGTGCTCTTACCATTGGATAACAATAAACTATATGTCGAATAAAATTGAGGTGATGTTTAAGTGATTATGTGATCATGGTTCAGCTTCTACAAGTAGCAATATCAGTTTATTGTGTTTAGGAAACCTGCCTATGCTTTTAATTATCTAGTTAGGGGCTGAGCAACGGGTCAAACCCGAGCCGAACCGACCAAACCCGGCCCGTAAACCAATTTTGGGGAAAACGTGAACCGAGAACCGAACCGAAGTTAACCTAGTGAAACCGAAACCAAACAGAAGTTAACCTAGCGAAACCGAACCGATAGTTTAGGTGTATTTTTCTTGGTTTTGACCCGAACCGAACCGAGTAAAACCGAAACAGGAAACCATAATTATACAAAACCGAAAACCAACCGAATAAGGTCGGTTCGGTTCGACCCGATTCGGCTCGGTTTCGGTTCGGCTTGATTTTCGGTTGATTTTGCTCAGCCTTAATTTAGAGTATTCAAATTTGATGCTGGCTAAATAAAAAGTACGAAAAAGAAGAGTAAGAACCAAACTTTAGATGACTTTCATCCTGTTTGACCAGTTGGGGTTTTCGACCCGATTAACCCGTAAACCTTTAAACTATCTTTCAATTAAAACTTTGACTTAATGCCGTGTTAGAGATAAAGCACAACCCAAAGCGACCCATACATAAGTAAATCCGACGAAATGTTCATCTCAACTCAAAATTGTTGGCAGTTATTTATTCTTCTGTTACACCACGTACCCAAGTGTTAAAGAAGCATTAAACTATCTTATCCCTTGTTTGCATTTTGCAGTCAAAGACTTCAGTCAAGACAAGCTATGGGGGTTAGACAAAAAACATCAGTATGAAGGTAAATGTGACTATGAAATATGAAACTGTTACTTACCTCACACAAATCCTGTTTTTGTTCAGGCACAATGGATGCAATTCTAAAGATGATACGCTACGAAGGGCTCCATGACTTTTACAAAGGGATGAGCACAACTATTGTACAAAGTGTTCTGGCTGCAGCCGTTTTGTTCATGGTAAAGGAAGAACTTGTGAATGGTGTTTGGTGGATGCTGTTGAAGGATGCAGCCAAAGTTGTGAAATCTAAATCTCCTTAGCCATATAGTAACACAAACCACCGTCTTCCATTTCCACACGAAATAACAGTAAAATGTTTGTACGAAAAAAGAAACTGTGGGGGTAAGGATTAGTAATGAAGTGATGATAATTGGTTATATTTGAATTACAGTGTATTGTTTAGTGGAAAAGCTACAAGAGATTGTAAGGTGTTGGTGCAATATGTATAAACTTTCTTGATTCTTATTGTGAGGACTGAGGCGAATCCTGTATTAGCCCCCATGTTTCTTATGCTTCTCTATTTTGTCTCGTTTGATACAGTCTCTGTACAAAATTAGTATTTGAACCAGTATGCAATATTTCCTTTTCTTCGTTGTTAAACTATTACTAATAAATTATGTCGTAAGTAGTCATGTAAATTGACTTGTAAACAAATGCTTAACAACATGATGTAGTAGGTAGAAGGATCACATCTAGAAGAAGCTTGTCATGCAACGTAGCAACATTCCTGAATATGGTAAACTCGGATGGACTGATTCATTTTCCCTGGACATGTCTTGTTCCAAGTTAAAAAGTTACTGTTTTGACACTCTTTCATCCTGGGTGATTCTTTTATTGCGTCAAACATGTCTACGTTGACATGCAAACTACTCATAATCAACTTGATTTATAAGAGGTGAGCTACTCATGTAGAGTTTGTCTAGTTTGTGCTCTAAAATATTTGACTCGTGAGGGTACGCACGAACCTTATCAAACTTAGTTTAAATTCAATTTTTATAATCACTTAATTACCATTAACTGTATACAATAATACTTGCACGAAATAAGTCTAGTCGACTTATCAAGCTTAAACTTTATGCATAAGTTCGACCAAGCTTGAGTTTTAGAAAAGAAGAGTCGAGTTTGAGCTTGCAACTAAAACTCAATTGAGCTCGAGTTGAGTTTATAAGGTCAAGTTTTGGTAGTCGAGTTGAGGTTAACTCAGTGGTCAATAACTCAGAAAAAACAATTTCGGTCTTTCGAGGAATAAAAGTGTACTAATTCAATAAATAAAGTCCGGTTTTGCCACTTTCGACTTAATTTCCTTCGGTTACTACTAAAATCTACTGAAATAAGCAAATGAACCCCCAAATTCCGAAATTCAGATGCTTGCTGGCATTTGATTGTTATTGTTTTTGAACAAATTTCTATATGTTATTGACCCTTTGGCATCAATCTCAATGCACTAATGCTGCTAGTGATCAATGTTTTCCTTATTGATGCTGTTTAGTTGTTTACAGAAAGAAGAAAACCACAACTGGTACTGCTGGATCATGGTTTATACAAACTACTTGACAATTCTATTAGTGTAGTTTTGTCTCTCGTATCCTCAAAAGATGAGATTTGGGTCTTTGGTTACAGTTTTGGAAATTGTAACAGATATACTTGTGAGTTTTATTTATGAAGCAATTCATATTTCTTAACAATAATTTATGTTACATGACATTTGCATAATTGTGTATACATGCCCAAAACATTAAAAGGACCACCAGATGAAAGTATGAGTTTACTTTGAAGTCTTCTTAACCCCTTTTTATACTTCAAAGTTGTTGGTCCACAACTCACAAACAGACTCAGTTACATCCCAAGATGAGTTTACTTTCCAATTTGAAGTCTTCTTAACCCCTAGTATACTTCAAATTGTTGGTCCACAAACTCACAAAGAGTTACATCCCAATCAATCTTTCTTAGACTTTTCTTCACTGCATTAGTGCATTGAGATTGATGACTTGTAGACCAAGATGAGTTTACTTTCCAATTGAAGTCTTCTTAACCCCTAGTATACTTCAAATTGTTGGTCCACAAACTCACAAAGAGTTACATCCCAATCAATCTTTCTTAGACTTTTCTTCACTGCATTGAGATTGACAAACACTTATATGTCCCAACCAGCCTTTTCATAGAAGTTTCTTCCATCATCCAAGTCTCTTCACGGAATTGACAATGATAAATATGATCTATTTATTTACAGGAACTTATTTCAAGTAATTACCCTTTCATAAAATGCAAGCATAGCATTTAAAAGGTTTTGAGCTCAATTTAATTTTATGTGTATGAGCTTGAAATTGAATTTGAATTTGACGTGTAGATCTAAGTCCACCTTATATAACCTATTAATCAAGTGCTTGTGAGTTTAAGTTGAAGCCGGAACAAGAATGAACAGTGTTTGAGTCTATAAGTATAATAAAGGTTTGTGACCAATTTAAGTAAGTTATAGGAGAGAGCAATGGTGAACTACTAACCTTAACTTGATTGAAGCCTTTCAATACATTCTTGTTTATTCTTACTAGATCAAAAAACTTTTCAATAGCAGGCCTTAGAGTCAGGGCCGTCTCGTGGATTTTTGAGGCTCTGTGCCAACGTGACAAAGTAGGCCTCTCGCACAACACGACTTTAGTTATATGTTACCACCTCCGTCCCATAATAATTGTCCACTTTGACTTTTTTAGTCTTTCTTATTCAACTTTGACCATTAATATTTTTATTTGTGTTATATAACACTTGATGAAAATTATACCAAATGAAAACACATTTAAAACCCAATCCACTCATATATTTTTCATCAAGTATTATATTACACAAATAAAAATATTTGTGGTCAAAGTTGAATAAAAAAGACTTAAAAAAGTCAAAATGGACAATTATTACTGGACGGAGGTAGTATATCAAGTTTTAAATAGTCAGAGTATTCGTAAACATAAAAAAAACTGTATATAACATGTCTTGGTTAATCGCAATATTTTATTGCCAACATATAAAATCTTTCTAAAAAGTGTATAAAACAATGATTAAAAATAATTGGACTAGTTTTAAATTTTTATCTAAACTTGAGTTGAAAGTGTAAATTTGCAAACCTATTTGTACTTTTATTCGAGCATAAAACTAAAAAGCTGTAAAATCTATAAACCTTAGGGTGAAAAAGTGAATATTACTCATATTAGTCATCTTCTTCAACCTTCATGTCTGCAACTCTGTTACTTTTCTTTTTCTTTTTTTTTATAAATCGATTGAAACTGATATGTGTTCCAATTATCACGCAAAAATCTTATTTTATAGACTATAGTTTCATCGGTACTACGTTAAACAATAGATAAAATCAGCCATGCGTTTACGGCATCGGGGCCCCTGAAAATTTGGAGGCCTGTGCGGTTGATCACTCTGCACACCCTTAAATCCGGCCCTGCTTACAGTTATAGATAAATGTAAGTTTATGGCTTGGTTAGTCTAAGATGTGTACGTATAAAACATAGAAGGAACATTAACGCTAAGACCCACAACATTAATAAACTAGTAAACCTCATCCATTTGTAAACATTTGTTTGTAAAGTATCAATAATTTCTAAATGATTGGTCTAGATTCTTGGTCTAGATTCAACTCTTAGGTTCATATGAGTTGGTTTTCCTAAATGATAAATACTCAAATGGCTAGTAAACTCAAAAGTATTTTGTTTGAAAGTTAGAGAAACTCAAAATCTTTTTGAAAGTCTTTGGTTGAAAAACGTAAAAGCATTACGCAAGATTTTACATTATTATAATAGTTTTTATTAGAAAAGTTGTTAGTTTATATTATATATTTTATATCATTTAAAATTTTTGATTGCAACTAAAAAGTTAAAATATATCTTAAATTTCAATGGTTTTCTAAAGTGACGATTTTATACAAACTTAATTTAACAAATTTAATTGTCTATATATATATATATATATATATATATATATATATATATATATATATATATATATATATATATATATATATATATATATATATTTAGAATCACGTGTAAACATTTAATAACACATGCTCAACTTAATGTTAATAAATCGTATGTTTAAGAAGCTTTTATGTAGCCACCCGTACCTTTTAAGTCATAATTTAATTATATACTTTTACTTATTATTTTAATTCTAAGTAAACTTACTTTTACATATAGACAAGAAAGTTCAATCACGTACGCTTAACTCGTAACCAACACTTGACTATGATCAGTCTAAGTGTTTTATTTATTTTATTTTCCTTTTATACATATTTTATATGTACTATTGCTATTTTATCATTTTTACGTAAACTTTGTATCTTTTACATTTTACGCGTTTATAAGCTACGTCTTTAAGTTTTAACGACGTTTAAATACTCCAATAGACATATATCTCATCTTAAATGCTAAGATAGGGTATGTTGATAAGTTTTAACATTTTTATAAGTATTGGATTTTTTTGTAACCCGATTTTAAGTTTCGCGTCTTAAAAACTTTACGTTTGTAATTACCAAGATCAGACTATACCCTCTATTCACTAAACTAATAAATAAACACAATATTTCTACAAATTTGACTCCACATTATCACATATGCCACGACTAACATGCAAACATCACACATGTCCCTTTGTGAGATAAACTAGCTAAGTTATTAGTAAGAAATATCTAGATATTACTTCATTCTATCCTAAACACTTAAATATTTCTAGTAAGCTCTTTTTTTTCCCTCTCTATAGCAACAAACCAAACACACCTTAAATACATCATTTGATCCTTATCTTGCTAGTTTCTTGTGATCCACTTGAAGATTAGTGTTCTCTGCTTGAATGTTTAGCTTATTTCATCCAAAAATTACCATCAAACAATCGTCCAATAATTTGAGGCAACCATGCTTGCTGATAACGCTCAAATTGTGCATGTTTTTAGTAGCATTATTCGTGCTTTTATGTATTTTATTTGGCTATAATCATATGATTTTGTTACTTAATCGCATAAAAGTGCGTATGCTAGTTCATTTGTGGCCAAGTACAGGAAAGGGGGGAAAAGACGGAAAAAGAAGTAAAATACGAAGATTTCTCCATGTACGAAGAAATCCCGACAAAAGCAATACTTGTGGAGTATATTCGAGAAGATAAATTCATCAAGATAGTGGTACAAATACTCAATAATGAAGTTCAAGAAGGAAAACGAGAAAGAAATGAAGAAAAGAAGCTTAAACGAAGAAATATTGGAAGCCTCGTTGTTCCCGACACACCTTCACCATTTTGACCATATCTTGAGCATACGAACTCAGATTTAGGTGATTCAAGCGGCCACGGAAATCTAAGAGAAATATCTACAACTTTGGTGTTTATCATTTTCTGTCAACTTGCTCCAGCCGATCGGTCGGGCCCCGTAACCGATTCGGCTGGAGGGCAGTCGAGAAGACCAGCCGATCGGCTGGAGCCTAAACCGATCAGCTGGGAGGCATGGTTATGTAATTTCTTCATCAATAAGAGTCCTAACATGTTCCAATCATATTCCAAATGATTCTAGTCCCTTCCCACTCAGTTTCTAGTCTCTTCCAAACCACTTGGCCTCCAAGAAAAGCATTGAATACCCTAGGCCTTGGTTCAAATATAAATAGACCAATTTGGCACCTCATTTCATGCATCCCAACTTGAGAGAACTTCTCTCACACCAAACCCTACAACCACAACTCCATCCAAAGGTGTGAAATTCTAGCCTCCACCCTTAAGGACGAATTTCCACCAACTTATCTTCCCTAAAAGACCACAAACCTCTGCCAAATTCGTGTAGTGTGCTCAATGGCTATGAAGGCATTTGGATATGATTTTCCTGCTTTGTAGAACTATTGTAGTTGATTGGAGGCTTGAAGGAGTGCTAAAATCCTTCACCCTTGCCTAATGTAATCTTACTTTAGGTACATCCTTGTCACTTTTATGATGTTGAATTTTATTATTTATGTTTGGTTCTTTGGTTGTGTTGATTATGTGATTCTTGTGATGTGTTCTTGTCTTGTGAATGTTATCTTGATACTTTTCATATGAGAACTTGTGATAAAAGGATGTTTGGATAATTGTAGTGTTTGTTTGGAATATGTTGATAACATCATATTTGGTTAAATTGGAACTTGTTCTTGTTTATTGTTTTGGTTGATCATTGTTGAGTTTAGTGTCGAAAGGATTATTAATAATGGTTGGTTCCAATTCATAGTCAACGAATGATTTTGGTCTTGTACTTTGTGACGATTGTGCAAGAGAATTAATAAACATAACAAGTGAAGGTTTAATTTGGATTAAGGCCGAAAGGAATCTTTTGAATATGTGTTATCATTGTCTTTCAAGTAAATGGAACTTATCGAATTAATAGCATCAAAGTCTAAGGCCGAAAGGATTCTTTGTTGTTGTTGGTTTAGGCATATGGCTCATGACATGACCACTTGATTAAGGCTTATGCATATTTGATTTATAAAACACTAAACTATTATTATAGGTTCTATCTTTGATAATATGTTTTCCAAAATAAACATCCTAATATCCTTGTGATCATTTGTCTAAACATGTATGTTCTTTGTGTGCTTGTTCTTGTTGGTTTGATCCGTGACAATCATAACCATCAACTTGTTACTTGCTTAAACAAACAAACGACACTTGAGTGCAACCAAGTCTCTTGGGACGACCTTGACCAAAACCTATACTACCACTTGACTAGGGTATACTTGCCCGAATGTGTTCCTAGTTAACCGGTAATTCTTGCATACAAATTTAAAACCTCGTGTGAACGCATCACTTGCATTCAAGAGTTTTAGCGAACATGGCCATGCTTGGTTAAGTAAGATAACACAAACCCATTGGTCAAGGTCACATTTTTCACGTACTAAATATTTGTCTAACTGTAACACAAAACCATTGGTCAAGGTCACATTTTTCAGGTACTAAATCTTTGTCTAACTATACATCTTTTTTGTTTCAACATTGTTGTTAGTATTACTAAAACATCTTTTATACTTGTATAGGGAGAGTTCACTCTGATATGTTACTTTATAACATGTGTGAAGTGTTTAATGGGAAACTAGTGAGAGGTAGGCACCAACTTACCATTACTTCTTTAGAATACATTAGAGAATATTGTATGCAAAGAATAGTCAATGTTGTGAATGTAATTAACAATAGTCCTGGACCATTAACACCAAAGGCAACACACATGTTAGACTTGAAAAAAAAGAGGCTTATAAGTACAGTGTGTTACACCTTGAAGAAGATAAGTATCAGGTGAGTGGATGAGGAGATATGTGTGTTGTGAATGTTGAAACTAGGGCTTGTATTTGTAAAAGATAGGAGATTACACGTATGCCATGTAAACATGTTGTTGCTACCACTTGGTACATGGCCTTCAATAGAATGCAAGTATATATAGCAGAATCATGGGTTCATCCTGTTACTTGCTTAAGACTTGGCAGGAAACTTACAAATACTCCAGCCCATAAATGGTTATCAACATTGGGAAAAGTCAAATGTGCCCACAAGCATTCTTCCCCCCAAACATCATAAACCAAAGGGTAGGCCAAGGAAGAAAAGAACTAGGGCAACTACCGAAAATGATGATAATGATAAAGATAGTAATTAAGTTGTCACAGTTTAGTAGGTGTAGTTTGTGGTATTTGTGGCAATGCTGGACGCAACAAGAAAACATGTCTTGGGCAAGGAGGTGTAACAGGAAGTCAAGGAAATACTCATCAGTCTCAAAAAATAGGTTCATGTTCCTAGCCAAATGTTCCAGCAAAGAAAAAGACAAAGGTTAAAGGTAACAAGTTTGAAGCAAATGAAAAAGCTCAATGTCAAACTGATGCTCAATCTCAAAGTCATGTTAGTCTATGGGATAATGAGTTTTAAATGTATCCATTTATCACTTTACCCGTTTCTATAGAGTATTGCAAATTTATAATCATAATAACTGTTGACTTTTACAAAGTCAACTAATGTCATTACACATGAAAATCAACTACTGAATAGTCAAATACCAGCTTGAGCTGATATGAAATTCCCTAACTTTCATTTCTAAACCAATTAGTATATCCTATTCTAACCTTTTGTTGTACATTTCTACTTGCTTCTAAACTTGTTACAATTCTGCTTTTTTTATACTAAACCTAATGCACTAGATGTTGCAAAATTAACACCACCAACTATTTTGCCAATTGATTCTATGTTGTGGATAAACTAAACTTGGAATATCTGAACCCCCAACAACATGTGCAGGCCCCCTAAACCACTTGCAAGACCTCTAACACCCTCAAAAGCATTATCAAACCCCTCAAAAGCACTTGGATACATATTAAGCATGTATAATAAGCAAGTACAACAATAATGTATAATAATCATGTATAATAAATATGTATAATAACTCCAAAGCTTGGATATACTAGCTGAAGATCAAAACTCTTTCTCAAAAAAAGAGCAACGGAAAATCAAAAATGGATGAACAACACTAGAGCAAGTTTATGTTCATACTCAAAAGTGGTGTCTGCTCATCCATTTTTGATACTTGGATTTGTGTTACTTGGATATGTGTTTAGACTTGGATAATGTTAGTCTATTTTGATAAAGAACAATGAAGAATCAGAAAGGGATGAACAACACAAAAGTAAGTTTATGTTCATACTCGAAAGAGGTCTGTTCATCCATCTTTTATACTTCATCCATCTTTGATTTGGATATGTGTTACTTGCATCTGTGGTTCGACTTGGATCATCTTACTTGGATCTGTGTTTTGACTTGGATTATGTTAGTCTATTTTGACAAACAACGATGAAGAATCAAAGATGGATGAACAACACCAGAGCAAGTACATGTTCATACTCGAAAGTGGTGTCTGTTCATCCATCTTTGATACTTGGATATGTGTTTTGACTTTGATCATTTTACTTGGATGTGTTTTGAATTGGATAATGTTAGTCTAGTTTCTGTTGTATGTAAATGTATTTTTTGTCAAGGATCAATTAGTCAACCAATAAAGGCAGTACAGTACAAGGACAAAACCATAAAAGGAATATAATATAAATATTGTACAAGGACCAAACTAGATCACTAAATAGTTTTTACTAGTCAACCAAAACTGAGACTTCCTACATAAGCCTTACCAATTACATACAATCTAGAACCAGTCCAAAACACAAAAAATTGTGAGTTTCTAAACCAACTAAATAAACCATAGAAAAATGAAGATGATCACTATCCAAGAGTAACACACAAAAGTTCCTCAAACGACAAACTTCCTCCTTCTCAAGAAGGAGATCAACTAGGAAGGCTTGGTGAGCAGCCTCTTGCTCGTTAGCCCAGTTAGCCTAGTTGACAACTAACTTTGTTTGAGCAATAAGGTTGGCTTG
Source organism: Chrysanthemum seticuspe (assembly GCA_019973895.1). NCBI lineage: Eukaryota > Viridiplantae > Streptophyta > Magnoliopsida > Asterales > Asteraceae > Chrysanthemum > Chrysanthemum seticuspe. The sequence goes on along the minus strand of BPTQ01000002.1, from coordinate 255,291,362 downwards.
GCATTGTTGTAATGCCGCCTCATGCCGGTGGATGTTTCTCTGCAAGTAGCTAATTACGTCCCTTACTCTCCTTGACATGGGTGGATCATACCACCCAATGAATGGACATGTAGATCCCTCAAAGCGAAAATTAAAAGTTAGCATCTCTTTAAAGCTTAAACTCATAACTTGAAAATTAAACTTTAAACTAAAACCACCATTACACTTAAACCAACATTAAACTATAAACTAATCATTTTAACTAATAAACACCACCATTAAACTTTATAATGAAAAAAAAAGTGTCAAAACCTGTCTTGGGTAGGCATAGAACCGCCTTCCGGGTTCATGTTGTTCCAACATGTCCTCACCACAGCTCGCCTATTATTCAGAATTGATGGAAAGATTAATAAAAAGATAAGATTTTATGAGAGAGAGAGGAGAGTTTAGGGATGAGTGGTGAAAAAAGGTTACCTATTAATAGCCGAAATATATTGTAGCAATGTCAGATGTCCCGTTGTACATTTTTTTTTTTTTTTTTTTTTTTTTTTTAATTAATTATCAAAAATACAAAATGATGATAATGCCCTCCAACTAACAACAAAAGCAAATGGAAAGAAACGGTGTTGACCGACGAAAAACGGGTCAAGAGATTCATTTGATGTCAAAACTTGGAAAAGGGGACCCCCGATGACTACACTAACAAGATACGACCCCATATGATGTTTTCCAACAAGTTTAGGGACGATCGGTGTATTTTATTCTTAATTTAATAAATATAATTGTCTATATATGTTATAATCACGTGTATACACTCAATAACACATGCTTAAGCTTAATAAATATAACCCATATGTTTAGGAAGTTTTTAATATTACGATCAATTTAATAAAAATAATAATGATAAAATAATAATAATAAATATTGTTATGTATAAGTTTAACGTATATGTGCTATTTGTAAATTATTTTTTCTTTTTAAAAAAATTGTGAAAATTGATAATTTTACAATTGAGTCCACAAATTTGGATTTAGGATTAATGCATTTTCAATAGTCTAAGGTCTAACTGTAAATTGTACGTATTAAACAATCAAAATATAACGTTGTTTTAGATTTAAATCCAGAATTTGAAAATAGAGATCCGAAAGCCATATTTATTTTTGTTTATTTAATAAAATTAACATGGCAAAAAAATATGTTTGACAATAATTAATTCAGATTTGACTTTCATTGACTAATATGAATGTTCAGTTTTAGCAAATAGGTGAAATTGAGCTCTTCTATTGTTTAGATCTAACCTTACGTTTCAATGAATCATCCAAAAATCGTTTTCCTTTAGTGTTTAAAGATAATTGTGGACCACATAATTTCCATTGAAAGTTTCCTTTTTATAGCAATCAAAAGTTGTAATTCTACATAATTCGACAAGAAATTAAAGTTGAGAGTGATAGGCTTGTATTTATAACCCAAGTGATACGTTTATAAATGATTATAGACCACATACATATTCCAATCATATTCTTGTGACACGAGTGTTAGTATATATATGTGTAGCAAGTATGAATGTTTATAGCAATTAAAATTAAAAACACAATGGGTTATTCAAAACTATTGAGTATCTTTTTCCTTTTCTTTATTTTCACCACTTTTGCTCCTATGGTTTCTTTAAATAATAATAATAATGTTAGTATATATATGTGTAGCAAGTATGAATGTTTCTTTATTTTCACCACTTTTATAAAACACAATGGGCAATTCACAACTGTTTATTATCTTTTTTCTCTTTGTTTTTTTCACCACTTTTGCTTCTCCTGCTTCCTTAAATAGGATTAAAAAATGCTCTGAAAAAGAGACTGAAGCTTTGCTTCTCTTTAAACAAAACCTTTCCTCCATCAATTACCCAAACGATTACTGTTCTGGTCTTCTTGATTATCGTCCAATAATGATGAGCTGGAACACAAGTACTGATTGTTGCAACTGGGATGGAGTTGGTTGCAACGACTCCACCGGTGACGTCATCGGTCTCAATCTCAATTGCGGAATGCTAAAAGGTACAATTCATCCTGACAGCTCCCTCATCAACCTCACACACCTTACTTATCTGAGATTATCAGATAACAAACTTAATGGGACATTGCCATCTTGGCTGTTTACTTCCCCCTCTCTATTTAATGGGTAACATGTTGAGTGGAAATGTTCCTTTTGAGTCATTTGCTCTTCCATCATTAAAAAGGTTATACCTCAGTAACAATCAATTGACTGGCCAAATTGATGTGCAAACATTTCCACAACTCACCAACCTCACTGACCTGTACCTTTCATATAATAATTTTAGTGGTGAATTGGAGTTGGATACATTGTTATCAACCCTCACAAACCTTGAAGTTCTCGATCTCTCATACAGCGGTTTCTCTGTTACAACAGAGAATGCCAATCATTATGTCAACCCTGGTTTGAGATACTTATATTTGGCCTCTTGCAAGCTAAAGGTGTTTCCAAATTCATTTCGACCCATGAAACAACTTAGAGAGTTAGATCTCTCTAGCAACGAAATCCATGGCCAAATTCCCAATTGGGCAGGGGAGATTGGAGGTGCTTATGGGTTGGTATATTTGAATCTGCAGTCCAACTTGATTGAGGGGCCATTCCCTGCATCAATTTGCAACATGAGCAATCTAATGGATTTGGATATGTCCAATAATCGCTTTGGTGGATTGATTCCACATTGCTTTGGAAATATCACCTCATCTCTTTATATGATAGATATGGGGAATAATAGCTTTCAAGGAACAATTCCAAACGTATTCAGGGATTGTGGAAGTTTAGAAGGGGTTATTTTGAATGGAAATCAATTAAGAGGAGAGGTGCCAATTTCCTTGTCCAAATGTCAATCCTTGAAAGTAGTTGATTTCGGAAATAACCATTTGAATGGTACATTTCCTGGTTGGTTAGGAGCTCTTCCAAATTTGCAGGCTCTTGTCCTCAAATCAAACAACTTTCATGGTCACATTCAACCCTCTTCAACTGTTGATTCTCCCTTTCCAAGTCTTCGAGTTCTTGACTTATCTGATAATAGGTTTGTAGGTCAACTCCCAGCAAAATATTTTCAAAGTTTCAATTCCATGAGGAATGTTGTTAAAAACAGCACAACACCGGAATACTTGGAAATGGGTGGATTGTATTACTCATTTGTTGTTGCGGTGAAAGGGGTGAATCTAGATTTTCCACAAATTTCGGTTGATTACACAATTATTGATCTGTCCAACAACACATTTAAAGGAGAGATCCCAAACGTTATTGGTGGTCTTAATTCGCTAATAGTGCTCAACTTGTCCCACAACAGCCTCATTGGTCCAATTCCACATGCTCTGGGGAATCTCACAGAGATCGAGTCGTTAGACCTATCTTCGAACCAACTCTCAGGAGAGATCCCACAAAGTCTTGCAAACATCAACACTCTTGAAGTGTTAAATCTCTCCCAAAACCGTCTCGTGGGCCGTATTCCAGATGGAACACAATTTAACACATTTGATGAGAAATCTTTTGAAGGGAATCCAGGACTATGTGGGCTTCCGATGACCAAAAAGTGCAGCGAGCATACACATAAACAAGAGCTTGAATCAAATGAGGAGGAGAGTGGATTTACATGGGAAGTAGTGATGTTGGGATATGGATGTGGGACCTTACTTGGATTGGTGATGGGATATCTAATGTTGTCAACAAGAAAAGTCAAGTGGTTCAACGCAATTGCTGATGCAACAGAGAGTTTGGTCTTGAAGAAGAAGAAGAGAAGACATGTTTATATCGGGAAATGACGTTAGATAATCAAGGGTATAGGAGTTTGGGGTGGAGCTGGGACTTTTTAAGTTATGCTGTCGTATATAAGCTTCTGTGAATTATGATGTTTGTGTGTTGTCTCTGTGTGACCTTAATGGAAATTCAGTAAATTTTTTTGTTATTTTGATGATTATAAAACCATTGCAGATACAGATATGAAAACTATATAATCATCTGACAACTGTAGTAAGTTGTATTGCTTTGCTTTTGGTAAAATATATGCTTCTCATTTCTATCAATTTTAAGTTGCAGTAGTAATAAATATGTGAAAATGAAAGCATAATTACTAATAACATGTGTTATGGTATATATATACTTTGACCATCCATTGCGTTCTTGTGTTCTGCATATTAGTAAAGCAACAAATCAGATGTTTCTGATGTGATCAATTAGAATTTGAGGTTAAGTTGCATTGTATAAGGCCATACAAGACAATGCCAGTGACCCTGCTGCTGTTACGCAGATGTGTGCTTCCCCATATTTTCTTCAAATCACAGAATTTGTGCATTAACTGCTACATGTTATCCTTTTAATGCTAAAGAGTAATGTTGCTTGCGTTCAGTCAATAACAAACTGGTATGTCTTTTCAGGATCCAAATATTATCTATAATTGGTAGAATTTAATGTTTGGACTGCCGACTCTTCCATTATAATCGGAAGAGGATATTCTGAGGCACTATTTGAGAAAAAGTCGTCACATGCAAAGTCTCTCTCTAGATTGCTATATGTTGGTTGGAGTCGATTTCACTTGAAGCCCGATATTTCAAATGCAAGTAGCCTTGTGGATAGTACAGTTCCGTACAGCTTTAGCTAGCTCTATAACAAGTCCCTGCTGTTATAGTTCACTTATGTTATTGTGTTGTATTGCCAGCCTTGAAGACAAACGATATGTGTGTCCGAGTAAATAACACATGGTTACATCTTTTTGCCATCTAATTTTATTGACCTTCTGTTCTGATTTACGGAAGATGGGTACGTTTTTTGCTTTTCTGTTACAGCAGTTGTGAGATAATTTAGAAAGTAGTTGACAGGTTAGTTGATGACCTAATGGTACACTGTATAGCACACTTTCTGACCTATCAAACAACCTAAGTTGTATGTAGTCATGAATAATATAAGAAAAAGTCAAGTTTCATGGTTTGTGATGTAAATTCTTTAAAACATTGTCATAGGCTGTGAAGATATATCCGTAACAGGATATACAGTGTATCAAAAACCTTATAAGGGGCACAAGATGACTGAGGCAATGACAATAAAACTAGTGGTCTGAAAATGGCGGGACGGGTCAGGTAATGGGTCAAAATGAGTTTGGGTCACGGGTTGAACGTTTACTTTTTACCAATTCCCCCTCTCTCCCCTTTTTTGGATTACTGAATTCATTTTCAGAATATAATATTTGTTATATGCCTATTTCTAAAACCAAAGGTGACAAACAGGTGTGGAAAATAAAAGTTATAGCCGATTTTGTTTATTACTAATTTGGTATAAACTTGACCCGAAAAGTCTAATGTTTTACCCTTAGGTAATCGTGTATTTGTGTGGCTGAACCTTCAATATAATTCGTCATGTTTCTATTATTTTGATGGTCATGGATATGCTGCTCATTAGTACCAAGAATAATTTGTTAGATAAGAGCTACAGTCGTGCGCTTTAGCAAATGTTCGTTTTGTACTTCACTGGAGCCACAAACATACTGTACACTTTTGGTGGACACGCTGTCACAGTGTTAGTATTCTGTCCTAATTAAAGTTTAGTTTTCTTTTTCTAGTCAATTTAGGTTAATAATGATTTGAGTTACATGTTTATTGCAGTGAAATAATGCACGCGATGTGGAAGCCACAGAAATTTAAGTACATATATCTGTTTATAACATTATATGTGTTCACATTAACACTCCCATCAGCTGCTGCAAGCTATTGGGCCTTTGGTGATCAACTTTTAAACCACTCCAATGCTTTTTCCCTTCTGCCAAAAACTCGTTTTCGTGATACAGCCGTTGTCCTTATGCTCATCCATCAGGTATAACTGCTTGAATGGTTAACTGACTTACTACGGCTGTTTGATTCTGTGTTGACCGATTTGTGTTTGTTTTGCTTGGCTTATCTTTTGCAGTTTATAACATTTGGTTTTGCGTGTACTCTGCTGTACTTTGTATGGGAGAAAGTAGTGGGAATGCATGATACAAAGAGCATATGTTTACGGGCATTGGCTAGATTGCCAGTTGTGATTCCAATTTGGTTCCTAGCCATCATCTTCCCGTTTTTTGGTCCAATCAAAATTCGGTTGTTGGGGCTTTGTTGGTTAGCTTCAGTGTCTATATTACCGAAAGGCTTCTGCTCGCCAGGTAATCCATCCGCACTGTCACTAAAATCTCAATTTCTAGTAGATACAGACTAAGAAACCCACAGGTAATCAAAACTAGAGGTGAAAATGGGCAGGTTGAGTTACAAGTCAAAATTAGTTCGATTAAACGGGTAAGTTTTGATACGGGTAAAAACAAGCTGGGTTGGTTAACCTTAGTTGGTCAATAACCAATCAGTGTGTCAAATATACAACAACAACAACAAACCCAATCCCGCCGAGGCAGGGTATGGCAGTGTGTCAAATATGTTATTCATAAAATAATCCAAGTTTTTACATTTGACTTGTTAGAGATAAAACCTAACCTCAACCGACCCATTCACAAGTGAGCGGGTTAGTACTCAAATAAAATCTGCATATAAGTTGGTGATTTTGTTTTAAATGTGAAATGGGTTTTTAGGCTGCAAGTACTATACAACACATATGCAAGACCGAACAATCAGATCACTTCACATGAATATTTTCGAGATTAGAAATGTACCTTCCATTCATACTTTTATAATTAAGGGGTTGAAAGTGGGAAAAGACCAAGTTTGGTGACATTTCTAGTGCAGGCTAAAAATGTCTTGATGAACACCATTCCGTTCGCCCACTCACCGGCCCCATTTGATGCATTAGTGATCAGTCACATTCTTGCTGCACTTAATGACTTAATCAATCTAACCATTGAGCTGGCTCAGTGACCCACTCACGTTGCAAACCTAACCTTATATTGAGTGGCTCACCTTACATTGTGAACATTTTCATCGTGGTATGGGTTTTTGTGATTGGTTTCGGATTTGGAGGGTGGGCGAGCATGACAAATTTCATCAAACAAGTAGATACATTCGGTTTATTTGCGAAGTGTTACCAGTGCAAGCCTCCACCAGCACTCCCTCATAACCATTAAGTTTAATGATTTTGGTTCGTTGGTTGCTTTTCTTTGACACGGTCTTTTGTTTTAGTCTAGCGATAATATATGATTCTAGTGTGTAAAATGGCCGGTTTATGGTCGATGTATAGCATAGGTTTGCTTTTACTTTGGTTGTGACAATTTTATGAGTAAACCGACTTAAAGTCGTTTTGATATTTGAGATGTTTAATGGTTTTGATATCTTTGTTGTTTTTATTAGTTATAATACCTGTGCTCGCACGGGGTTTTTTCTAAGATTTTAATTATGTATTATTATCGATTAAATTTGTTAATTTTGTTCGCGGGATATAGCAAGACCTAGAAGGATTTATTCAATCAAACGTTTATCTTTTATTAGCGCATTTATACACATCATATGTTGCAGACATCATGCTACAATTACATTTCTTTATATATAAAAGCAATTATTGTAATTATGATTTATACATAGAGCACAAAAAATGTATCATCCTGTCCTATAGCAAAGGATATGAAAACAGGCTTAAGGAAGCACACATATTACACATACCTCTGTCTCATTACTGTTTTCAACAATTGGCTATGAAGATAAGTGCCATGAGACATTAGCACATTGAGAAATACTCGTATACTGGAGTATAAACTAACATTGTAACTCTTTAAGTAGAGCACATAATGATAATTATAAGTAGTAGTAGTAGCAGCTGCCGTTTATAATCTCTAATGGGTCCATAAAAACAGTTGTGTGACTCCTCAGTGGAAGACATTTTCTAAATGCTTACAACCTCCAAAATTATTTTCTTAGAAAAAACATTTGATTGTTAGTGTAAGATTATAGATGTTATGCTTATATTTAACACATAAAACTGTATTTGTTTGTTGTTTAACCTTAGTCGACACCCATACTAATTTCATATTATTGAATAAACAAAAATGAGAGGAATAATTAATTTGGTTTTACATGACCATTTATGAAAAAAAAAAAAAAAAAAAAAAAAAACTTTTAAGAAGGAAAGTCCTCATCAAAACGACATAGTTCAAGTCTCATGACATCATGAGAAGATGCCTGATATGTATACATTGTACAAAAGCTTTGCATTAAAAGCAAAGAGGAAAGAGTTCATACCAGCTAGCTTCGATTCCCATGATACATCTTTCTTGTGTTGTTGGACTCCCTGTAATGACAATAATCCTGTTATCCGAACACTAAAAAATTCTTATTTGTTGTATCGAAATGAGTAGCATTAATTTACTAAAGAATCCCTTCAATGAATCATGTACACATAAAACTAGTAGCATTAATTAACTAATCTTTAGTGTCTCATAAGTGGTTTCTTCTGTGCCTTATAAGGTCGGGATTACCTACAATACAATGATTACACAATGCTATCATAAACGAATAAAGATCCCATTATAAGATTACATCTTTAAGGTAGCCATCACTAGGATGTGTATACTCTTTAAAGGGCAAGCAAGTGATAAATTCAACACCATGACGTGGTAAGCGTTCTTCAAATAAACTTGATGGAGGCCAGTCTTTCAGCTTAAGGATCCTAGGCCACCCGTTGTATTTATATTGACCATCCGTATACCATTTAAAAAACTAATGAACATTAATATCAACCTGCATGTCACAGAAAAAAACTTAACCCAAAACTCGCATGTCCTCATCTGTTCTGTGCTTCTCTAAGAGCTCTTGTGCAGAATCCAGCAATTCTGAAACATGGTATGTATTAAATGGCCTTCGATCACAACTGTTTTGTTTTGGTTTGCGACTGAAAACAGAAGGGGTGTTTGGGACAGTGGTTTATAAGCAGTATGTATGCAGAAACTAATAAAGATATAGTAACAATGCGTATTGAATTGATATTGAATGATTGTGATTGTTACAGACTCTTGACCCTTTTATACATAATGAAACGCTGCCATCAAAGGGATGCCACGTTTCAGTAAACGACATACCTATTCTATAACCCTTCTAAACTAACCGTTGTATCCTAACTAACCTAAACGACCCATATATCGACCCAAGCCCATAACAGATTTTTACAGGATTTTTAAATATTTTTACAGGATTTTTAAATATTTACAGACATAAAAACAATACATACTATTTGGTCCTTAGACTTATATTAATTAACTAATTATATCATTAGTTCCAACAGTATGGTTCCTTTGCATGAATCAACTTTAAGATTCCATTCCCACAACCGCGCATACTTTGTGGAGGACATGGAATTCTGCCATCATCGAGAGACATCCAGTCATGACTTTCCTGTTCTTATGGTGACGGATCTGCAGCAGACGGCCCGTCGTGAGTTTGCTGTTCTTTTGGTGCAAGATATGCCTCAGACATGGAGTCAAGAAATTGCTGGTCTTTTGGTGCAGCACTTGCAGAACGCCTGGTACTCCTCTTAACATCTTCCCTATTAACATCTTCTAGCGGCCCCCCATACAAGTAACCAGAACCTAGATCTTCAAACTGATTGGCAACTTCTTCTTAGTTTCCCTAAAGGTTGCCATCACGCAATTCCTAGCAGCATTGAGAGCACATGTCATTATGACAGGAAGGGCAACTTCTATGCAGGTCAAAAATTGAGGTTTTACAGCAGTCACTGCATACATTAGGTGACAAAATCAGGAAAATGCTGTCCAAAACCAAAATCCTTGAACACTTGTACAATGGCTGAAATGACATACCAGTACGTGCGTTCATCCTTGTGACATTTTGTCTTCTTCACTTGCACTTCCGATAAAACACATCCTGCTCAAGAAGATAAAATCAGATAAAACTACATAAAAGAACATATGACTGCTACGTAAACTATCATCTTTCCAACACACTATCAAGCCACGATTAATTAATTAAGCCCCAACATTTAATAGGCCATCATTTTTTAAATAAAATACGGATGTTCTGAAGTTTGGCGGAAAACCAAACACTAACCAAGCATCCACACAGTAAATCATTTGTCGAAAGTACGTCTATGCACCTAATACAACTATGAAAATTACTTGAAATTTCCCCAAACATCAGTAAAGAAGTCTTTGAATGTATTACTTAGTAATAACACTAAATTAAGAACCAGAGGTATTCTTAGAACACCAATCCAAAAAGAAAAATGATAAAAAATACCTTCTCAATCTGTTTCTCCTTTTTCCTTGCCACAAAAATATACTTGTTTTAGCAAGGCCTCCTATTAAGGAAACGTGAACAGAACTATGTGATTATAAACGGGTATTAATGTATGGATTTCATTGGATAAATTTTATGTAATCCAACTTTTGATGCTTTAACCTTTTCCCATGCTCATCCGGTCATTCTCTCATCCATAATCGCCCCTCTACCTCTAAACGTTCTTTGATTGTTTCACTGGTATGCAATCGATTATCTTGGGAAGAATTTTTTTCGAAGAGGTGGCTTGCTGGGGGGCGATTCATACGATCTATGTCATGTGAACTTATAATCTCGATATTGCTTCATTTGTAAACAACGAAACATGGAGGACCAAACATGTTCGATAGTTAGTTAATAACCGTTTGGTAGTTAAATGGCGGTTACAAAAGTTAGTTAAAGTTAGTTAATGTCGGTTACATAACCGAATAGTCACAATGGTTCCATGTGTTGGGTTTTACTAATGATAACAATTTACAAAAGCAAGTAAACATCATCAAAGCATGCAGCGGAAATATAAAGAATAATATATGTATATTAATTAACCGAATAAGAAACGCGTACCTTTTAGCAAATCAAGAACCAAACGGCAATTAGAACAAGAACCAAAACCCAAAACCCTAACTTAGGGTTTCAATAAATTCGACCCACACAAGATCGACCACTAGGGAATACACAAACACAATAATGCGTTTGTTCTTCGTTCTTGTACACACGTACTATTAGCGATTTGATGTGAAAAGCTAGGTTCTTGAATCATAAATAAAACCAAACACTAATATCTTGAGCTTGGAAAAAATCGATCCCTTGAGGAGGGGGGGTGTACGATTCGGCCAAACACAAGAGGGAGGAGAGGAGAAAAGAAATTAGGTTTATTGGTGATCCAAGGTTAAGTTGTGAATGAATACATGGGTTTGTATTTATAGGTAACTTAACTTGGTGACTAAGTTTGAGTGGGTTAGGGTTTGGGAACCCATAACCGATCGGCCAAGCACCCCAAGAGGGGTTCTAGATCCTTCCCGACTTCTAATTTCAATTCTAGTCCCTATAGTTTACATTTAACGACCGTTAACCAAACATCGTTAAATATTAACTATCGTTATGTTTTATTTCGTGACAAATAATTAATAACAATAACATTTTATATGTATTAATTATTTAACATCAACTCTCATACGTAATGTGTGCAATCCCGAAGTCTCGAGTTCGAATCCGGACATACGTATATTTAAATATCCATAAAACCTTTCAGCTCCCACTTGGATATTACTAAATATAGTAATGACATTGGTTTAGTCTAGCCTAACACGCCAATGCCCCCAGATCGAATCGAGTATGGTTTTCTGGAAAAACCATTTAATGATTCATCATTTTTACTTATCCTTTTGTTACTAATACTACATTAACTATGAATATGGATCAAGTCATTTCATAAGTTAATATTCTGTTTCTCGTTATATTCGATTGAACAAGATTACCAAATCATCTGAACGTATTCCAGAGAGATCTTGGGTATGGCCATACAAACATCTTGTCAACCCTACGAGGGGCCCAAATATAGTATTATGCTTTGAAATAAATTCAAAGGAACAAATTCTCTTGACTACAAACATAACTCATGAACTTTGTAACACTTCTGAAAATAGCCCTTATAACTACCAGTTACGGATAGCGTTAGACTATCTTACACAAGTGCACTACATTCATAACAGTTATCTGGTATCTCAAGTCTGAGGATAAACACTTCAGGATATACTTAATGACAAAGATCCATAAAGTATCATCATGTAAAGTTGGGATGAGCCCTATATTCAATTCATTGAATATCATGTGAATCTGGTATGTCCCACGCATCAATATACTTTAAAAGTATATTCTACCAAAACTCAGATTTGTCTTAATTCAATGACATTCCCACATCATTGATCGACAACGGACTATTTAGAATAACATAAGTTATTCACGGATTAAACATGCAAATATAGGATATAATATTAATAAAATGAAAAATAAACATAAACAACTATTGTATTTCATTAAAGTAATATTTGTTCATAACATCCTTTATCCAAATACTAATCACAGATCTGCATGAAACTACTAGCTAAATGAAGTCCTATCCCATCAGCATGGTCAGTAAGTTTTTCTTTTGGCAAAGGCTTCGTAAAGGGATCAACTAGATTTTTATCTGTATGAACTTTGAGTAGATTGATTTCACCTATTTCGACTTGTTCTCGAACATAGTGATATCGACGAGGAAAATGTCTGGCGCCCTTCATGACTCCAGGCTCATTGGCAAATGTTATTGCAGCAGAGTTGTCACAATACACATTTAAAGGTAATTCGATTGAGGGCATTACTCCGAGTCCCGAAATGAATTTCCTAATCCAAACAGCTTCCATCGCAGCTTCTGAAGCAGCTATGTACTCAGCTTCTGTAATAGACATCGCAACCGTTGTCTGCTTCTTGCTCTTCCAGTCAACTGCTCCTCCATTAATGACAAAGACATAACCCGTCTGAGACTTCGTATCATCTTTATCAGTTTGGAATGACGCATCGCAAAAACCTGTAACATCAAGTTCTGCATCTGGATTTCCTCCATACACTAGAAACATTTCTTTAGTAGCCCTTAGATACTTAAGAATGTTCTTACAGCTTGCCAGTGTTTCACACCTGGGTTCTGTTGATACCGACTGGTGATATTCTATGCAAACGCCACATCAGGCCTTGTACATCTTACAGCATACATGATAGATCCTACAGCCGAAGCATAAGGAACTTTTTTCATGTGTGCTACCTCTTCAGGTGTTGACGCGCATAGTTTATTACTTAAGCCATGTTCAACTTGCATCGGCAAATATCCCTTTTTGGAATCTTGCATATTGAATCTCTTCAATATTTTATCAATGTAAGCACTTTGGCTTAGTCCAATTAACCGCCTTGATCTATATCGGTAGATCCTGATTCCCAGAATAAATGTTGCTTCCCCTAAATCCTTCATAGAAAAGCACTTTCCAAGATAAGACTTTACATCTTGCAAACTTGGAATGTGTTTTCCCATGATCAATATGTCATCGACATATAAGATAAGGAAAATAACATTACTCCCACTAGCTTTGTGATACACACATGGCTCATCAAGATTTTGAGTGAAACTAAATTTCTTGATTTCTTCATCAAACTTCTTGTTCCATTGCCTTGATGCTTGCTTCAACCCATAAATGGATCTTTGAAGTTTGCATACACGCTTTGGAAACTTTGGATTCACAAACCCTTCAGGCTGCGCCATATAGATGTCCTCATCTAGGCGACCGTTTAAGAAGGCAGTTTTTACATCCATTTGCCATATCTCATAGTCATAGTACGCAGCTATGGCTATAAGAATCCTAATAGCTCTAATGTCTGCTACAGGAGAACATGTCTCCTCGTAGTCTATCCCAAAAGTTTGAGTATAACCTTGAGCTACAAGACGAGCTTTATAGGTATGTGCATTGCCATCCATGTCAGTCTTTATCTTATATAGCCACTTACTTCCAACTATCTTAGCATTTGGAGGTAAGTCAACCTCTATCCAAACTTCGTTATCTTTCATGGATTGCATTTCCCCATTCATTGCAACTCGCCATTTTTCCTTTTCAGGACTCATCATGGCAGCCTTATAGTTAGCAGGTTCACTTAGATCCCCTAAAAAATTTTCCTCAGCATCTACGTTGAGACATAGACGCTCATGTGCACGCGTAGTCCTTGCAGATCTACGAATGGGAACCACTTCAACTTCAGGTGGAACACTCAGAATTTCAGGTTCTACTTGAGGTTGGCTAGTGTTTTCAGAAGGTGTTGTATCTTCTTGATCATATTCCAGATCATAAACTCTCCCACTGAATTCATGAGATATGAGATCCTTTTCAAGAAAGTCTCCATACCTAGCAACAATTACTTTGTTTTCAGGTGGAAAGTAAAAGTAGTAACCCATAGTTTCCTTTGGGTATCCTACGAAGATACACTTAACAAATCTTTGTTGTAGCTTATCAACAGAGTCACGTTTAACAAACGCCTCACAACCCCAGACCTTTAAGTAAGACAAGTTGGGAGCTTTCCCATACCACACTTCATACGGAGTCTTATCAACCTTCTTAGTCGAAACCATATTCAATATGCGAACAGCAGTTTCTAAAGCATAATCCCAAAAGGATAAGGGAAGAGTTGTAAGATTAAACATTGATCGTACCATGTCTAGCAATGTACGATTTCTTCTCTCAGATACACCATTTTGTTGTGGAGTATATGGAGATGTGAGTTGCTGGACGATACCACACTCAGCTAGATAATCTTTAAACTCTTGGCTTAAATATTCACCACCTCTATCGGATCGAAGAGCTTTAATCTTCTTTCCTAGTTGCAGTTCTACTTCACTCTTAAAAACCTTAAATGTATCAAAGACTTCATGTTTATGTTTAAGTAAATAAACATAACCATAACGACTGAAATCATCAGTAAAGGTTAAGAAGTAGCTAGCACCCTTCCTTGACACATGTCTTAGTGGTCCACATACGTCAGTATGTATCACACCAAGAAGATCAGAAGCCCTTTCTAAACTATTTGTAAAAGGTTTCTTGGTCATCTTCCCAGATATGCAAGATTTGCATTTATCAAATGATTCATCATTGATGTCTTGCAAAAGCCCATCGTGTTGTAGCTTTTGCATGCGTTTCTTGCCTATGTGGGCAAGTCTATAATGCCAAAGAAATGAAGAATCCAAATCACTTTTGATTCTTTTATTATTGATGCTAAAGACAGAATTATTTTTATCAATCACATTATCATGCAAATCAATTTCAAACACACCATTTACTGAAATAACATTAAAGTAAAAAACACCATTTAAAGAAACCGAAATTCCATAATCAGTAAATGTATGAATAAAACCAATATCTTTTAATAAGGAAACAGAAACGACACCCCTAACAATAGAAGGCGCGCAATGACAATCGTTCAAAGACAGTACTAAACCCGAAGGAAAAACTAAATCAAACGTGCCTATAGCTTCAACGACTGCATGTGCTCCATTACCCACGTGCAGGTATTGTTGTCCATAGGCAAGCTTCCTTGCTCCTCTAAGTCCCTGCAGTGTATTACAAATGTGAATACCTGTTGGGAATTAAGGTAAACTTCTGATTCTGCCGAAGCGATTCTGCCGAAGAAGAATGGATTTTGATGAAGTTACACTTCAGCAGAAGTGTTAAAGCAGATATCGTGTTTCTGCTGAAAGTGCGAATCCACATAGGAGAGATAAGCACAAAAAGTCAGCGCCGTATGAAAGATAGGTTGGCGCCGAATTGCATAGAGTTTACTCAGAATAAACAATATGATTAACAAAACAATATGATTAGTTGCATGGTTGTCTAGATGCATGCGTTTGTATTAGGAGCGTACAGTGTAAACGCTTGTGATTCATTAAGGTTTCTTGCCTATAAAAGGAACCATAATAGTTTGTAATAGATAAGCTTTTCTCAAGTCTTTCAAGTCTTGTAAACTATCCGAAACATAGAGTTTCTATAATCAAAAGATCCATAGAGGATCAAAGAGTTCTTAGTTATTATAACTTGTATTTACTTTCCGCTATATAATACGAGTTGTAGAGATCTTCTATTAGTTTGCTTGTGATTACATAGGCAACACTAACGATCTCCGAGTGCTTAAGATCTATCAAGGTCTTTGTGTGTTTTCAACAAGTGGTATCAGAGCCTCGGGAAAGTCTCTACGATACTAAGAACCAGTCTCACCCCCATACAACCAAACATTACCTCACCATGCCTGGATCTGATAATGAAACTGAAGTCACCAACACAAACAACACCAACACCACTTCCATGCAACAGCTGAGTCTTTCAAACAACAATGGTAAATTTCCTTACTTGAAAAGGGAAGAGTATGATCTTTGGACGATGAAGATGGAAAACTGGATTTCCAATATTGATTGGAATCTGTGGGAGGTAGTAAAGAAAGGAAACAGCCTAAAGAAAATGATTCCTGACAGGGATGGGAAGTTTATCATGGCTCCTCCCAAAACTGCTGAAGAGGTGCTGGCTATGCAGAGAGAGCATAAAGTAAAAACTATTTTGCTTCAAGCCATTCCTGAAGATCATCTGTGTGATTTTCACCATATGGATGATGCAAAGGACATTTGGATGGCTCTCAAAGCAAGGTTCGGTGGAAATGAAGAATCAAAGAGAATGAGGAAGTCCATGCTGAGACAACAATTTCAGGACTTTAATATCTTCGAAGAAGAAGGTATCCACAAGGGATACGACAGGTTCCATAGGATTTTGAGTAAGCTAAACCAGCTGAACGCAAAACCTGATAATGATGACTGCAACTCAAAGTTCCTTCGATCTTTGCCTCAATCATGGGTTACATGTCAGTATAGCCCTAAAGGCTAAAGGTGGGTTGGATATGCTCACCTTTGATGAGCTGTACAACAGACTCAGAACACTTGAACCTGATGTCAGAACTCCCTACCGTACATCTTCTTCTGGCCATGCAGCTTTTGTTGGGACATCTCACTCCAACATGATGGTACCTGCTCCTAGTTCCAACTACTTTCCATCATCTTGCACTCCCACTCCACCACATAACACTCGACCCACTCCACCATCTTCTCAAACGAAGACTAGTAGTGTGATGGAGGATGTTCTTCACTCATTTGTTGCTGATTATGATACTCAGCAGTATCTTGCATATGAAGACTTTGATCAGTTGGACCCACTTGAAATGGAGGAGATGAAACTGAAAATGCAGGTGGCATTGCTGTCAGTGGACATCAAAAGGTTTGAAGAGAAGTCTGGGAGGAAGTTTGCTTTCAAGGGAAAGGAACCAGCTCGCTTTGATAGGAGAAAAGTCAAGTGTTTCACTTGCCATCAGATGGGGCATTTCTCAAGGGAATGCAAAGACAGGAAAAGTGGAGATGGAGCTAACTATATCTCCTATCAGCAGAAACAGCAGGAAGCTGGAGCTTCAGCAACTCTTCTCACCATGGATGAACAGGTTAACTGGACTGCACATGAACCTGTGAATGAGGAAGCTCATGATACTGATAAGCTTGGATTGCTGGCGAGGTGCACTTCGGATGAAAGGCATGATCAGTTTGCCTTAATGGGACTATCTCAGGTACACAACTGTATATTTGGTTGTAGTCTAAGATACAATGAACTTAAAGAAGAATTTGATGCTATGAAACCTAAATTTGATGAATGCTATGTTGAAAATGAAGCTCATAAACTAGCATTAAAAACAGTAGAAAGACAAAAAGTATGGTTTCAAAAGAATCAAATAGCTTATGAAGAAAAGATAAAGGTGTTACAGTTTGATCTAGAAGTTGCAAATAATTACTTAAAACTGTCTGAGAAAGCAAAGGATGAAGCTGTGTCTGAGAACCTAGAGCTTAAAGAAAAACTAGCTGAGGAAATAGCTAGGCATAAGGAATGGTTAATTTCAGGTGACAATTTGGCTAGAGAAATCTATAACAGTCAATCAGTAACCTCTGGCTTAGGACTAGGCTTTCAAAAGTATGTAGGAGTAGAAGCTAATTATGATGGTCATAAATCCACACCAGCAAAGTTAGCTAATTTTGTAAAAGAATGTGAAATGCATGCTGTCCCTAGACCTATTAGAGGTGAATTTATGCCCATTGACCTATCCATCACTGTTGACTTTGATGGATCACATCATCTATATGGCAGAAAGTCAAATGACGTGCCAGACCCTGATACCTCATCTAATGACTTTGTCTCTTGCTCTGACAGTGACAATTCATCGGATCAAGGGTCTACTTCCTATGAAAGCTGTGATTCAAATGAGAAGTCTGACCTTCCCAAGCCTGAGCCTACACCCAAGCCTGCACCCCAGTCTACTTGCAAGCCTTCTAGGGAAGCTGCTGAGGAATCAACTTCCAAGACAGTTTCTTCTGAAGACTTGTCTTTTAAATCTTTGAATAATCAGTCTGTTAAAAACAAATCCTTGAATGTTTCCAATTTAAGTACTTCTTCATGTAATCGAACATCTCCCTATTTGAATAAATCTTCCAAAAAGAAGACATGTTTTGTATGTGGAAGTAAACTTCATTTAATTAAGGATTGTGATTTTTATGAGCAAAGATTGGGTGCATGTGCTAATCACCAGAAACACAAATCTAAGTGGACCAATGTTGATAATATTCCACCTTATGTCCCACAAGCAGCTAATACTGACTCTCATTGGAGAAGTTCAGTTGACAGACCTTATGTGCAACCAACTAGCCCATACTTTAATCATAGTTATTGGCCTACATATGTTGACTCCATGTATGCTGGGATGGGATATGGGAGCACTGCTGTGAAGTCCTCAGCAGGTTGTTCTTGGACTAACAAGGGACCAAATCATCAATGGAGGACCAAGAACAATGGTGGATCCTCTACATCTTCATGTCCTAAACCTGTGATCCACAAGGCAGGTTCAAGTCAGTAATGACTTGAACCTCCATCGAATACTAACCGTTTGTATATATTTTGTTATTGTTTGTAGGATCATCCCCTTAAGCATAAGAATATTGGTATTGTTGATAGTGGTTGTTCCGCTGGGAACAGAGATATGATGCTCAACTTTGTTCCTATAGAAGGAGGAGGCAATGTAACTTTTGGAGGAAGTGATGGGAGTATCACAGGGAAAGGCACCATAAAGACACCTCATCTGGATTTTGAAAATGTGTACTATGTTAAGGAACTTCAGCATTTCAACTTGTTCTCCGTTTCACAAATCTATGACACTAAGAACAAAGTCCTCTTCTCTGATAATGAATGTCTTGTGCTGTCTAAAGACTTCAAACTCCCAGAAGAAACTTCAATTCTGCTGAAAGTTCCTCGTACTCACAATTTATACACATTCAACCTTAATGAAGTTCAACCAGGTGGTGACCTCACTTGTTTGGTGGCTAAAGCATCTCTTGATGAGTCTACTAAATGGCATAGGAGGATGGCTCATGTGAATTTCAAGACAATAAACAAACTCTCTAAAATGGGTCTTGTTGAAGGTCTTCCCACCAAAGTTTTCACCAATGATCATAATTGTGTCGCTTGCAACAAAGGAAAACAACACAGAGCCTCTTACAAAGCTATCAATGCTCTGAGCATCATTACTGAACCTCTTCAGTTGCTCCACATGGATCTGTTTGGTCCAACTCAAGTCAGAAGCATTGATCATAAGTACTTCTGTTTGGTTATCACTGATGGCTATAGCAGATTTTGTTGGGTTTTCTTTCTCAGAACCAAAGATGAAACATCTCAAGTGCTGACTGAATTCATCACTCTCGTTGAAAATCAGTTGAACAAAAAGGTTAAGGGAATTCGGTGTGATAATGGGACAGAGTTTAAAAATGCCATTCTCATAGAACTCTGTGGGTCAAAAGGTATAAAAAGGGACTATAGTAATCCAAGAACCCCACAACAAAATGGGGTGGCTGAAAGAAAGAATAGGACCTTAATAGAGGCTGCAAGATCAATGCTTGCAGACTCTAAACTGCCCACTATGTTCTGGACTGAAGCTGTTGGCACAGCGTGCTATGTGCTAAACAGGGTCTCCATTACTAGACCTCAACTCAAAACACCATATGAACTTCTCTTTGGGAAGGCTCCTGTCATTCACTACCTAAAACCTTTTGGTTGTCAAGTGACCATTCTGAACACCAGTGATCCGTTGGGAAAGTTTGATGAAAAGGCTGATGATGGTTATATTGTGGGTTATTCAGCTCATAGTAAGGCATACAGGGTATACAACTTGCAAGCCAAGAAGATAGAGGAGACGCTGAACCTGAGATTTTTGGAAGACAAGCACAATGTTCAAGGACAGGGTCATACGTGGTCTTTTGACCTTGACTACTTGACTGACTCTTTGGGCTACACTAGACACTTGGCTAACCAAAATGCAGGTCCCCAAGCTTCTCCCACTAACAATGCAGGTCCCTCAGATGATGACTCTGAAAATGAGTTTGAAAATGATGAGCAACCTATACTTGTGCCTTCTTTCTCCCCTAACAATATTGCAGGTACCACCTCCAAGGATATTGCTGATACGAGTGATGAAGATGAATCCCATTATGCTGAGGACCTTGCTAGGCTTCAGACACAAGAATTTGCTGCTAAGCTTGAATCAGAGAAACTGAATGGAGAGGTTGCTAATGAAGGAGTCAGCAGAAACCAAGTGTCTGCTGAAGTTGACTCTGTCACACCTACCATCCACAAATCTGCTGAAGGCTATGCTGTTTCTTCTCATGTTCCTTCTCAAGTGTCTTCAGACTTTAGAGAACCTCATACATGCTTTCCTAAACCCTCCGATCTTGGAAATCATCAACCCAAAGCTGGCATTTTCACCTCACCCTCTTATGATGCTGCATTTGAACCAACAATCACCAATCTTGATACATCCATTGAAGTCAGCCCCACTGCTACTCAGAGGATCAACATTGCTCATCCTCAATCCAACATCATAGGTGATCTTCTGGCACCTGTTAGAACTCGAAGGGCTATAACAAGTCCTCAATTTGGACAGATTGCTTTTCTCTCTTATGTCTCCAACCAGCAAAGAGACAATCACACAGACTTCAAACATTGTCTGTTTGCTTGTTTTCTTTCTCAAATGGAACCAACAAGTGTTTCTCAAGCTCTTAACGATTCAAGCTGGCTAGAAGCAATGCAAGAAGAAATGCAACAATTTCAAAATCAGCAGGTTTGGATTTTGGTTCCACTCCCTGATGGCAAATATGCCATTGGGACAAAGTGGATTCTGAAGAATAAGAGAGATGCTCGGGGTGTTGTGATAAAAAACAAAGCAAGATTAGTAGCTCAAGGCTTCAGACAAGAGGAAGGGATTGATTATGATGAAGTGTTTGCACCTGTTGCCAGAGTTGAAGCCATTCGCATCTTCTTGGCATATGCTTCTTACATGGGTTTCATGGTGTATCAGATGGATGTCAAAGGTGCTTTTCTGTATGGTGAGATTGAAGAGGAGGTTTATGTCACTCAACCAAAGGGATTTGAAGACCCAGATCACCCAAATCATGTTTACAAGGTTGTTAAAGCTCTATATGGCTTACATCAGGCACCAAGAGCTTGGTATGCTAGGCTTTCATCATTCCTGCTGAAGCATGGCTATAGGAGAGGTGCTATTGATAAAACTCTGTTCCTAAAGAAGAATTATTCAGACATCATTCTTGTGCAAGTTTATGTGGAAGACATTATCTTTGGCTCCACAAACGAAGCTTGGTGCAGGGAATTTGAGGAACTTATGAAGGGTGAATTTCAAATGAGTGCTATGGGTGAGCTTACTTTCTTTTTGGGTCTCCAAGTTTAGCAGAAACAAGATGGCATCTTTATCTGCCAAGATAAATATGTAAGAGACATTTTGAAGAAGTTTGGTATGGAAGGTGTTAGGACTGCCACAACACCTTATGAAGCTCCAAAGACTAAAGCAAATAATGAACCAGATCTACCTGTGAATGTTCATCTGTACAGGTCCATGATTGGTTCATTGATGTATGATCTGCGCAAAACCGTCAAGTCTAACAGACTTAAAACAGCTTAAACACAAATGCAATTAAGATCAGAGGAATATAGTGGATTCCTGGGTCGTTAAGTCCCACGGAGGATGAATTGGTGTTTAAACAACTTCAGATGATAGAAGGATCACTAAGGATAGTGATCAGTAAGGTTTTGGATGGAAAATTATACCTAAAGAGAAAATCTACAAATTAAAGCGACTTAAATGCAAATTAAAAGAAATAAAAGATAAAATCTATTAAATAAACGCTATCACTATTTTTACAGATCGATGAACGTTTATTTTATAAAACAAAAAACGTACGTTTAAATAAAAATTACGTAAACGTACAAAATAAAACGTGAGTTTTAAGAAATAAAAGGCCTACAAATATGAAAATGACATTTTTACAATCCTAATAATATTAGAAAATTATTAGAAAAATAAAATTATTTTTATAACTAATTAATTTAATTATTATTAATTAAAAACTATTTATTAAGTATTTAAAATGCACTAAAATACAAGAAAATACAAAATTAACCTAGAAAAATAAAATTATAACTTGGAAAAATCTAAAATATGATAAAACTTATTTTAAAACTGAAAATATATTTTTTAGACTTTTTATGTATTTATTATTAATTTAAAACTATTTAAAACTAATTAAAATGCTAAAAAATACTTTTTAAACTAAGAAAATTATGGAAAAATACTTTTTATTACTTTTATATTTATCTTAACCTAAGAAAATTGAAAAATCATTTTTTTGGACTTTTTATAATTTATTTGTATTAAAAGCTATTTAAAAATGCCTAAAAACTGTTTTTAATTAAGAAAAATAGCAAACAGTTATGAAAAATTATGAAAATTTCAAGAAAAGTCTATTTTAATATGTAGAATCTAGGAAAAATGGAAAAACATGGTCTTGTGTAGAGAAATAAGCAACTGCAGTGGATTAGCTTATAAATAAGCACTTCAAAATAAGCTAAAAGCCAAAAATGACCACCAAATTAACACATAAGCTAGGGTATGCTATATTAACTAAATACTAACTTATTCCAACAATCCTAAACATCTGAAAAACAGTTTAAGCTAAGAATTAAACAAAGTTTAAACTAGTTTTTACTCAAAAATGGGACAGAATTGATGCTTATCTAAGAGTGGGGTCCACAGGTGTTAAACTCAAAACCTTGGCTAAAAATGGTAGTCAGCTGGGTGGTGAGTGATTTGGAACCAAGAACCACTAGTGGGGTGCACTGGTGTGGCCTGTGGGACCCACCAAAGTGGTGGATAAACCCACTGTGGTGGTGGAGATCAGATGCACAGGGCATCATTTCAGAAATGGGGTCCAAAATAAGCTGATGGAAAAGCTATAAATAAGCTGAATAAGAGCAAGCTTTTATTTTTCTAATTTTCTAGAGCAACTAAAGTTAACTATCCCAAAAGCATTTGAGCTAAAACCTAGTATTGAATACACTATAAAATTCTAAGTTTTATTCAAAAACAGGTTTTGAGAAATTTGACTTTTTACAAAAACATGCAGTTTGACTAAAATGACTTTGGATCTTAATCTACTGACTTAATATGTTGTAATAAGCTATAATAAGATGATATTAATCTATGCTAACAAGTTTTAAGCTATTATAGTGAGAATTACAAAATGAAATCCTAACAGTTTAACTGCAATAAGAATTTAAAGGCTATTTTGACTTTTGATGAACTAGAGCCTAGGGTAATGAACTAATTGACTATATTATGACTAAGTATGATTCTAGTAACTTAATTTAACTACTGAAATGACCTTAAGCTCAGGTTATAACCTAGATCCAAACACCTCTTTAAAATGCTTAAATAATAGTTTTAGCTATTAACTACTATCCTATTTATGCAGAGATCAAAACAAGTTAATAACTGAAATCAAAAAGCTATAATAACATATAATTTAGCATAAACTACAAGCAGCCATGATCATATTTATATTGGCAATATGACAGTTTTGAAAAAGGTTTGGTAACAAAGCTTACTTGATTTCTAGCTCAGTTTGGGTAGCATATCAGTACTAAACCAAGATTAAAATCACCAACCAATACCCAATGCAGCATAAGAATCAACCCAATTCCATTTTTGACACCCAACTTCACCAGCAGTTGACTTTCATTGACCAGGGTATTTTTGGGAGTAAAATTGGAGTAATGAGTTTCTGAGTAGTTATAAGATAGAGTAAGCTTATAAAAGCTTGTGTATGAGCTTATACAGGCTTTTTATGGCATAACATCAAATACAAACATCATCCACATGAACTTGGAATTTCTGAAATTACAAATTGCATAAAAGTGATTCGAACTTGAATTTAAACACTGACAAAGGTTTATAAAACACTTAAATTACATAATGAAGTACTTTTGAGCTTAATTAAACACTGGAAACATTAAATTTATTAAAACGACATTACAGAAATTAAAATTACACTACTATTTTTTTTCACTGCTTCTCCCTTGATTTTTATATATTCATTTTGTTCCTTGTCGACCTCTGATGAAATCCCACTTAATCTGAGCCTTTGGTTTAGTCCAAATCATCAGTATTGACAAATGTCACTTTTGGCGGGAAAGTCTTTGAAGCAGGTTATTGCAATAAATGATCTTTGGTTGTTTGTGTAGGTGGAGGAGGTTGGTAACAGGTGTTAGAAGTTGTGGTGAGGTGGAAAAGTGGGGATGAAAACCACTGGTTTTGGTTTAACCAGTGTGGGGGAGAAGGGTGAACAGGAAGGGCGGTTTATCTATTTAAATTTCGGGTTTAAATGTTGGGCCTGGGTATAGGTTTTGGGCTAGCTGGGTTTAGATTTAATATAGGATCCGTTTGGTTTTTAGCTTAGTTAACCACAAGGACCAAAAATGTAATTTGGCCAAACCCAAAGGACTGAATCTGCCAATCTGCCATAGTTCTCATAAGGATTGAACTTGCCAAAAGTGAATAGTACAAGGACCTTATTTGCATAAAATTCCATTTTACAAGTCCAAGGACTAAAATTGCCAATTTTGTAACTCTAGGGACCAAACTTGTAATTTTCTCCAAACTTTTCTCATAAGGACCATTTATGTCAAATATGAATAGTACAAGGTTTATTTTGATCAATTTCTAATTTTAAAACCTTAAGGACTATTTTTGACACTTTTGCAAAGTTGAGGGACCAAAGTTGTAATTTTGTGATTTTAAACTTCAAAGGATTATTTTGAACAACTTGTGAATCCCAAGGACCTTTAATGACATTTTACAAGTTTTTGAATTACCAGGGACTGTTTTTGACAACTTTTGAAACTTGGGGGACTAAAACTGCCAATTATGCAAACTTGATACGTTTTTCACCAGATTTTGATGTTTTTGCATTTAAAACATATAAAACACTTGTTTGTGATATTTTTATCATTTTGATGTGTTTCTGAGTGTTTTCAGATGTTTTTGGCATTTTAACAGTACAAAAATGATGAGTATTTAGACACTCATCAATCCCCCACACTAAGATATTGCTAGTCCCTAGCAATGATTTATGAAAAGTTAATGGATTTTATCTCTTTACCAAAAGCCATTACTTCTGGAGTAGCCAATTGTTTCAGTTCAAGTAAGAACTTTGGTACAACGATAACCAAATGATTTTGAGCAAATCATAAGCTTTCAACGGATTTGATTTGTCTTTACCAAAAGCCGTACCCTTCTGGACTAGCCAACTCTTAGATAAATTATTAATATTATCTTTGGTGAGTCGATTACCAATTATGGATTTTCAACCGCCTTTACCACAAGCCATAAACTTGCGGGCTAGCCAACTCTTCACTAATTAAAGATATGGTGAGCTGAATACCATACAATTTTGGGCAAATTGCAAGCCATAAACGGATTTGAGATATCTTTACCAAGAGCCGTTTGCTCCTGGATTAGCCAATCCTTATGTGGGTTAGACATGGTGGACTGATTACCATTTGTTGTGTTTAGTACTTAGTACTTCCACTAGATAAAATTTTTTAAAATTTGGCCAATTTGGGGGAAAAAGGGACTAAAAGGGTATATTTATGATCAAATTCGCCAGAATTTCCCCCCCACACTTAGAAATGAATATTGTCCTCAATATTCAAAGTACCGGATGTAATGCCGAAACTTAGAACGTAAAAAGATAACATTACTAGCCAAGTGTGGAAACACAACAATTATTCTCTTTTTAAATATTTACAATTTTCAAACATTTTTAAGGTCTATATACAACATGTGGGGCATCTCCCCCACACTAGGGTGGTACACACGGGTGAAAACCCATGTTAAGCTACTGTTTTTGATTACCGAGTCGCTAGCTTGACTCGACCCCGAATTAATTGGTTCATGGGGAAGTAAGTGGAAGAGACAATCTCTATCGGACTTTCATTCAAGATGTTTGTATAAACATTGAAATACGTGAAAGTTCCACACCGATGAGATATACATAGAACCGGCTCATAAATGATAAATGAAAATGCCGGGGTCAAAGATAATGTCTTCACTCCCGAATGAGTGAAGAACAGGAGAAGCCACGGGATAGGTGAAGAAGAGAAAGAAAGTCATGATAATAATCTTGACTAACTCATCATCACTCACAGGAGAATTCATGGTTTCATGAATTTCATCTTTTAAGCTCAATTGGTCTAGACATATCCCGGGTGTGTCTAGATCAAAGTAGAAGTTATCATACTCCGGTGGAGATATGATATGAGTGAGTTCACAGGAGAACTCCTCAAAGGTAAATGATTCATATTCAGGATTGATTTGACTGAGTTCACTGGGGAACTCATCAAAAGTAAATGATTCATAATCGGGGAGAGAATTATGAGAATGAGAAGTGGTAATACCACTAATCTTCTCTCCCATATGATCAAAATGGAACGTTTGCAATTCGGGAATAGAATCATTGAACAAAAGTTCACTATCCTCAAAGGGGATAGGATATGAAGTAGGCTCTTCATTAAAAGCCTCGATTCTAGAAATGAGAAGATTAACATTCAATACTGTAAGACGAAGAGCTTCGTCTTGGATTATTTCTTCTTCATTCTCTTCTCCTAAGCTGACAAGCTCAGAAGGTAATTCCCCCACATAACTTATGTCTCCACAAGATAAAGAATAGTCCTCATCAGAATCAGAGAACATCTCAATATGATTACTTTGGAAGACAAGAGGGGAAGGGATATCACACATATGATCAAGAATTCCCTGTGACTCTCTAGGGATTGGGACAAGGTCCTCAACACTAGACTTTATGAATTCGTCCGATTCCTTTTCAGGAACAGTGTCAAGAAGCTCATCCCCCATGTTCAGAGAGTGAGTGTGAACCTCGGGTGTGATAGCAGTTGTTTGAGAATGAATCTCAACTGCTGGAATATTCACTGATGAATTTGATGAATCTTCAAGTGTATCTTCATCATCACTATCATCAGGAATAAAACTGAATCTAGAGCTAGATCTGGCTGCTTTTTCGTTTGCAATTGATTCCCTAATAGATTTTCAAAGGCAATTTGGGAATTTATTTTAGCAGCCTGCTCTTCAGCTAACAAAACTTCCATGGATTTCTCATGAGAGTTTTGAAATGACATAGCCGACTCCTCCTTAAGTTCTTTTAATAACTCCAGACCCTTCAGTAAAAAATCTGTTGTAGTTTCATGAGGAGTTGCTTTAATCATTTGGTACTGTGGAGGTTGGTCTTGAAATGATGTGTCAAAATTGTCACAAGTAAATGGATTCCCTGTTTGACAATCAGAGCTGAAATGGGGACCTCCACAATTCTCACAACAGTAAAACTGTTGAGCTTGGATTGGTGAATCATATGGATATTGGTCATGACCAAAATTCTGAGCATCACCGGAAAATTGTTCATAGACAAACGTGTTTTCGGACTGACACTCAGATCCTTGGTGAGGACCTCCACAAAATTCACAGCAGTATTGTTGATTATATGAAGATATGTCGGGCTGTGGTGGGTAATTAGAAAACTTTGAGGGGTCGTTAAATGAGTTCGGATTAGGATCATAATCAAATGAATTCCTCGAACCACAAAACAAACAACTCCCATTCCGAATATCATTACCACACTGTACACACGTACACCAGCGACAGGGTGAACCATAAAGAGGCTCACCACAACCGACACAAGGAATAAACGATTCTTTTTTAGAGTTATGAGAAGGAATCAGTTCATTCAAAGAATCAACAAAATCAACATGGTGATCTGAATGACTATTAAGACTTGAAGAACATTTTAAAAAATCCGGAGGTGGGACAAGTGGTGTGCTCTGAGAGCTAGCAATTTCCACTACTTCCGTTATAGTCTCCGGTTTTGGTTCTTGAGAAACGTGAAGATTAGGCAAGTCATTAGTCACCGGTCTAATTTCTGCATGTTTGCTTTTAACCGTAAATCGTGAAAATTTAGAATCAATCCTAGACGGCTTAGGAGCAATCGAGGGGTTAGATCTTTGGATAACCGTAGGTTGGACGTATTTAGCACCTCCATTATCAGATGAAAGTACCTGGTCCTTTGTCACCTCGGTTTCTCTTTCTATTTCCCTACGCAGAATCAATGGATCGTCACGAACAACACGAATTCTTGACATTTGTGTAAAAGTCTGAAGTTTTCCAGCTTCGCCCCAGAATTCGTCCTCGAGAGATTCCATGAGAATAGAAGAAGTTAGAATCAAATGGATAGAGGGTAAAGGAATAGAGAATTAAAAAGGGTAAGAAGGTAAAGATGAATATTTTTGGATTTTTGGATAAATATTTTGAAATAGAATGAAAATATTTTTGGGTTTTGTGTTTGTTGAAAACTTGAATAAAAAATGTTTTTGGTGTTGTTAACACTTTAGGAAAAGTGTTAATGAACTTTTTGGTTTTGAAAAACTTTACAGAAAACTGTTTACAAACGATGGTATATGTGCAAGTACGGGTCTGGAAATGCTTAAAACACGCTTACAGCCTCCCCGGCAGCGGCGCCAAAATTTGATCTGCGCAAAACCGTCAAGTCTAACAGACTTAAAACAGCTTAAACACAAATGCAATTAAGATCAGAGGAATATAGTGGATTCATGGGTCGTTAAGTCCCACGGAGGATGAATTGGTGTTTAAACAACTTCAGATGATAGAAGGATCACTAAGGATAGTGATCAGTAAGGTTTTGGATGGAAAATTATACCTAAAGAGAAAATCTACAAATTAAAGCGACTTAAATGCAAATTAAAAGAAATAAAAGATAAAATCTATTAAATAAACGCTATCACTATTTTTACAGATCGATGAACGTTTATTTTATAAAACAAAAAACGTACGTTTAAATAAAAATTACGTAAACGTACAAAATAAAACGTGAGTTTTAAGAAATAAAAGGCCTACAAATATGAAAATGACATTTTTACAATCCTAATAATATTAGAAAATTATTAGAAAAATAAAATTATTTTTATAACTAATTAATTTAATTATTATTAATTAAAAACTATTTATTAAGTATTTAAAATGCACTAAAATACAAGAAAATACAAAATTAACCTAGAAAAATAAAATTATAACTTGGAAAAATCTAAAATATGATAAAACTTATTTTAAAACTGAAAATATATTTTTTAGACTTTTTATGTATTTATTATTAATTTAAAACTATTTAAAACTAATTAAAATGCTAAAAAATACTTTTTAAACTAAGAAAATTATGGAAAAATACTTTTTATTACTTTTATATTTATCTTAACCTAAGAAAATTGAAAAATCATTTTTTTGGACTTTTTATAATTTATTTGTATTAAAAGCTATTTAAAAATGCCTAAAAACTGTTTTTAATTAAGAAAAATAGCAAACAGTTATGAAAAATTATGAAAATTTCAGGAAAAGTCTATTTTAATATGTAGAATCTAGGAAAAATAGAAAAAAATGGTCTTGTGTAGAGAAATAAGCAACTGCAGTGGATTAGCTTATAAATAAGCACTTCAAAATAAGCTAAAAGCCAAAAATGACCACCAAATTAACACATAAGCTAGGGTATGCTATATTAACTAAATACTAACTTATTCCAACAATCCTAAACATCTGAAAAACAGTTTAAGCTAAGAATTAAACAAAGTTTAAACTAGTTTTTACTCAAAAATGGGACAGAATTGATGCTTATCTAAGAGTGGGGTCCACAGGTGTTAAACTCAAAACCTTGGCTAAAAATGGTAGTCAGCTGGGTGGTGAGTGATTTGGAACCAAGAACCACTAGTGGGGTGCACTGGTGTGGCCTGTGGGACCCACCAAAGTGGTGGATAAACCCACTGTGGTGGTGGAGATCAGATGCACAGGGCATCATTTCAGAAATGGGGTCCAAAATAAGCTGATGGAAAAGCTATAAATAAGCTGAATAAGAGCAAGCTTTTATTTTTCTAATTTTCTAGAGCAACTAAAGTTAACTATCCCAAAAGCATTTGAGCTAAAACCTAGTATTGAATACACTATAAAATTCTAAGTTTTATTCAAAAACAGGTTTTGAGAAATTTGACTTTTTACAAAAACATGCAGTTTGACTAAAATGACTTTGGATCTTAATCTACTGACTTAATATGTTGTAATAAGCTATAATAAGATGATATTAATCTATGCTAACAAGTTTTAAGCTATTATAGTGAGAATTACAAAATGAAATCCTAACAGTTTAACTGCAATAAGAATTTAAAGGCTATTTTGACTTTTGATGAACTAGAGCCTAGGGTAATGAACTAATTGACTATATTATGACTAAGTATGATTCTAGTAACTTAATTTAACTACTGAAATGACCTTAAGCTCAGGTTATAACCTAGATCCAAACACCTCTTTAAAATGCTTAAATAATAGTTTTAGCTATTAACTACTATCCTATTTATGCAGAGATCAAAACAAGTTAATAACTGAAATCAAAAAGCTATAATAACATATAATTTAGCATAAACTACAAGCAGCCATGATCATATTTATATTGGCAATATGACAGTTTTGAAAAAGGTTTGGTAACAAAGCTTACTTGATTTCTAGCTCAGTTTGGGTAGCATATCAGTACTAAACCAAGATTAAAATCACCAACCAATACCCAATGCAGCATAAGAATCAACCCAATTCCATTTTTGACACCCAACTTCACCAGCAGTTGACTTTCATTGACCAGGGTATTTTTGGGAGTAAAATTGGAGTAATGAGTTTCTGAGTAGTTATAAGATAGAGTAAGCTTATAAAAGCTTGTGTATGAGCTTATACAGGCTTTTTATGGCATAACATCAAATACAAACATCATCCACATGAACTTGGAATTTCTGAAATTACAAATTGCATAAAAGTGATTCGAACTTGAATTTAAACACTGACAAAGGTTTATAAAACACTTAAATTACATAATGAAGTACTTTTGAGCTTAATTAAACACTGGAAACATTAAATTTATTAAAACGACATTACAGAAATTAAAATTACACTACTATTTTTTTTCACTGCTTCTCCCTTGATTTTTATATATTCATTTTGTTCCTTGTCGACCTCTGATGAAATCCCACTTAATCTGAGCCTTTGGTTTAGTCCAAATCATTAGTATTGACAAATGTCACTTTTGGCGGGAAAGTCTTTGAAGCAGGTTATTGCAATAAATGATCTTTGGTTGTTTGTGTAGGTGGAGGAGGTTGGTAACAGGTGTTAGAAGTTGTGGTGAGGTGGAAAAGTGGGGATGAAAACCACTGGTTTTGGTTTAACCAGTGTGGGGGAGAAGGGTGAACAGGAAGGGCGGTTTATCTGTTTAAATTTCGGGTTTAAATGTTGGGCCTGGGTATAGGTTTTGGGCTAGCTGGGTTTAGATTTAATATAGGATCCGTTTGGTTTTTAGCTTAGTTAACCACAAGGACCAAAAATGTAATTTGGCCAAACCCAAAGGACTGAATCTGCCAATCTGCCATAGTTCTCATAAGGATTGAACTTGCCAAAAGTGAATAGTACAAGGACCTTATTTGCATAAAATTCCATTTTACAAGTCCAAGGACTAAAATTGCCAATTTTGTAACTCTAGGGACCAAACTTGTAATTTTCTCCAAACTTTTCTCATAAGGACCATTTATGTCAAATATGAATAGTACAAGGTTTATTTTGATCAATTTCTAATTTTAAAACCTTAAGGACTATTTTTGACACTTTTGCAAAGTTGAGGGACCAAAGTTGTAATTTTGTGATTTTAAACTTCAAAGGATTATTTTGAACAACTTGTGAATCCCAAGGACCTTTAATGACATTTTACAAGTTTTTGAATTACCAGGGACTGTTTTTGACAACTTTTGAAACTTGGGGGACTAAAACTGCCAATTATGCAAACTTGATACGTTTTTCACCAGATTTTGATGTTTTTGCATTTAAAACATATAAAACACTTGTTTGTGATATTTTTATCATTTTGATGTGTTTCTGAGTGTTTTCAGATGTTTTTGGCATTTTAACAGTACAAAAATAATGAGTATTTAGACACTCATCAATCCCCCACACTAAGATATTGCTAGTCCCTAGCAATGATTTATGAAAAGTTAATGGATTTTATCTCTTTACCAAAAGCCATTACTTCTGGAGTAGCCAATTGTTTCAGTTCAAGTAAGAACTTTGGTACAACGATAACCAAATGATTTTGAGCAAATCATAAGCTTTCAACGGATTTGATTTGTCTTTACCAAAAGCCGTACCCTTCTGGACTAGCCAACTCTTAGATAAATTATTAATATTATCTTTGGTGAGTCGATTACCAATTATGGATTTTCAACCGCCTTTACCACAAGCCATAAACTTGCGGGCTAGCCAACTCTTCACTAATTAAAGATATGGTGAGCTGAATACCATACAATTTTGGGCAAATTGCAAGCCATAAACGGATTTGAGATATCTTTACCAAGAGCCGTTTGCTCCTGGATTAGCCAATCCTTATGTGGGTTAGACATGGTGGACTGATTACCATTTGTTGTGTTTAGTACTTAGTACTTCCACTAGATAAAATTTTTTAAAATTTGGCCAATTTGGGGGAAAAAGGGACTAAAAGGGTATATTTATGATCAAATTCGCCAGAATTTCCCCCCCACACTTAGAAATGAATATTGTCCTCAATATTCAAAGTACCGGATGTAATGCCGAAACTTAGAACGTAAAAAGATAACATTACTAGCCAAGTGTGGAAACACAACAATTATTCTCTTTTTAAATATTTACAATTTTCAAACATTTTTAAGGTCTATATACAACATGTGGGGCATCTCCCCCACACTAGGGTGGTACACACGGGTGAAAACCCATGTTAAGCTACTGTTTTTGATTACCGAGTCGCTAGCTTGACTCGACCCCGAATTAATTGGTTCATGGGGAAGTAAGTGGAAGAGACAATCTCTATCGGACTTTCATTCAAGATGTTTGTATAAACATTGAAATACGTGAAAGTTCCACACCGATGAGATATACATAGAACCGGCTCATAAATGATAAATGAAAATGCCGGGGTCAAAGATAATGTCTTCACTCCCGAATGAGTGAAGAACAGGAGAAGCCACGGGATAGGTGAAGAAGAGAAAGAAAGTCATGATAATAATCTTGACTAACTCATCATCACTCACAGGAGAATTCATGGTTTCATGAATTTCATCTTTTAAGCTCAATTGGTCTAGACATATCCCGGGTGTGTCTAGATCAAAGTAGAAGTTATCATACTCCGGTGGAGATATGATATGAGTGAGTTCACAGGAGAACTCCTCAAAGGTAAATGATTCATATTCAGGATTGATTTGACTGAGTTCACTGGGGAACTCATCAAAAGTAAATGATTCATAATCGGGGAGAGAATTATGAGAATGAGAAGTGGTAATACCACTAATCTTCTCTCCCATATGATCAAAATGGAACGTTTGCAATTCGGGAATAGAATCATTGAACAAAAGTTCACTATCCTCAAAGGGGATAGGATATGAAGTAGGCTCTTCATTAAAAGCCTCGATTCTAGAAATGAGAAGATTAACATTCAATACTGTAAGACGAAGAGCTTCGTCTTGGATTATTTCTTCTTCATTCTCTTCTCCTAAGCTGACAAGCTCAGAAGGTAATTCCCCCACATAACTTATGTCTCCACAAGATAAAGAATAGTCCTCATCAGAATCAGAGAACATCTCAATATGATTACTTTGGAAGACAAGAGGGGAAGGGATATCACACATATGATCAAGAATTCCCTGTGACTCTCTAGGGATTGGGACAAGGTCCTCAACACTAGACTTTATGAATTCGTCCGATTCCTTTTCAGGAACAGTGTCAAGAAGCTCATCCCCCATGTTCAGAGAGTGAGTGTGAACCTCGGGTGTGATAGCAGTTGTTTGAGAATGAATCTCAACTGCTGGAATATTCACTGATGAATTTGATGAATCTTCAAGTGTATCTTCATCATCACTATCATCAGGAATAAAACTGAATCTAGAGCTAGATCTGGCTGCTTTTCGTTTGCAATTGATTCCCTAATAGATTTTCAAAGGCAATTTGGGAATTTATTTTAGCAGCCTGCTCTTCAGCTAACAAAACTTCCATGGATTTCTCATGAGAGTTTTGAAATGACATAGCCGA